>OX465095.1:27344091-27831591 GCA_949987625.1 Chalcis sispes | reverse complement strand
TTGTACTGTTAAAATGTTTGGTCTACATTATCCGATCGCAGAAACGAAATGTGAACATTTGCGTAAAAAATCTAATCTTGTTATATCGACTGAATCATTAATTTGATAATTGTGGCTTGATTTTACTAGAAGAAATAAATTTATAATGTTATTTATCAATGTTAGTATTTTTTAGAGAGCTGCCGATAATTTTAGAGGAACATTTCTCCTTACCTACTCGGCTAATCTTGTTATATCGACTAAATCATTGATTTGGTAATTTCGCGCTCGGTTTTACCAGAAGAGAAAAAATCACATTACTTTCCGTCGTCGTATGTACGCGCTGTGACGCACGCGTTTTTAAACTGAAGAATCCGTTATACCAGGTGTGACAGAAAAGTAATGAGACTAGCAATGCTGATCTTTTTCCAGATCACTTGCACATGTATTAGTACCCTCCCGTGTGATCACAGGTGATGAATCGTGGATTTCTGAATACGATCCTGAAACTTAGAGGCAAAGTTAGGAGTGGCACACTGCGAGCTCTTCTCGACCAAAAAAAGCTCGAATGAGCAAATCGAAGATCAAATCAATGCCCATTTGTTTTGACAGAAGGGGAATCATCCACAAAGAATTTGTTTTTCAAGGAGAAACTGTCAATCAAGTTTTTTATAAAGACGTCCTTGAAAGGCTCAGGAAAAGGGTCATTCGCGTGAGACCAGACATTGCAGACAAATGGACGTTCAATCATGTCACACTGCCCTCTCCATCACAGAACTTTTGACCTCAAAAGGCATTTCTGCAGTTCACCAGCCCACCTATTCATCTGATCCCTGTGACTTTTTCCTTTTTTCTTAACTGAAAAATGTCGTCAAAGGACGTCATTTCGAGATTTTAGAAAACATCCAAAAGAGTTTAACGGACATTCAGAAAACCAGACTAGTTGAAAGCTTCCAGCGCTGCTACCAAAAGTGGGAACTACGTTTTCGTTGGTGTGTAGCTGCCCAAGGAAACTACTTTGAAGGGCATAACATTGATGTTTGAAAAAAATAAAAACTTTGGTAAATAAAAAATCAGTCTCAGTACTTCTCTGCCACACCTCGTACTTCTCTGAAATGCTTTTACATTTCGTAGAGTACATCCTCGCAAATTACCTCACCTAACATGCTCGAAATCGAGACTATTACTGCATATAATATTTACTACGGGTGCTCGTATTGAGTGATGAACGTCACAGAATAAAGAAATCAATTTAATTTAGTATTAAAAATAGAAAAGCTAGATCTTTACATAGCCTTCACAAACTAATAATTTTAATTTAAAGTCTCGATCAAGTTCATATTAATCTTTATAAAATTTTGCATAATGTAAAATTTATCAAATTGTTAAAAACAAGTTGAAAAAGTAGGGAGAGGGAAAGCTGATAAGTAAATCCCAGCTCTCGATTAGGAGACATGAATGATTCGCTAGCGTTTTGTGCGAGTTAAAGTGCGTTCGTTATTTTTTCGTTTACTGCTGAAGCAGAGGTTTAAATCCTGACTGAAAAAATTTATTCCTTCCTCGATTCACTATTTACAGTTTTTCATATTTACAACTAAATATTTACAAAAAAACTTTAAAAAAAGATAATCGATTCTTTTATTGTATATGAATATTTATTATAAGTATTAATGTCTATTACAATGGTTTATTTTATTTAGAACTTGAAAAATTTTTTTTTAGTTTATTACTTAAATTTTGATTATCTTATCAATACAATAATTAAACAATTTATAACTCATATTATTGAGAAACGTAATAAAAAAAAAGTTTATTGAAAATTTTTAACAAAATTGTTTTTTTGTAATTACATTTTTCTACGCGTTGTCACATCCGGGAATTAAATAATAGTTATTAACATAACACAAAATTTAATTGTCTATGCATAAGCATCCATTGATACTCACGAAGACGTGTTGCTTCTTTCGGACCTATGATTTCTCGCAATAGTCCGAACAAGCAGAACGATACGGTACAACGATAGACGTACTTTAGCGGTTAAGATAATAAAATTAATACAATAGAAAATGTAAAAAAATAAGAATGATTAATAATAATTATGGAATAGGAATAAGAATAGAAAATGAAAAATTGTAATGAAAGAAAAGGGAGAGAGGGACGTACTGTCTTATAAGAAAGACTTATGATTAACGGAGTGAAGTAATGACTTCCACATAACTAGACCGAGATCTAGTAGGGACAAAGCCGCGTTACTTCTGAAAATAGGAAGTCGGAATTTCGTTAATGTTTATACACAACTAAAAGACTAGAGACCGAAGTCTAACAGGGACAAAGCTAATGTTATAAAATCAAAAGATGGATGATAAGTCGCTTACACGCAACTAGACTGTAATCAAGCAGGGACAAAGTGAACTCAGTCTCGAGAAAAGATAGGGTGGATACACTAAGCTTAAAGATTGAAGATTAAAAATTAAAAATAGGAAGAAAATTGAAATTAAAAAAAATTAAAAATTTGTAAAAATAGAATTTGATAAAAAATCGAATCTAGAGCTTAGAAAAGTTTGAAAATTAAAAAAAGAAAATTAAATTAAAATTTTTAGTTTAAGTCCTTTTATTAAAAGATTTCAAAAATCTCGATTGAGCGCAAGAGGGTTACTCGGGTCGAAGAGCTGCTCGTTGCAACTAGTTTTGACGGCGTGTGGACGCGCGGTCACGCCGAGCTAAGGCAAGGAAGCAATGGTAGCAAACGGCCGTTACGCTCCCATAGTTGGGTTCGTCCAACTGCTCTTTGAGGTGGCCGGCGTGATAAAGGACATCGAGGTGGTAGTTCTGCCTGGTTTACCAGCAGATTGTTACTTCGGTTTAAATTTTATTTGGGGGTTTAAGGCCATCCTCGATCTAACGAGAAACCAGTTCCTCATACAAGATGCCAGTAGGGAGATGGCTTTGGAGTTGGCCTCGCTGGAGACTGCCGGCAATCCTGCGGTGTCAGCCATAGGCCTGGCTGACGTCCAATCCTCGGAGCGAGATCAGCTCCAGGGGCTCTTAGATTGCATGCTAGCCGAGGAGCCAGAGAGCTTGGGGTGTACGAAGTGGATCGAGCACGCCATTGACGCCGGCGATGCTCAACCCATAAAGCAGAGGGCTTACCCGCACTCCCCGAAGATCCAGGAGGTGATGCACGCCCAAACCAAGGAGATGCTATAGGGCGGCATCGTCGAGCCCTTGTATAGCGACTGGTCGAGCCCAGTCGTCATGATCAAGAAGGCTAACGGCAGTTATCGATTCTGCATTGATTTTAGAAAAGTCAATGCAGTATCGAAGCCGGATGCGTATCCATTGCCGAGGATGGACAGCATCCTGCGCAAGCTGCAGAGGGTGAGATATATCTCGACGCTCGACCTTAGCAGCGCTTATTACCAGATACGGCTCAAGGAGGGTCGAGACCAATCACAGCGTTTACCGTGCCCGGACTCGGACTCTTCCAGTTCACCCGGATGCCATATGGTCTGAGCTACGCTGGAGCGACCTTCCAGCGGCTCATTGACCGCGAGAAGAGCGCGTTCTGCCAAGACGCGGACACATACGTTTATTTAAACTAATTTACATAATACAATAATTTATCGCGTTTTTACGCGAGCCCAGGGCGCAAGCTACAATCGTGTAGCGCGGTTTCTTGCGCGGCAAATACTCTGCGCGGCTAACTCACGGTTAGAGCGGTCGCGGGCGTACAGCATACAAAACGGCCGAAAATGGCGCGTAACACGCGACGCGGTCGCACACACGCAGCCGGCAAGGATACGGGGACGATTCGGGGAAGCTGTGCCTCCTGGCAGCTGCCACTGCACCTTGGCACTCACCAGATACTCCAACACGCTCACGGATACTATACGGACGCTCGCTCGCTAGTTTTGCAGAAGTTTATTCGTTAGCGACTGCCGGCTTCGATTATCCCGAACGGAGTGTCGACTGCTCGCTAATAATGACTTTTCACTAACACGGACCCGAACGGAGTGAAAGAGAAGCTTATTGCGTGGTACTTTCGCGAGCGTGGCTTTTTGATGATCGTTCTGCGCCGGCGCAACGTACGTGTAAGTACGTTACGCAACGCAGCCGCCGCGCGCGCTCAGCGCTGGCGGCAGTTGATATTACTGCTCGCCAGCAGCGCGCGTTGAGGTTATCCGCTCGCGAGTGCCAGTGTTGTTGTTGCGTATTTCCTGGAGCGGCGAGAATCTACCTCAGATGTACGGAGGATCAAGGTAAGTCGACGCGTTCTATAGCTGGTAGGCGTCGACTAATTTGTCTATATTCTCTCTGTTCCAGGTGCGGCCGTACTGCGGGTCAACAACTGCGGCTCGGACGAAGAGCGGTTGAGAAAGCAAAGCAGCGGTGTCGGGGACAGCGATAGCCTGCTTGCAGCGGCAGCGAGGCAACACTATCAGACACCTCCAGGTGCGTATTTACTTGCACTCAAATGCTGTGCTTCTACGTTTTGCCTGCCTTCTAACCTCCTCTTTCACTTTCCTATGATGTTGTGTGGCAGCTTGTACTTCCTTCCATGGTGCAGCTGCTATTATTATTTTTTTCTTTATTTAATTACCGTCTGGGAGGTTGCAGGTACGGGGATCACTACAAGGATAGGAAGGAGCTTGGAGGAAGGAACCTCGCTGCAGTGTGTGCGAGCACTGCCACGACTATTCATGGGCTCCTGAGACTGGCTCCTCGCTGGAGCCTTTACTTGAGCTCGAAGCCCATGTACTTGGTAAAGGTAACGTATGTACAGCCCTGCGTGGCTGTTAGTTAGGATCACGCGTGGCAGTCCTGCGCGGCTGCCAAGATTGTAAAAGGGGGGGAATATTTCAGCTACGAGGAGGCGCATAAGCTATGCTTTGGCCTTCTCATGTGACTGGTGCAAAAACACCACGTCACAACTCCCCCCCCCGCCAAACCGTGAATATGGGGGAAGTGAAACGACTCCATATTCACTGTTTGATCCTACTTGGGATCGATATAGTTACATTCGCCTAGCGCTTGCACTTAGCCTAATGTGAGCGGTCTCACCTGCAACGGTGTAGGTGTGCGGCAGGACTTTGTGGTGCGGACATCGCCTTCTGCAGCGTGGCTCATCTGCTTTGGTGTTCTAGCTAAAGTGTGCGCGGTGTACGGGGAGCATG
The DNA here is from genome assembly GCA_949987625.1 of Chalcis sispes. Lineage (NCBI taxonomy): Eukaryota > Metazoa > Arthropoda > Insecta > Hymenoptera > Chalcididae > Chalcis > Chalcis sispes. The sequence continues at coordinate 27,826,438 of OX465095.1, read as the reverse complement.
CGGAATTACTAGGCGAACTCGAGTCTGAACGGAAAATCTAGTTAGTCGGTTATGTACGCGACTGGCTCGACCCTTGGGCAGAAATAAAAAAAAAAATAAAAGTACAAAAACTATTATCGTTACGCAAATTGTCCTAACGACGCGGTCTCTCATAACCCGCTCCAACATTCAATACCACTCATACCGAAAGAAATAAAATACTTAATATTAATATGCATCAAAAAACATGTACATAAAATAGCCCATAATTTTAATCATACCATGCTTACCTGGTGCAGTAGCAGTACTATTCGACAGCCGCAGTGCTGTTCGATAAATAAAAAAAACAATTGGTTACCTTGGTGGCCCACTGCCAGTGAGCGGTTATGGTAAACATGCTGAGTTTACTCGTCGCCTCTTCGGAGAGTGGTACTTAGCTGGATGCGAGTGCGACATGCAGCTGTGGCTCGTTGGTGGCACGAGCGGTTCGCGCCAACGCGGGTAATAATAGCAAAAAAAAATTGAAGGGGTGGGAGCAAAATAAAAAAAAAAAATAAGAAAGAAAAAAAAATAAAAAATAAAAAAAAATAGCAAAAATGAAAAAAATAATGCTCTGCTGGATTGGGATGCTTGGCGGCAAACCAAAACCAAAGTAACAAAAACAAAACAAAATAATGCAAAAAAAAAACCAAATTAAAAAAAAACCAAAAAACAGAGGGAGCAAGGAAACAAAACAAAACAATATCATGCAGTATATTGGCGGGATGAGCGGGATAAGCAACAGGGGTAATGAAGCACACTAATCTGCTGAATAAACTATTTTAATTATAAAATATACAAAAAAAAATTTTAATAAGCAGCGGCGGTGCTATATAGAACAAAAAAACTAAAAAAAAAATCAAAAAAAACGAGAAAAAAAAATTCTTAACGGGAACGCGGTGATACGTAGCGTTTCAAGTCGCTTACGTGAATTTTGGTGCGCTTCATCGAGTTGGCGTCTTCGACGAGGTAGACTACTGGTGAGAGTACTTTGACGATGGTCGCTGGCCCTACGAACCGTGGTGCCATTTTTGCCACGAATCCTTCTCCGGCAGAGGACAGGTGGTGTTGGCGGTGGCACACTAAATCGCCTACTTGATATTGAACGTCGCGTCGACGGCGGTTGTAATGCGCGGATTGTTTCGCGGTCGCTTGCTCGATGTGTCGCTTTACTAGATCACGTACCGCTGGCAAGCGGGTTACACGTTCGAGCCATTGTTCTGCATCGGGCGGCCGTACAGGAGCGGGATGTTCAAGGTGTTTGCGGAGAATCAGGCAAGGTTGCGAGTTACGGCCGAAATTAAGGAACGCGGGGGAAAATTTGGTCGATGAGTGCACCATACTGTTGAGCGTGAAGGCGAATTCATTAAGATGCATATCCTATTCGCGGTGGTCTTCGCTGAGAAAGCTATTAATCATCGTACGCAAATTTCGATTAACGCGTTCTACGGGGTTGGCCTGCGCATGGTACGGAGGAATGGTGGACTGCGTCACTCCGTACTGCTGCAGCCGCATGGTTACGATTTTGTTAGCAAATTCAGTCCCATTGTCCGTCAACAGGACCTTAGGGCAGCCCCATCGATTTATTATCAAGTCATCGAACGCCTGCATTACACTCTTCGCGTCGGCTTTCCGTAACGCGCGGATTTCGACATAGCGCGTGAAGAGATCTTCAAACACTATCGCATAGCGGTGCCCTCGTTTCGACGGTGGTTTCGGCCCGATCACGTCCGCGTCAACTACCGTCCACGGTCCGTCAATGTATCGCTCCCCCATCAAGCCAGCTGGTGCTTGCTGCGATACCTTGTGCGCTTGGCACTCTTGGCAAGCGCGTACGTAGCGACACGTATCATAGTAAATGCCAGGCCAATAATAGTAGGTGGCGAGCCGCGCATACGTTTTCTCGACACCGAGATGGCCCGCCTGCGGTGTATCGTGCGCTTCAAACAAGGCTTTAGCGTGGTCGCCCTGCGGTAATACGAGTTTCCACGCGTCGAGATCCAGCACTAGCGGGTCAATCAGCTGACTCGGCCGGTGCACGTATAACAGCTCGTTGTCAATGCGCCAATCTGGGAAGATGTGCGGGCGGGTGCGGACGGCTAGCAAGCGTTGCTGATACCATTTGTCGTCCGTGTGCGCGGACGGAGCTACAGCGGCGGCGTTTACGTTATTTTCGAGCGCACGGGAAAGTGCGTCCGGCACTTGATGCAACGCACCTTTACGATGCACGAATTTGATGGAATATTGCTGCAGCATCGCGCTCCATCGCCCTAAGCGGCCTGCGGGATCCTTCAAATTATGTAACCACAAGAGGTTATGGTGATCGGTAATCACCGTAAATTCCTCCCCTTGGAGGTAACCTTTTAGCCGTTCGACAGACCAGAGCACCGCCAAGCACTCCTTTTCCGTCACGGAATAGTTGCGCTCAGCTTTAGACAGAACACGGCTTACAAAATGGATCGGGTGCTCGTATCCGTCAACCTCTTGTGTTAGAACGCCTGCGATGGCGTAATCACTCGCGTCCGTTTGCAGCGTAAACGAGTGGGTGAGATCCGGGCGAGCTAGCACAGGCGCTTGCGTTAGAGCTTGCTTCATTTGCGCGAAGGTGAGCTGTTGTTCCTCGTTCCAATGCCAACGAATGCCTTTCCGCATAAGTTGTGTGAGCGGTGCCTTATATGCTGCCAGATTATCGATGAAACGCGAATACCAGGCTACCATGCCTAGAAATCGACTCAGCTGGCGGACGTTCGTAGGTGGGGGGTACTCAACAATCGGCTTTATCTTATCGTCGTCAGGCTTCAAGCCTTCTGCGTTCACGACGTAACCTAAGTAGCGAACTTCAGCGCAGCAGAACTTAGATTTTTCGCGATTGAATTGCAAATTGCCCGCTTTAAATGCCGCGAGCACTCGTTCCAGCCACTGCAGATGCTCTTGGAACGTAGAAGTGACGATAATCACGTCGTCCAAGTAGGGGAAGACGTGCGGTTCCCACTGCGGCTTAATAAGGCGGTCCATTATTCGCTGAAACGTTGCGGGGGCGTTCGTTAAACCGTACGGCATACGCGTGAATTGATAAAGTCCGCGTCCAGGAATGCAGAAAGCTGTGATATCTTTGCTTGCGGTATCGAGCGGGACTTGGTGATACGCTTGACTGAGATCGAGCTTAGATATGTAGCGAGCCGATCTAAGCTTGTCTAAAATATCGTCCATATTGCGGAGGAGATAAGCGAAGCGTTTAGTGACAGCATTGATGCGCCGGTAGTCAATGCAGAAACGCCAGTTTCCATTGGCTTTCGGTGCGATTACCGGACAGCTGCACCACGGGCTGTCGGACGGCTCAATGGTACCTTCGGCAAGCATGCGATCGATCTCATCGTATGCAACTTGCAGCATTTTTGGCGAATATCTGCGCACATGCTGCCGAATTGGCGCAGCTCCTTGCACGTCGATGGTATGCACTGCTAAGTTGGTTAATCCTAGCGATGCGGGTGTTGGCGGGATTAAGCGGTCGAGCAGAGCATTTAGCCGTTCCTGCTCGTCGTCGGTTGCTACTACTAGTCCGCCGACGGTCGCGACGGCCGAAAAGGTCGCCGGATCGGACCCGTACGGATAGAACTGGCGCACCACGCCCCGTGGTGTCCACCAGGTATCCGTGTTATAATCAATCTTCAATTTAAACAGCCTCTTGAAGTAGATGCCCAGAATGCAATCGTATTGCAATCCATCTGCCACGAAGAAAGGAAGCGTGCGCCTTTCTCCATCGATGGAGACAGTCACATTCAGCACTCCCTGGATTGCCACTGCTCCTCCATCTGCCACGTTAATTGTATTAGCCGCAGGGCTGAGCTTCTTCTGCAACAACGTGCTCAAACCCTTTCCCAAGAACGAATGGACGGCGCCATCGTCCAGTAAGCCTCTGAGCTTCAAACCGTTGAGCTCAATATTAAAAAATAGCCGTACCTCGCGGAGGTGCGGTTTTCCTTGGATCAGCGACGGCGGCGGATCCAATGGTGCTGCTGCTGGAGATTCCGTTGCGGCGGAAACCTCAACTGCGTCGCGCGGCGGCGACAGGCGTGGCGGGTCAGGATGGAGCTGCTCGTGGCGTAGAGCTGCCTTTCGGCTGCGCGAGGACCCGCAAGCTCCTAACGAGTCCCCTGCGGTGCGTTTCTCGCCCGTGGAGACGCTGTGCATCGATTGCAATCCTTGCGCAGTACATTTGGTTGCCCGCATCCATAACATTTAGGGGACTTCGGGCATTCCGCAGCCCAATGCCCTAGCTGGTTACATCGCCGGCACGGCTCTCGCTGCTTCCGAGCTTGCGGCGAGTTATCTTGCTGGTTATTAGCGGCGTATACCACAGCGCGCGGCGGCGCGGTGCGGCTGTTCGCGTAATAGTGGGAATTACGCTGCCGCTGCGGGGGCACGTCAGCGGGTTGCAGAAGCGGCGGTATTTCGGTCTGCGTTCCCGCCGAAGACCTGGAAGCCGCGGTGCGCGTATTTGCTAGTGGACGCGGCTTTTTAGGCGGAGTTCGAGCTTGCTCCTCCGGAGCGCTCGCGGCGGCGACAAAGTCCGTGCTATAATTCGTGTCGTCGATATCTATAAGTCGCGCCGTTTCTACGGGAGCAGCTTCAACCGAGCGTACCGGTTGCAGCGGCACGTACGCCTCCTTGGGGAAGAACGACTCCTCGGGTGGCGGAGGAGGACGATAAGCCTTGTCCTGCAACTTCTTCGTCTCGAACTTTTTCCCCAAACGCTGCAGCCCTACAAAATCACGAACGCGGTCGCGCGAAACAGCTTGCCTATACGCTGGATGGAGGTTGCGGCACGTGCAATCTAATTGCTCGGACAATAACATCGGCGGTCGCACTTGGTCTAGCAGATTGCGGAATTTGAGCAGGAACGTAGATATATCTTCCTGCGGGCCTTGTGTCCGCCTGCCGATCTCCTGGCGCAAGCGGTCTTGCAGATTGTCGGCGCAATACTGCAACCGAAACGCGTCCACAAAATCAGTGTAAGTTTGCCAGCAGTTGTGTTCGCGGCGAAACCAGTACCCTGCCTCTTCGTCGAGGCCCGCCGGCAGAGCTTTAACAATATCTTCGAGAGTCAAGCCGTATGTCTCCCGACACTGATTCAGGTTGGTCAGGAATCCGTCGGGGTCTTGCTTGTGCCTCCCTTTGAAAGAAATGCGCCACTTCTCCAGTATTTCGCACGTTTGCTTTTCGCGCAGAAACGTAGAATTGTCGAGAATAAGCTGCGTGGCATTCGTTTGCACGTGCCGAGGCGCTGCAGCTTCAAGCGGAGGTTTTAGAGGTGCGTAGTACCTCTCCGCTCTGTACGGCTGCTGGTGGTTAAACTCTGTGGGACGCGGAGGCGGCGGCGGTGCCAGTCGAGTCGGCCGTCGGTCCTCCGGTAATTGTGGGTGCGGCGCGTAAGCCTCTTCGTTCGTGGGTGCTCCCCAATTCACGGTAACGTGCCGAGAAGCGGGTGAAAACGGCTGCGCAGCTAACTCGCTGAACGGGGTGGTTGCGTGCGCTGCCTCGAAATATGGTGCTTCGTGCCTTTGCTGTTCTCGTGGAGCGTCTACGGCTGGCTCCGGATACGTTGCCGCGGTCCTTCGGTCTTCCGTCGGCCGCTGGCTCTCAACCACGTACGTCCAAAACGGGTCGAACTCTTCGAGGGCAGCCGTAGGGCCTACCGCTGGTGGTACGCGGTAGCTGGAGGCTGCTCCGTGGAACGTACACTCAACGGGGTCCGTTAATTCCATCGGCGAGTCCCTGCCAAGCCGGCCAACCGTCTGGTGTAGCCGTGTAGACTGCGCACGGGGCGGCGGAGGGGTCTCCGCCGCACGAGCTCTCTCCGGCGCAGTATCGGCGATACGCACTCGTGGTGCGCGGATATCAGGCTTGCCCTGCGGCGTCCGTGCCGCTTTCGCCGATGTGCTATCCCATGCGCGCGCGGCCAGCTGCGAGAAAATCGAAATATTAGGCGCTTGCGGACACGCGGGAGAATCGAAGTTCGGACTTGAACTGCGCGGTATAATTGGTTCTGCTTCAAGCGGCGGAAGACGGCTGTGAGTCGCGCACTCATCCTGCGCGGGGTTCCATGGAGCGGCATCGGCTCCTAACAGGCGACGGAGCTCGTACCTCTCCAGCCGCTGTCGCACGACGTGGGTGTCGCAATCGATGTTGAGTCCGCATCGTTGTGCGTTTTCGAACACGCGTCCATCGGTTGCGGTGTAAATAGCATACCGAATGGAACTCCTGATAATCTCAGGCTCCAGCGAAATTATATCACGGTTGACGGCGCGATCCGACTCCATTCTGCGACACTAATAATAATAACTAAACCACGAGTAACAAAATAGTTGCAACGACGGGAGTGACGACGTACAATAATGACACGCGACGTTACGGCGAAACGAGCGAAATATCACGCTTAGTATAGTCAGCTCAACGCAAATTCCAAAACTGGGACGAATAGCTCGAGTACGTGCTCGGTTAGCTCTGCTGAGGAAGTTAACTTCCACCTAAACAGCTGCTGCTAAGCAAAACGCAAAAAAAAAATGACACGAATACAAGATCAACTCGAGCACACTAGCTCGCAAATCGTTGCTGAAACTTACGTTGAACTGCTTTCTGACTGCTACGGCCGAATCCACTAACTCAAGCGAAGCTGAAAACTAGAAAAAAAACTAATAATTCGCTCGCATGCGTCGGCGCGGGATGCGTAATGCAACGTGCTTAATCCAGTAAATGCGCTATCGTACGGTGCCAGGCGGGAGAAGATTAGGCTAGCGGGAGACAGTCGTGGTCCGCGACAAGCTATGCAAAAACAAACGGGAAAAGTAACGGGGAAATGCGCGCGAGCAAAGTCCGAGTGCAGAAAAATGGCCACTTTGTAAGCAAACGGTGCTATAACCGAAAATAATTCCGAGGGATACGAGACAACAAAAAATAGATTTTCGCCAAAATATTTAAAAAGTATATATAAATAAATTAGATATAATTTGAATTCACAGCATGCCACATGATCATAAATACAATTAAATATCCGCTACTACCATTTGCAGCACGGTGCGGGTTCGGCGTGCAAAAAAAAACGAAACAAAACAGCACAAAATAATGTTATTGGTGGCGTAGAGTGAGCGGCGGGATGTTCGTCGTCTTGCGAGACGATGTAGGGGCGACGGCGCACCCTGCCGGGAGCGATAACACAGGCCGAAAAAAATAATTTCTCGAGAATACCGAAAACTATTGTAAAAAATGGTAAAGGAGAGAAAAAAAATTTTAATACTCAACAAGAAAAAATTTAAAAAAAAACAAATTTTATTTAATAAAAAAAAATTTTAAGAAAATTTAAAAAAAATTTTTTTTTATTTAGTTGAAAAAAAAAAAAATTTTTACTAAAAAAAAATTATTATTTAATTTAGAAAAATTAATAATAAAAAAAAATTATTATTATTTAAAAAAAAAATTATTATCTTTAACTTACTACAGAAAGCGCAAAAAAAAATATTCTAATTGCCAAAAGAAAGAAAAACGAAAAAAAACGGAAAAAAAGTGATTATTTTAACCGCTACGAAGCGCTAGTCGAATATACGACGTAACTTGCGTCGTGCTAACCTCCGTAGTTGAGACGCGCGCCAGTTGATACGCGTTCAAGCGCGGCGCTACACTCGCAGCTATCGAGCTGACGTCACAGCTCCACGACAGATAAGCACTCACTCTAACACACGCGGTGGGGATAATATCGGCAGTACGCCAGCAATTACACAAAAAAAAAATTTTAATTCGAATCACTAGCATGCAAGATAATTTATTAGATCTTTAGAAAGTTTTACCGGTAGGCCGCAAGCCCAGCGCAGCGAAAACAACGAAAAATAGAAAAAAAACATAAAAAAAAATTAAATTATTTATCAGAAAAAAATTGTTACTTTTGTCGAAAAAAAAAAAAATTTTATGAGAGAAAAAAAATTGAAATATTCAAATAATTTCTAGTTGAATTGTGTGAGAAAAAAAAACAAGTTAAAATTTTAATTGACTTTCACAAACGTTCTTCAAAACAATTTGTTTTGAAATTATCGCGAGTAGTCTCGATCTTACCGCTGGATGCGCACACTCGAATAAGCTTACCAACCTCCGACGTGGCGTATGTGAGCGCCAGCGCCACTGCGCGGCTTTCTCGCGTGGTCGATCAAAATGGCCGCCCACTGGCTTCCTTCCCTCCTCGTCCTCGTCCGGCCGCGTGTGCTTTTACGACGCGCGAAAAATGGCGGCGAACGGCGAGTTCGAGAATGCGGTATTCGCTTACGACTGCGACTACCATACATGCACCTTATACCTCACACTTCACCGTCTCTGCTTTTATTATTCACAAATTCACTGTCCTCACACATACACACGATTGCGCGATCCCGAAAATTTTCACAAATCAGCGTGATTTGTATCGGCCCCACGTTGTCGGCGTCAATTTGTAACGCCACTGGGGATCAGGGTGGCGTACAAATGTAAAGGGGGGGGAAGCGGGGAAGCGGGTTGCTTGCTCACTAGTTCAACGACTGATTTAAAAATTTAACACACGGACACATACGTTTATTTAAACTAATTTACATAATATAATAATTTATCGCGTTTTCACGCGAGCCCAGGGCGCCAGCTACAATCGTGTAGCGCGGTTTCTTGCGCGGCAAATACTCTGCGCGGCTAACTCACGGTTAGAGCGGTCGCGGGCGTACAGCATACAAAACGGCCGAAAATGGCGCGTAACACGCGACGCGGTCGCACACACGCAGCCGGCAAGGATACGGGGACGATTCGGGGAAGCTGTGCCTCCTGGCAGCTGCCACTGCACCTTGGCACTCACCAGATACTCCAACACGCTCACGGATACTATACGGACGCTCGCTCGCTAGTTTTGCAGAAGTTTATTCGTTAGCGACTGCCGGCTTCGGTTATCCCGAATGGAGTGTCGACTGCTCGCTAATAATGACTTTTCGCTCACACGGACCCGAACAGAGTGAAAGAGAAGCTTATTGCGTGGCACTTTCGCGAGCGCGGCTTTTTGATGATCGTTCTGCGCCGGCGCGACGTACGTGTAAGTACGTTACGCAACGCAGCCGCCGCGCGCGCTCAGCGCTGGCGGCAGTTGATATTACTGCTCGCCAGCAGCGCGCGTTGAGGTTATCCGCTCGCGAGTGCCAGTGTTGTTGTTGTGTATTCCCTGGAGCGGCGAGAATCTACCTCAGATGTACGGAGGATCAAGGTAAGTCGACGCGTTCTATAGCTGGTAGGCGTCGACTAATTTGTCTATATTCTCTCTGTTCCAGGTGCGGCCGTACTGCGGGTCAACAACTGCGGCTCGGACGAAGAGCGGTTGAGAAAGCAAAGCAGCGGTGTCGGGGACAGCGATAGCCTGCTTGCAGCGGCAGCGAGGCAACCATATCAGACACCTCCAGGTGCGTATTTACTTGCACTCAAATGCTGTGCTTCTACGTTTTGCCTGCCTTCTAACCTCCTCTTCCACTTTCCTATGATGTTGTGTGGCAGCTTGTACTTCCTTCCATGGTGCAGCTGCTATTATTATTTTCTTCTTTATTTAATTACCGTCTGGGAGGTTGCAGGTACGGGGATCACTACAAGGATAGGAAGGAGCTTGGAGGAAGGAACCTTGCTGCAGTGTGTGCGAGCACTGCCACGACTAATCACGGGCTCCTGAGACTGGCTCCTCGCTGGAGCCTTTACTTGAGCTCGAAGCCCATGTACCTGGTGTAGGTAACGTATGTACAGCCCTGCGTGGCTGTTAGTTAGGATCACGCGTGGCAGTCCTGCGCGGCTGCCAAGATTGTAAAAGGGGGGGAATATTTCAGCTACGAGGAGGCGTATAAGCTTTGCTTTGGCCTCCTCATGTGACTGGTGCAAAGATACCACGTCACAATATATATATATATATATATATATATATATATATATATATATATATATTAAATAAAAAATTAAATATAAATAATTAGTACTAATATATTAGGAGTGTGAATTACACATCGTTTAATAAGTCCCGAGACTAACAACGAAAACATTTTTTTTCAAAAATCATTTTCATTCATCAATATAATCTCCTTTTAGAGTGATACAATCTTTCCAACGCCCTTCCAACATTTCTATACCATGTTTATAGAAGGATTTATCCTTTGCTTCAAAATAGGCTTTAGTTTCGGCAATGACCTCCTTATTCGAGCCAAATTTTTTTCCCTGGAGCATTTTTTTTAAGATCAGCAAAGAGCCAGTAGTCGCTGGGGGCTAAATCTGGCGAAAACGGGGGGTGGGGAAGCAAATCAAAGCCCAATTCGTTTAATTTTGCCATTGTTTTCATGGACTTGTGGCATGGTGCATTGTCTTGGTAAAAAGGATTTTTTTCTTCTTCATGTGCGGTCGTTTTGCTGCGATCTCCTTCTTCAAACGTACCAACAAGTCAATATAATAATCACTGTTGATCAATTTACCTTTTTCCAGGTAGCCAATAAAAATCACGCCATGTATATCCCAAAAAACAGCCGCCATGACTTTGCCAGCAGACTGCTGCGTTTTTGGACGCTTTGGGCGGCTTCCGCCAGCCATGCGCTACTCAGATGATTGCCGATTCGATTCCGGAGTGAAATGATGTATCCATGTTTCATCCATGGTCACGTATCGACGCAAGAAATCCTTTTCCTTGCGAGTAAATAGCGATAAACAGCTCTCTGAATCGTCGACTCGTTGCTGTTTTTTTTTCACTGAAAGCAATCGCGGCACCCACTTAGAAGAAACCTTTTTCATGCTCAATTTTTTATCAAGGATTGTAAATATGCTTCCAGATGATATCTGTGTCATTTCTGCAATCTCACGGACCTTCACTTTGCGATTTTTCATTACAATTTTTAACACTTCACTCACATTTTCCTGTGTAACGGCTTCCAATGGCCTACCCGAACGTTCTGCATCGTTCGTGTCCGTACGACCACGTTTAAACTCAGCATACCAACGACAAATCGTTGGTTTGGATGGAGAGGAATCCGGGTAATGTTTTTTAAGCCATTGCTGAGCTTCTACGGTGTTTTTACCCATTAAAAAACAATGTTTTATCAACACGCGAAACTCGCTTTTTTCCATTTTTCAAACAAATTACAAAGTGACTAAACTCTAACCTCGATAACTCTGCTGTCTGTGATCCGATCGACGTGAAATTTTTACACGTTTCATGTAAAGGTTCGCACTCTATGGAAACGTGGCCAGTTTGGTACTACTAGCACCATCTCTGGGTTAGTCTCGGGACTTATTGAACGCTGTGTTGAGTTCTCGCCGTTTTTTGTGAAAATAAATCCTTTATTTAAAAGAATAATAAAAGAACAAGTCAATTAAAGTATTGCCCATTGTTGGAGATTACTTTTGTCCATCTTTCTGGCAGCATTTGAATTCCACGTCGAAAAAACGACACTTCATTTGCGACTATCCACGAATCGATCCATTTTTTCGTTTCTTCATACGAGGGAAGTGCTGCTCAGCCAAACTGTTAGTCGTCGATCAAAATAAATAGTAATCATAGGGCGCAATGTTTCAAGAGTACGGTGGGTCGCGTAGGACTTCCCATTTCTGCATTTCCAGTTGTGTTTTGATTGGTAACGTGACATGCGGCCAAGCGTTATCATGCGAAAAAATCACCTTATCGTGTCTTTGCTCATATAGTGGTCGTTTTTCTTACAATGCTTGGCTTGAACGCATGAATTGTCGTCGGTAGAGATCTCCTGTGATGGTTTAGTTGGGTTGGAGCAGCTCGTAATACACTACCCTCAGCTGATCCTACCAAATGCACATCATGAGCTTGTAACCGTGGATATTTCGCTTTGGCGTGGATGCTACTGCTTCGCCGGTCTTAGCCCACGATTGTTTACGCTGGGGATTACTGTAGTATATCCACTTTTCATTACTAGTCACAACACGATGTAAGAAACCTTTTCTTTTTTGTCGTTGAAGCAGCTGTTCATACGTGACAAGACGCAGTTAGACATCTCTCGGCTTTAGTTCGTACGGCACCCAAGATCCTTCCTTTTGTATCATTCCTAATGCTGTTAGACGTTAGATGCTAGACATATTAAGTATTCAAGTTGTTTATATGTTATCATTTTTGTACTGAAGATTACTACTTAAAACAGTTTTATTCAAAGTAAAGTTAACCTTCTTTCGATCTAGAAAATAACTACCGAAATGTGAACTTAAGTCATCCTTATCATTGTCAAAACTCCTTAAACTTAAGGTAGTTGTAACAAACAAATTTTCGTTGTTACTTTCGCAAGGTCAAGTGCAATGTATCAAGAACAGCCAACGCGGTATAAAACACATGCACATCTGCAACACGAATACTTGGCAGAGCAAAAAAAATGAACTGAAAGAAATAAATAAAAAAACGAGTGGTTGCACTAAATCAATCATAGACGGCCAACGAAGGAAAAGAAGCAGATACATTAACAATGAAAAGAGAAAAGAAAAAAAACAGTAGTTAAAAATCAACCAAAAAAGGTTCGAAAAACTCGGGAAAATAACGCGCAATCCAGAAGACAGTGAAATTCCAAAGTGAGAAAGAATACATGCGAAAGGAAATACGACTAGATATAGGAGTCGATTGCACAGTAATAAAACTAGACATAGGAGCTGATTGCACGGTTAAGTGCGCACAAACCGGCATGCTAGAAAGCTCTAGAAAGGGCCAGCTGCCATATGAAAACCATAAAATATGGAGATATAGTACAGGGCCCTTGCACATTTACGCATGCGCGTATACGACGGCTTTCTTACATAAAAATGTATTTAAATTAAAGTAAGAGAGAGACGCAAAATTTAGCTACTAAAAAGAGATGCAGAGTCGGACTACTTAAAAGAGATGCCAAATCGGGCTATTAAAAAGAGATGCAGAATCGGGCTATAAAAAAAAAAAAAAAAAATGCAGAATCGGGCTACTAAAAAGAGATAGAAAATTTAGTCAACGCCATGAAACTCTGCTAGTGTGCTGCAAAATAATATCACTTTGAACTTATTACGTTGAAATCCTGTCCGTGTAAATCGCTTTTTGAAAAAGTACGTCGCGAAAATTTTTAAAACTGTATAAAATAGAAAAACAATGATTGAATAGGTAAAAAAACGATATAGCGGTGCGCAATGCGGCGTCGAACAAGATATGGATAAGCGTAAATACATAAAAGTCAAAACATTAAAAAGCCGTAGAAGTGCTAAATAGTCAATATGAGTCTTATCTTTGGCAGCGACCGCTAAAGTAGCACCAAAATTTGTGGGTCCGTATAGCAATAATTAATTAGAAATTATCGACACTTTCCTACCATTTAACCCGTTCTGAAAATAACACGCTACCCTTCCTTATCCCCTACCGTGCTGTGCATGAATCTTCGTTGCCCTAGCGACCCCTTATCACACCGTTTATCCATTTCCTTTTTATCGTTTATCATCCTCTATCGCGGCGTTATTGATCCCTATCATGCCATCAATCAATCCTTTATCGCATTATCGTGCTTCATCGCAACGTTATTGCGATAAACCACGATTTATTGTCGTTCATCGTTTCTTTGTCGCATTTTACCGCGTTCTGCATCAAACTCTTTACCGTCGAATAAAAAGGATTAAGTTCCCATTAGACTACCTGGAATCTTATCGAATTTTTCGTTTTTTTTTTTTTTTTTTTTCGTTATACAGGGTGTAAAAAAATAATGATACCCCTAAATAACTTACCAAATACGTATTTCCCGAGGAAATTTCTCAGACAGAAGTTGCAGGGTTTAGTCCAAAGAATTGATTAATGACCTTGTCGTTGACCTTAAGGATATTTTTCAAGGTCATTTCAAAGTCAACTCTTATTTTCTAAATGCAAACCCTTATTTTTCACTTGAACAATGGAAAGAGTGCAAAATTTAACGTTGAGATGTGTACTTCTAATTAGGTAAAAGTTACTCCTGAAATTCATTTTATGCCCATATTTAGTTTTTAATGGTGAATCTCGAAGCAGATTGCATCATGAAAAATCTCGCAAATGTAAGTTACAGATTTCGTACCGCGCGATTATCTGATGATCTCGTCTTTGACTCCAAGATCATTTTTGAAAGCTATTTGAAGGTTAACTTGTTTTTTTAAATAACCATCCCTATTTTTTATTTTAAAAATGGAAAGAGCGAAAAATTGAATCTCAGCATAACCCAGGATCAACGACGTTGACGTTGCGAAAACATGGTTCCATAGGGGTGCATGATTAATGTGAGTCCTCTTGCCTCTCACGTTAAAATGCTGAGTTCTTATAACAGCTTATGTTTGAAAACATTACCAGCTGCCTTGTCTTTTATATTAAAATGCTTGATTCACTTAGGAGTTAATTTATTATTTTCAATGTATCTAGGAAAACATTAAGTTTTAATGTACTTGATGAAAGCTACTAGCAAGATTCTATTTTAAAGCATGTTAGCAAGATTACCATATTTTTTTACTTTTCTCTGAATTTTTAGTCAATTATTTAGAATATTTTTTGACCAAAAAGTTTCAGAAAAGTAACATATTTTCAAAAGAGATCTATTCTTTTTTGTTTTGTATGCAGTTTTAATTGTTAGTGAAAAAATAGTTCATTTTTAGTATTTATTTAGCTTGGATATTTTTATTATAATATTAGTTTCAACATATGTATATACTTCAAATAAAATCTAAAAACTCCAAGTTGCAGTATTCTCAAAAAAATTGTCTTAGGTAAATAATAAAGTTTTAGTATTTTAGTTAAATGAAGTAGTTAGAAGTACAACAGCTTTTCAATCAAACTTTTCGTGTCAATGCTACACCTATTTTTTAGATGAGTGTATCACTTTAATTAGAAAATTTGATGCAACCGGAAGTGTTAAAGATCTACCTAGACCAGGTACGCCGCGATCGGCAACTAACAAAGAAATAAGACTCAAGATTGCCCTTTCTTTTCTGGAAGATTCTCATATTTCTACTCGTCGAACGGTATTGCAGTATGGCGTAACCTATATGTCTGTAAAAAGAACTTTAAAATATGATAAAATTGTACCCTTATAAAATGCATTTAGTTTAACAGTTAAATAATGATGATCCTGATCGCCGGATGAAATTTTGTAATGAAACAATGAGAAATATTGATAACGATAATAATTTTCTTTATAACATCGTTTTTTTCGGATTAAGCTACTTTTGAATTGAATTGACATGTTAACAGACATAATTTTCGATACTATTCTACCGTTAACCATTATTGGATGGACGAAGCAAATATGCAATATCTTAAGAAACTAAGTTTCTGGGCAGGTATTTTAAATAATAGATGAATTAGGTTTTTTTTTTATTGATTGTAATTTGAATACTCAAATTTATGAAATCATATTACGAAATAAAATACTACCTGAAATAAGACGAATGTCAGGTTAAAATTTTGAGAACATTTGGTTTTAACAACATGGTTCTCCAGTCTATTAAGGGAGAGATGTTGTAAGATACTTAAATGAAACCTTCCTTAATCAATGGATTCGTAAAGGAGGAAAAATTAAGTGACCACCGCATTTTCCAAACTTAGCGTCCCTCAAATATTTCTTTTGAAAATATTTATAAGAAAGGATTTATTTAACCCAACCAAGAGACTTGGAAAATTAAGACAAAAGATTATCTAAGAGGCAGCACTTATTGATGTTCCAATGATCAGAAATGCGGTGGATCATTTCTATGGAAGGATAGCTTCTTGCCAAGCAGACTCCTCATTAGATGGTTGAAGCGCATACGAAATATCCTCCAAAACTAAATGTCTGAGCAGGTATCTTAACACTTTACTGACCAGTGACGAATTAACTCGTCTTTTCATACGCAAACGTTGTTAACCGGCGACGAGTTAACTCGTCTGCACTTGCATTGTCTATTTCAATTTATGACACTCAAGGCGATATAGAATATTGAATTAATTGGCGTATCGCGTTTAGTTGTGTCCGCTTTATAACAAAAAAATTACTTTTCTTGGTATTAAGGTTTTTATCACAATTGTAGTATAATTCAAATTAATACATCACACCACCTGACAGTTCTTCTCTTACTTCTGAAAGGGCTCCTTATAAAGATCCACCTTCCAGACTTTCAAGAAAACTAAGCGACCACGTTTTAGAACAAATAGTCACTGGCATAAAAACAAATCCCACTAGAAGGTGTAGAGTATGCTCTTCAAAAGGAAAGCGCAGCGAAACGAGATATATCAGCAAAACCTGTTATGTATCATTACATGCAGGTGATTGCCATACAGTTTATCATACCAAAAAAATTATCAAAATTATATAAAAAATATGTCCAAAGATTAATTTCATTTCATTCAGTATAAATAAAATTTATTGGAGTTTATTCAGAACATTTTACTTTCATATTCAATTACAAAAAAATAGCTAATGACATGACAGTTTCTGTTTAAAATTGCCGGTCAGCAAAGTGTTAAATCATAGATTAATTAGTCCTTTTTTTCATCGATGGCAATTTAAATACTCAAATTTATGAAACCATGTTACGAAACGAAATACTATCAGAAATATGACAAATAATCGGGTTAAAATTTTGAAAACATTCGGTTTCAACAAGATTACATTTGCAATACCTAAATTTTTAACAAATTTGTGATGCTTAACTGAATTTAAACTCTCTGTTAATATGTCTGCTGGCATATCTTCTCTGAGCAAATAATTGAATTTAACAATTTTATTAAATATTACTTCTCTACAATAATAATATCTCACATCTAAATGTTTGGTTCTATTGTGAAACACAGGATTTTCTGACAATTTTAGAGCACTTTGATTATTTCATTATACATATTAATGGTATACGTTTGTCCAGTTATCTGATTTTGAAGATTTAAAAGATATACACCTTCCCTACAACTCTCTGTAATTGCCATGTACTCGGCTTAAGTACTAGAAAGTGCTACAGTTCTTTGTTTTTTACAACCCCATGATATGGCAGCATCCGATAACATGAAACAAAAAACTGTATATAATTTTCTATCTATTGGATTATTTACCCAGTCTGCATCACAATAGCCTTCAATATTAACATAACCATTTTTACAATATTTTAAATCCAAACTTTTTTTCCTTTTAAATACTCTAATATTCTTTTGGCATAAAACCAATGTTTATTATTATGCCAGTTATTAAATTGACTTAGAAATCCTACAGCATAGGTTATATCTGGCCTTGTAAGTATAGCTAAGTACATTAGGCTTCCAATGAGTTGTTGATATGGACTATTACTTTTTACCAGGCTGTTCAATAAGCTTTGCGGTTTGATAAGAAAAACACAATTTTATAGTTTGAAATACACTTAATTATTCGGTATAGTCTCCCTGAACATCAATACACTTGTTCTAACGAGATTCCAATTTATGAATTTCATCCCTAAAGTGAGAATCTGAAAGGGCTGCAAAATACGCTTCCACATCTGTTATGGCCTCATCATTTGATGAAAAACGCTTTCCACGAATGAATTTTTTCAGGTCTTGAAACAGATAGAAGTCGCTAGAGATCAAATCTGGTGAATACCGTGGATGTTCCAGCCATTCGAACTTTAATTCATGGATTTTAGCCATTGTCAAAATGCTCTTGTGACACGGTGCATTGTCCTGATGAAAAAGGATTTTTTTCTTCTGCAAACCGGGTCTTTTTTCACGAATTTTTTCCTTCAGCTGGTCCAAAAGGTTACAATAATATTCAGAATTTATTGTTTTACCAGTTTGCAAGTAATCCACAAACAAAATTCCTTTCGCATCCCAAAAAACTGATGCTAACACCTTCTTGGCCGATTTCTGGACACGAACTCGTTTCGGAGCCGAAGAACCAGGTTCACACCACTCTTTAGCCTCTTGTTTTGATTCAGGATCATGGTGATAGACCCGAGTCTCATCCATAGTGATGAATCGACGCACAAAATCCACTTTATCTTTCGAAAACACTCGAAATGTTGCTGAGAAAGCCGCATTCTAATGTGTTTTTGTTCCATTGTTAGCGAATGCGGCACCCATTGTGCACACAGCTTTCTGAAACCTAATACTTCAGTCAAAATACTGCTTACACTGCCCAATGTGATGCTTCGGGCTTCTACTAAATCTCTTTCAGTCACTTGACGATTTTCCAATACGACATCCTCTATTTTTTCTACGATTTCTGGTGTTGTTGCTGTTTTTGGACGTCCTTGACGTGGATCGTCTTCAAGGCTTGTACGACCACGTTTAAATTCAGCAACCCATCTTTCCAATGTACTAATTAAAGGCAAAGAGTCCTTATACACTTTCAACATTCGTTCATAAATTTCCTTTGCTTTTAAACCTTCCAAAAAATAAAAATTCAATCACTGCACGATACTTGATTTTTTCCATTGTAAAAAAATACTGTGACACGTCGATATTAAATGGCTTGTAAACAATGAATGAATTTATAGATTGAAATAAAACTTAACATACGTTCATATGAAGAGTATACCAACATAACAAAAAAAAATTTAGGCTAGTAGCAACACCCTCTCTTATCGAACCGCAAAACTTATTGAACAGCCTGGTATACACAGTATGTCGGAAAAGTTCCCGAATTTATTTTGTAGCGCTTGTACAAGTGGCGTCACCTCTTGGACGACACCAGTACTATGTTGCTACATCCCTCTGGAGTGTCTGAGAATTTTTTCACCAGTATCCGTTCATTAGTTGCCGAGATAGACGTGCTTGAGTGAACGTGTGTTTAGTACCCCGGTGCAAGCTCTACGATGGATGAAAGTTTGCTGGATGACAATGCGCCTGCTCATTCTTCGAACATTGTGAAGCGTTATTTTGCCGAGAATCAGATCCCACGCATCAATCACGCCCCATACTCGCCAGATCTGGCTCCAGCCGACTTTTTCCCATTTTCCAAGCTAAAATGGCCTTGAAAGGACGATTTTTTGAAGATGTACCGAGCATTCAAGCGGCTTGCACCGAGCGTCTCACAGCGATAACTTCAGAGGAGTACCAGAGAGCCTTTGAATCACTCATGGAGCGCTCAAATGAGTGTATATCTAGGGAAGGGGACTATGTTGAAAGTTGACTGGAATAAATTTCTTTAGATGTGGTTTTCGATTTTTTATTTTAAAAGTTCGGGAACTTTTCCGACATACTGTGTATCTTGACTGTTTATAGTATTTAGTTTAACCTCCATGGATGTATCAACTGTCTTACACTCAGTCATATTAAATTTATATAACAACTGATCAATATTCTTTCCTTGACTTGGAGTGATGACATTATTTTGTTTTTCAGTATTAACAGATATACCAAGAGAATGTTTAAGGGAACATTCGCCTTTGAAATTTTCAAAAAATCGATTTTAAGATTTTTACATATTTCGATTCTATATACGTTTAAAAGTTGCCTCCTAAAATTTCATCAAGAAATTCGTAATAGAAAAAAAGTTACAGCTATATTTGTAACAGCGTATGCCCATGAGTAATTATGGTAAAAAAACTTTAAACGCGTTTTTCTCGAAACTACCTTTTTCAAACTGGTAGGACATTTTTCTCCGAATCTACTCGACCGATTTTAAAAAACCAAAGAGCATTCGATTACTTATTGAAAATAGTAAACAATAAGCCTATAAAAGTTTTAAAAAATACCCCCCCTTTTTTTTTACGAGGGTGACACCACCAAAAAATGCCGTTTTTTCGCATTTTTCAGAAATATACATTCAAAAACTTCAAAATATGAAAAAGTATGAGTTTTAGAGGCTTATTGTATAGTTTTGAGTCTCAAGAATAGAATCCATTTTGAATTTTTTAAAAATCTGTTACAGGAGGTCCACAATATGTCCTACCGTTTGAAAAGTAACTTTTGGATGACGCCCTCTACAGCAGCCAAGGGAAACTAAAAATAAAAAAAATTTTTTTTATATTCTTTAAAGACTGTTTAACAATGTCCAAAAGAAATTTTGTCAATAAATATAATAGTTTTTTATAATGAAATTTTTAAAAAGTGTTTTTTTTTTCAATTTCAAAGGCGAATGTCCCCTTAATCTGCCCTAAATCTTAAATTTTAAAATGACTACTTAAAATCTCTTTTACATTTTCCATTTCCTATCATTTGAAAAAATAAAAAAATCATCAACATACAGAGTTATAATAGTTCTGAGATCATTCACAAATTTAGTGTACAAACAGGGCTCTAATTTAGATTTTATATCACCATTAGCTAACATTGTGTTATCCAATTTCTTATACCACGCCCTAGAGGATTGTTTGAAACCATATGTAGCTTTATTTAATTTTAGCGACTTAGATTTTCCATCATTAGGACACTCAAAACAATCTGGCAACTGCATATATATGGTTTCATTCAATTCTCCGCTCAGTAAGGCAGTCTTAACATCCAAATGAGCAGTATCTGGATTTAGTTGCACAGCTAAAACAAACAATAATCGTAAAGTAGTATTTCTGACTACAAGTGAGAAAGTTTCATTGTAATCAATACCATTCATTTGATTATAACCTTTTGCAACTAGTCTGGCACGAAAAGTAATGTTACTTTCACTATCACACTTTTTCTTTAGCACCCACTTACACTTAACGATGGTTTTTCCTTTTGGGACATCTGCTAGTTCCCGCACATCATTATCATGAAAACACCGCAACTCTTCATGAACAGCTTCAATCCAATGATCCCTCTCCGGACCTTGTAAAGTTTCTTCCAAGGACAGTTCGCCAACATCTACACTACACATGTTTGAAAAACCATACCTATTCGGTTTACGTCTCTCTCTAGCAGGCAAGCTTTTCACAACACTATTAGTACTTCCAGTAGGACTGTCAGAATTTTCATCTTCACTTGGTACATATGTAATATCACAAGCATTATCTATAGAGATAAACGATTCGTCTAACTGACAATCATCCCCCACTGAATCCGAACTCTTCTCTTCAACAATTGTTTAAATTTCCGAATTCTTGTAATCAACTGTCACATGGCTGACATTTGAATCTTTCTCAATGATAATGACGTCTCGACTAATTTAGTATTAGGATTATAAACTCTATATCCTTTTACATCTTCAGCATACCCTACTAAAATACACTCTTCAGGTTTTTTGTTCATTCTTGTTTAAATATCTATTTTATTCTCTTCTCTTTAGGCACATGTTTCATTACAATGCTTCTGAACACTCTAAGATGACTAATGTCAGGTTTAGTATTAGTTCACAGCTCATATGGTGTTTCATAGTTTAAGCCAGCCGATACTGTTCGGCTCTGTAAATAAACAGCGGTATTAGTTGCCTCGGCCCAGAGCTTTTTACTGAGATTAGCATCATACAACAAACATCGAGCCTTTTCAACAATTGTATGATTCATACGCTCGCATAAACCATTTTGTTGGGGGTATAATCATTTGTCTTTTGGTGTAATATGCCTTTTTATTTAACGGGTTACCCCCACTTGCGACTTCGAAAAAAACGATTTTTTGTTAATTGCATTTTTTTGAAGTATATGTATCTGAGAATATGACCAGGAAATTTCAAGTCGATCCGAACAAAATTGACTAAGATATGAGCGTTGAAAGAGAAGAATCCGTTGTGTAAACAACCGGCAATTAAAACTTTAAACGCGTTTTTCTCGAAATGGCATTTCTGAAGTCGGTGACCAAGATTGCTTAAACACTAATAAACCGATCTTCTTGAAATTTTGCAGGCTTATTTAATGAATAAAAATGTAGTCTTTAATCGTTCGATTTTTTGTTTCGAAAAAAAATGGTCGTTTTATAGCCAAAAAACGGCCGTTTTTTTTCGTTAAAATCAAACCATTAACTTTGACTGTCCGCCATTTTGTGAAAAATGAATATTTTTTTAAATCCTTCGATTAAAGACTAGTTTGTACTTATATTTAACTAAATCTATCCACATTTTTTGTTTCAAATGATCCACTTCGCCGCAATGTTGGTCACCGCAAACCGTATAAATAAAAACACTATATTATTGGCGGCCATTTGCCACTTAACAATGTAATATTTTGCAATAAAAAAATTACTGAAAGTTCTATAAGATGTATTCTTTAAGATGATATAATAATCGTTAAAAAAAGTTCAGTAGTTTTCTTAAAAAAAATTCATGAAAAAGGCCTTTTTTGTTGAGCTACAACTGGGGGTAACCCCTTAAGAAAATCTTCAAATTGATTACTATAAAATTCACCCTGATTGTCACTACGTAGCACCTTGATTTTCATATCAAGTAAGTTCTCTACTCTAGCTGTATAATTTTTAAAACATTGAAAGGTTTTATTTTTATTTTTTATGAAGTATATATATACTGTCTGTCAAAAAAGTACCGGGAATTTTAAATTAAAACGACATTTTTACGTTTAATAATCAAAATTTATTGGGTAGCCTTCAAAATAGGCTCTATTTGCTCCGATACATCTATACAAACGGCACTTCCAATCATCAAAACATTTTTTATAGGCGCTTTCCGGGATGGCCTTCAGCTCGCGCGCCAAATTTTGTTTTATGGCTTCAATCGACTGAAAACGGATGCCACGGACCGGTAATTTGAGTTTTGGGAAGAAGAAGAAGTCACAGGAAGCCAAATCCGACGAATACGGTGGTTGTTTAAGCGTGTTCGTTGAGTTTTTGGCGAGAAAGTCGGTCACAATCGTAGCTCGGTGAGACGGCGCGTTATCGTCGTAAAAAATCCACGAGTTGTTTGCCCACAAATTTGGCCGCTTCTTACGGATACGCTAACGCAAACGTTTCATGACGCCTAGGTTATACTCTTTGTTTACCGTCTGGCCCTCTGAAACGAATTCGTAGTGCACTACGCCACGGATATCGTAGAGAACAATGAGCATCACCTTCACTTTTGAGCAGCTTTGGCGTGGTTTTTTCGGTTTCGGCTCGTTTTTTTCCACCTATTCCGACGCTTGCTGGCTTGTTTGCATATCGTACTCGTACACCCACGTTTCGTCACCAGTTATGATGCATTCCATGAATGCGGGATCGGAATTGGCGCGATCCAGCATGTCCGAAGCGACCTGTTCGCGATAATGTTTTTGAAGAAAATTAAGCTCTTTTGAAACGAGTCTTGCGGCCACCTTTCTCATGCCCAAAATATCAATTAAAATCGTACGTGTGGACTCGTGAAATATCTCAAGTTCATGTGATATATCTCTCAAGCTGGTATGACGGTTTTCAAGCATCATTTCCTTAATCTTATTGACGTTATCTGCGGTCAAAGCCGTCGATGGGCGTCTGGAACGAGGCAAGTCTTCGACGACTTCACGACCCTCCTTGAAGGCTTTGTACCACGTATACGCACGGGTTTTCGATAGTGCTTTATCACCAAAAGCCTTTTGCAACATTTTCAATGCATTGGCACACGAAATTTCATTCGCAACACAAAATTTTAGAAAAATTCTTTGTTTAACGTAATCACCCATTGTAAAAAATCGGCATGCACTATTGACATCGACTGACTTAACCAGCTACTGTAAACAAACTCGTTGACAGATTCCGCTCAAACTTGGCATAGTCATTAAGGACAGTTGTACCAACCTAGAAAAAAAAATTTTACCTGCCTAAATTGCCCCGCCAGATTTAAATCGACGATTCCCGGTACTTTTTTGACAGAATGTATATATATATATATATATATATATATATATATATATATATATATAAGTGTATAAATATAAAAAATTAAAGTGAATCATATATATATATATACACAGTGTGTCCCATGGAAAACGGAACTTTTTCAAAACATCGATTTATATTGGCGCCACCTATTGGTGGATTTTAGCAATGGAGAGGTCCATTCTTAACTGACATCCTGTCAAAATTGTATGACATTTGGTTCAATGGAAACCAAAATATCACGCTCAAAGTGACAGTGTGTTTGTGGCATCGGTCGAAAAATGAACTTCGAACAAAGAGCAAATATTAACTTCTGTTTTAAACTCGGTAAATCCTTTATTGAGACGCATAATTTGCTGAAACAAGTTTATGGCGATAATTGTCTATCTCGTACCAGAGTGTATGAGTGGTATAAGCGGTTCCAGGAAGGTCGTGAAGACATTCAGGACGACGAACATCCAGGTCCTTCGAATACCGTGGTTACTCAAAGTAACATTGAAAAAGTGCGGGAATTTATAAAAAATGAGCCAAAATCTTCATTGCGATACATGGAAATGGAATTAAATATGTCCAAAAATTCAATTCATCGCATTTTGACCGATCATTTGAATCTACGGAAGGTGTGTGCACGCTTTGTTCCACACAAATTGACCGACTACGAAAAATTGCTCCGAATTCAACATTGTAAGGATTTGATTAAAGAGTCAAAAAAGGACCCAAACTTGAAATATTCAATTGTGACTGGTGACGAGACATGGTGTTTTCAATATGATCTTGAAACCAAGCGTCAAAGTGCTGAATGGAAGCACCCAACCGAGCCCAATCTGAAAAAAAGTCGTCTTGATAAGTCAAAAGTGAAGACAAAGTTGATTTGTTTCTACGATTCGGAGGGTATTATTCATCGTGAATTCGTTCCACCTGGTCAAACGATTACTGCTGTGTTTTATCTTGGTGTTATGAAGCGTTTGCTCAGCCGTATTCGTCGTGTGCGGCCACAATACCGTGAAAAAGGGAGCTGGCGTTTGTTGCATGATAATGCCCCGTCTCATCGATCGAACTTGATCACGGATTTTTTGATCAAAATTTCCATTTTAACCATCAACCATTCACCGTACTCGCCGGATTTTGCGTCGTGCGACTTCTACTTGTTCTCCAAACTGCACTTGCCTATGAAAGGAAAACGTTATGCCGACGTAGAGGCCATCCAAAGAGCGACGACCGACATACTAAAGTCGATGGATAAAAATGATCTCAAAAACTCATTCGAAATGTTAATTGATCGTGCAAAACGTTGTATTGATGCGGAAGGAGACTATTTTGAATAAAATAAATGAGATTTGCTGGAATATTGAGTTTTTGTCTTTATTTTGAAAAAGTTCCGTTTTCCATGGGACACACTGTGTATATATATATATATATATATATATATATATATATATAATACAAAAACGGCCTAACCGTGTCTTTTTTTTTGTATAATAAATTTATTAATAAAAAGTAGTAATATATGTTATTCTTTTCCTTTGCAAGCATAAATATTTTAATCATTATATTGTTTTATTTTCAACTTCAATAAATCTTCGAATCGTACTTTTTGCTGAGACATGGAAAATGAACGTCTCCGCCGCAATACGAGACGTCGCGGAATCATATCATTTCCGTTCTCACACAGAATGCCGAATATGATTTTGACAGGTACACTTTTAGTGAAAATTTTTGTTTGCATAAATAAAACAATTTATTTAAATAATAACAACAAGTTTGTAACTATACCAAGATTATTATTATTAATAATGCCGTACCTGTATTAATCGTAACTTCTTATTAATTTTTTGATATTAATTTTATTTTGCAATATTTTTTTTTTCCCCCAAAAATAATTATAATTATTCAATGCTATATTAATGGTTAACGTTAATATACTCTCCCCTATGTATTTATTGCAGGTAAATTTAGTTCTATCCTTCTATGTAAAGACAAATTATATCGCTAAATATTTCGATTTATTATAACTATTTCTCTATTAACCTTTTTTATTCTATTCCTTTTTATTATTTTTCCAAACAAAATTTTATTAGAAACATTGCGATAATTGTTAGTATACAATTAATTACATTTTGCAGTATTTTAATTTCAACTTATAATAATAATTTTATTGAGCAATAATTATTTGTTTTAAAGCGTCTTAATTAATTCCTAATGTAATAATAATTTCTAAATTCAATTGAGGTAGTTTGGTAACCCAGAAAATCCAATAAATAATGATTACATAACTTTTGCTTCTACCAAAAATAACGTCAAACATTCATTTACTTATTTGACAGTCCATAACAATTACCTGCAGATTAAACAAAAATTGTAATTTATAAAAAAATAATTATTCAAATTACTATTTTGCAATTATTTCTTTTTTCTACCGTTCTATAATTATAAATTATATTTGATTTACTATTTTACTAACCCACTGATACCACACATGTCCAGGGTAACAATCATTTATCATTTATTTAAATAATTACATTTTATTTAGTTATCCATGTAGATTGAATGAGTAAAAATGCGACTAAAACTTCGCTTTTTTTTGTAATACGCATTAAATCTTAAATAAAAAACGATCAAGTAATTAATTTAACGTATTTTTGCAATAAACAATAGGAAATAAACATGCATAAAAATTATGCAAAAGGGAATCATCTCTCTCTCTCTCTCTGATTCTCACTCTTCCACTCAAACGGAACGCCTTCAAGGTAGAGCAGTAGCGTCCACCCCGCGCTAATTCTGAGCAATCGGATTGGCCCAGAGACGTCTCTGTACAAGTGCATAAAAAGGCAAGATCAACACGCGGAGACACACCTTTTTCGTACAAATTTTTCGCTAATTACTCCGTTACTTTTTTTTTGTGCTTCGCACTATTCGTCAGTTATCAATCAAGTTTTCTCCAATCAAGGTTTTTTCTTCAATCAAGATTTATCCAAGTTTCCAGTTTTCCAGCAGAGGGAAAAAAGAAAGTGAGATAGAGAGAGAGAAGATTTATCTTTCTGCACCAACTCCAGTTGTCTCAGTAAAAAGTAAGATTACTTACATTTTTGTTTTTTTTTTTCTTTATTTTTTCCAAAAAGGTAGTATTAGCCAGAATCAGCTAAATATCTCTATCCACTAATCATTTGTCAGGTCCTTTCCAGGACAACATATAGGCCAACGTCGGTCTATACTGTTGTCCATTCCCGAATTTCATTACTTTTCCAAAAAAAATCTCGCAAATTTATTTTTCTCCACCGTCCGAAACCCATAAGTTTCAGTACTTAGGCTCGAAAAGACGTAAAGCAGTTCGCGTTATTTTCTACGCTGTTGAAACGTCACCTCGACGTTACAAAAATGTTTAGAGGCTTCGGCGGGATTTAGAAGTTAAAAAGAAATGAAATTTTCTTTACTTCACAGGAGACTGCAAATTGCGAGATTTTTCAATTTTAATTTTCTTTTAAATTCTTCCTATCTCTACGCTAAATAATAAAAACATAGTAAAACGGAAGTTTTTTTTTTCGCTGCAAAATAAAACGAAGTGAATCGTAAAGATAAATAAATAAATAAATAAATAAAAGCAAAGCTAATAATAAATGAATAAATTATAAATAAACAAAAAGGGAAAGAAAAATAAAAATAATAAAATTTAAACGAATAAGTGAATAGTGTTGCAAGTGCAAAGTTGAAAGTGCAGTAACACAGACAAACAAGTTATTTAAAAATAAATAAAAATAAGTGAATAAATAATGAGTAAATAAATAAATAGAATACTTATAAATGAATAAATAATAAATAAACGAAAAGTGAGTGAAAAAAAGGCAAAAATAATAATAAAACTTAAACGAATAAAATAAATTAAAGTGCCGAAAGTAAAAAAATTAAATAAACTTAAAGTGATTAACAAATTGAAATAAGTAAAAAAAAAAAAATTAAATGAATAAATTAAAGTCCTAAAAAAAGAAAAATATTTAAATAATGAGACAGGTGGCTTCTCGAGGTTAGGCCACCTGCCATGCGGTGCGAGGTAGAGTTCGCGGCGTGACTACACGTGGCGCCATTGATCAAGCGATCGATGGCGCGACGCGGGAAAAGGCGCAAGAATTCGCGGCGCCATCGATCAAGAATCGATAGCGCTACGCGGACAAACTGATAGGCGCGAGAGGGGAAGGAGGAGCCCTCCCTTCGGTCTTCTCGTCACAACCGCCGAGCTGAAAGCACGCCGATAGAAAATATTCACCGCTGCTGCAGCCGGATTCGAGAGAGAAAGCAGTCGTAGCGTATTCGAGAGGACAATTATCGACAATGGTAGAAGTAAGTGGCCGCTTCGTAGCTTATCAGTCCGCAATAATCTATAATCTGCCGAAATATATTTTACGTACACGTGCGAGTGAGAGGGCCGATCTCAGTCGCGCGACCGTAGAATAGTTATACGAATGAGGGAAAGCCACTCACCCGTACAAGCATTAAGCACGCAGTTGAGCGATGGGACCGAGCTCTCTCGCTCAACCATAGACTGAGTAGACGAGTGAGAGAGCCGCTCTCACTCGTCCAGTCATAGACCACAACAGTATTGAGGGAGGACTGCTCTCTCTATACTGGCCATAGACCACACGTGTGTGTGTAGCCGCGCGAATCAAAGAGGGTGCGCATGCGCAGTGCGCACCAAGCGAATTAGCATTGCGCGTTAGGCAATACTAATTGCTCTTTACCCGAACGGACCTCTACGCGATACTTCTTGTAATTTTGTATTCTTTTTGTTGTAATTGAAGTATTAAATAAGTTATCTGCACGTAGTAGATGCATTATTTATTTATTTGATTCCCTACAGCTTTCCTGTTCCGAATACCGCCGCCTCCGCGGGTGTGCCAACCGATTGTTGGCACACATTCTGAGCAGCCAAACCCGGTGGAAGCAGCACCGGCAGTGGGGCCTTAGGCAAGGCCCGTCACACGTAAGTTTAAAGCAGGATCTGAGGAAAATCCTGCGTTGTCAGCGAGCGTATCCCCACTATACCCGTTACAACTGGCGCCCCAAACGTGTGTCAAAGGCATAGGCATGCGCGACATGAGAGCGTGCGCAGTAGGGAGGGACAGGTCCGAAGCGTGCGCAGAGGGCGCAGCAGGCACACACACACACCACACACATAACACATACCACACACACACACACACACACACACACACACACACACACACACACACACACACACACACACACACACACACACACACACACACACACACACACACACACACACACACCACACACACACCACACACACAAGCGTGTATAGGTAGAGTAGGCGCGGAAAAATAAGTGTTCCTGGCGTGGCAAAGGGGACGGAAGAAGAATTTTTTTTTATTTCTTGATTTTTTTAAATATTTTTTATTTAATTGTTGGAGTTTATCTTGCTTGTAGCACCGAGGCTCAAGCAAGGATAAGGTCAGGGAGAACTGACCTCTCCACAGCCACGCCAGTGCAAGTTGCGGTACCGTGGGTAGAGGGACGAGGTAAATCCCTCTTAAAAATAAGATTATATATATTAACCTACTTATTTATTTATTTATTTACTTATTAATTTATTTATTTAGCGTTAAGTATATATTGGGTGCGACACCCACGATATCGCAACTATTCTATTATTTGTAAATATTAAAGCGTGCGGAATAATACAGAAGACATGGCGACATGAGACTCCTCTAGGTTAGAACAGTGGTTTGGCGCATTGGAGGGCGAGGAGATAGAAGAGACCCTCCACGCTCTAAGATTAAGGCCAGAAGGATCACGATTCGCCAAACTAGCCCGAATCAATAATTGGCTGCTGGGGAATTTCACAGCAGACGATTTTTAGGAGAAGGTCGCCGGGGCAGACGAAACTGCCCAAGCTGCGAGAGCCGGAGCGAGGAGAAGCTTCGTGCTCCGTGCCTGCCAGGAGAGGGCAGGCACAACGGCGGGGTCAGCAGACTACGACAGAGAAGAGCCGCATTCGCTGACCATGCTGTTAGAGGACGAGGCGGACCGCCCGTCCCTAACGGAAGAGAGAGAAGAGGAGCTGGCAGACACACTGCAAGAAGGGAACGCGCGCGGAGAGGCCCCACGCGCCTCCACCAGTCCGCCCCCACCGCTTCGCCGCCCCAAGGCGAAGCAGGAGCCCCGATTACCCGTTAAAATAAACTAAAAGCGAATAAATAAATTTAAATAAGTAGATAAAAAATGTTAAAAGTGTTATAAGTGAACAATTAAAGTTAACTAAAATTAAATGAAAATAAATGAATAGATAATGAATAAATAAGTAAATAGAGTAAGGTGAAAAACAAGTGAACGAATAAAATAAAACTAAAATAATAAATGAAATGTTAAAAGAATAAAAAATGGTCGATTAAAGATAAATGAAAATAAGTAAATAAATAAAGTAAAAGACAAATAGATAATTAAAAGAGAAAAGAAGTGACTAATAAGTAAATAAATATTAAATAATAAGAGAATAAATATTAAATAAATAAATAGAAAAATAAAGAATAAATAAAAGGCGACAAGAAGAGAATAAATAAAACGAGTTAAATAAATGAAAAGCAATTAAATGAAAAAAGTGCTAAGATAAGTACATAAGTGATAAATTATGAAGCATAAATAAATGAATAAAAGCAATTAAATAAAAAGTGATAAATAAAGAAGAAAATAAACAAATTTAAATAAGCAAATTAATAAAATAATAAAATAAGAACGGTACGCGACTAGAGATAGGCTAGTCGAGTGCCGTATGGGAGAAGCTAGGCTAGGTAGACAAGCCGCCTCCCGCCTTTTAAGGAGTTAGTTCGTTTCGCGCCTTCGTATTAACCACGCGTAATAGTTAAGAGTTTTTGGTAGATTATCCGCCATTTTGGGACGCGTCAAGTCCCTTCGCTCTCGCGTTTTTCTTTGCAAGAGATTTTCTCGCGTGTGTAAAGTTTTGGTGCGGTTTCTTGGCGTGCACCGGCTACACAAGTAGCCAAGGGAGATTCCACCGGCCGATGGCGTGGACGTTCGACACCGGCGACCGGGAATTCATCGAGATAGCTGCGCAGGGCGACGGCACGTCGCCTCTTCGCCCTCACTGCCTTCGACTCTCCTTTTAGCGTGCGCGGCTGGCCAGCCAAAAGTAAGTTCGTTAAAACTTAAACTTTTCGCGCGCCTTTTTGTATCTATTCGCGTTTGCGCAGGAGTAACCTCCGCTGGTTACTCCCCCCTTTAGTGCATTTGTTTTTTAGCGGTTCGTGCGAGTGAGAGAGCGGTATCTCTCTCACTCTAGTGGCAGCAGTGCGGGAGAGTCGCTTTCTCTCTCGCACTCGCGTAAGGACAGGCGCGCAAGAGTGGGAAAGCGCTTTCTCTTTCACTCCTACGGCGCAGTACGGGAGACTTGTTGTCTCCCTCGTACTCGCAGCAGACGCGGCGCGCAGGAGTGGGAGAGCGCTCTCTCTCTCGCTCCAACGAGCTCCGTGCGGGAGAGCGTTCTTCTCTCTCGCACCCGTACGTTAAACGGCGCGCGCGAGTGAGAGAGGCCTTTCTCTCTCACTCTTATAGGAGTGCGGGAGACGTTGTTTCTCTCTCGCACTCGTATAATACGCTGCGTGCGGGAGCCGTTTTTGCGCCTTACAACATTCGCCTTAATGCCTGCGCTCCTCGTGCATGTCAATTGGAATTTATTTTTTTTGTATTCTTTTGTTTTATTTATTTAATTTATTATTTATTATATCTTTTTTTATTAAATTATTTTATTTAAGTATTTCGTTTATTTTCTTTCTTTCTTTTTCTCTTATATTATCTTTTTTTTTCTGTGTTCTTTTTAAATTTGTTTTGTTTTTCTTTCAGCGCGAGCTTCTTTCGCTTAATTTATTTAAACTTTTTTTCTTTTTAAATTTATTTATTTTTCTTTTTGCTTTTCAATTTTTTCCTTTTTTTGATTATTTGCGCGACGAGGAGCAGTCAGCTCTCCTCCCGAATATAGCCCTCTCCAAAATTCAACTAGCCAGGTGAGGACGACACACGAGCCGCGCAACGACGATTGCGCGGCGTTGCAACGGGTAAGTTGGGTCCGTAGACCGGCTCCTCGAGCCTGGACCCAGGAGCAAAGTCGTCCGAGACTTTAGCTTCCTAAAAGGGGGCGCAAAGGGCATTTTCGTACCTTTTGCGAATTGCGCGTCCCCCGAAGCTAATTGCTCCTGTGGCGGTTAGCTTTAGAACTGCCACCCCGTTACAATAACACATCGTTCAATAAGTCCCAAAACTAACAACAAAAACAACATTTTTTTTCAAAAATCATTTTTATTCATCAATATAATCTCTTTTTAGAGCGATACAATCTTTCCAACGCCTTTCCAACATTTCTATACCATGTTTATGGAAGGATTTATCCTTTGCTTCAAAATAGGCTTCAGTTTTGGCAATGACCTCCTCATTCGAGCCAAATTTTTCTCCGTGGAGCATTTGAAGATCAGCAAAGAGCCAGTAGTCGCTGGGGGCTTAATCTGGCGAATACGGGGGGGGGGGGGGGGTGGAAAAGCAAATCAAAGCCCAATTCGTTTAATTTTGCCATTGTTTTCATGGACTTGTGGCATGGTGCATTGTCTTGGTAAAAAGGATTTTTCTTCTTCATGTGCGGTCGTTTTGCTGCGATCTCCTCCTTCAAACGTACCAACAAGTCAATATAATAATCACTGTTGATCGATTTACCTTTTTCCAGGTAGTCAATGAAAATCACTCCATGTGTATCCCAAAAAACAGACGCCATGACTTTGCCAGCAGACTGCTGCGTTTTTGGACGCTTTGGGCAGCTTTCGCCAGCCATGCGCCACTCAGATGATTGCCGATTCGACTCCGGAGTAAAATGATGTATCCATGTTTCATCCACGGTCACGTATCGACGTAGAAAATCGTTTTTATTGAGAGTAAATTGCGATAAACAGCTCTCCGAATCGTCGACTCGTTGCTGTTTTTGTTCTACTGAAAGCAATCGCGGCACCCACTTGGAAAAAATCTTTTTCATGCTCAATTTTTCATGAAGGATTGTAAATATGCTTCCAGATGATATCTGTGTCATTTCTGCAATCTCACGGACCTTCACTTTGCGATTTTTCAATACAATTTTTAACACTTCACTCACATTTTTCTGTGTAACGGCTTCCAATGGCCTACCCGAACGTTCCGCATCGTTTGTGTCCGTACGACCACGTTTAAACTCAGCATACAAACGACAAATCGTTGGTTTGGATGAAGAGGAGTCCGGATAATGTTTTTCAAGCCATTGCTGTGCTTCTACGGTGTTTTTACCCATTAAAAAACAATGTTTTATCGCACTCGCAGCAGATATGGCGCGCGCGGGTGGGAGAGGCCTTTCTCTCTCACTCCAGTAGGGGCAATGCGAGAGAGTTGCGTTCTCTCTCGCACTCGCATAGGGTTAGGCGCACAAGAGTGGGGGAGCGCTTTCTTTTTCATTCCTACGGCGCAGTGCGGGAGAGTCGCCTTCTCTCTCGCACTCGCAGTAGATACGGCGCGCGCGAATGGAAGAGCGCGTTTTTTCTCACTCCTGTGGACTCAGTGCGGGAGAGTAATTTTCTCTCTCGCACCCGTACAGTATACGGCGCGCGCGAGTGGGAGAGGCCTTTCTCTCTCACTCCTATAGGCGTAGTGCGAGGGAAGTTCGCTCTCTCTCGCACTCATATCGTGCGTGGCGCGCATGAGACTATTTCGCGCAGGATATTGTTCTTTTTTATCTGTGATTCTCGTGCATTATTTTTTATAAATTTTTTTGTTTTGTTTATTATTTATTTATTTATCTGCGCTTCGTTTTAATTTTTATTTTTGTTTTGTTAAATTATTAAATTATTTTACTTATATTAACATTTTTTGTTCTTTTGCTACTTTTCATTTCTTTCCTTTTTCTTTCCTTTTTGTTTGCTCTATTAACGCTTTTTTATATTTTTATTATCTCTTTTATTTGCAAACAAAGCATCTATATTTTTTTATTATTTGATTTATTTTATCTTTCTTTTTGCTCCATTCATTTTCTTTTTGCAACGAGGAACTTGCAACTTCCTACCGAATACCGCCCTCTCCGAGATTTCAGCTAGCCGGCGAGGACGACACACGAGCTGCGCAACGACGTTTGCGTGGCATTGCAACGGATAAGTTGGGTCCGAAAGACGGCTTCTCGTGTCCGGATCCAGGAGCAAAGTCGTCCGAGACTTTAGCGACCACAAAGGGGGCGCAGCGAGCATATTCGCATTTTTCGCGAATTGCGCGACCCCCGAGGCTAATTGCTCCGGTGGTGGTTTGCCTCTAAAACCGCCACCCCGTTACAATATATATATAATTAAATCTTTAATTAAATTTTTTAGCTTAGCTTTATTAAATAAAAATATTTTTTTATGTATTTAAAAAAGTTAGATCGTGACGTACGAAGTACAACACGTTCTAAAGTATTGTTAGTGTTTCTGCACGTGACTTGTATAGTGGTATTTACAATTATAACCAAAAAAAGTATATGAAAATTCTTACCGCGTTAGTACTTTTTTTTCTAACATTTTACAGAAATAAATTAATTGGTTTTTTAATTTTAATTTTATTCAAATTTGAATTTTTAATAAATCGTATAATTTTGATTTTTATATTTAGTATTATGATTATGGATAATTTCAATAAAATCTATAACATTATAGATAATATTTCAATCATATGCGTGAATCCCACTTTTCTTTCATACATTGGTATTGATAAACCGATACAAACGAACTAAACTGAAAATAACTTTAGTGTTATTTTTTAACCTTAAAATTTATCTTGAAAAACAAAAAGAAGATTATTTTGAAAATTATGACAATTTTTCATAAGACTATCATTCTTTGTATGACAGGTGCTTATTATAAATATACGAAAACAAAACATTAAAAAAGAAATGATAAAAAAAAAAAAAACAAAAAAAAAAAAATGCTGAAAAATCATATTTGAAAGAAGAAAATAAGATAGGAAAAGTACAAATAAAGATTATAATTATTAAAAAAAAATATACTGAAATTGCAGTTATATATTTTCAAAATCTGAAAATTTATTTAGAAATTTTATTTTGTTTAGGAATGTTAGATTTAACAATTATAGTTACAAATAATGTTAACGAAAAATAAATTAAAATTAGATATTATAAAATTTAAGAGAGAAACAAAAACGAAATCTTTACTGATGAAAAAATAAAAATAAATATAATGATATAAACGGCGAACAAAATGATCTAAAATTATAAAAGAAAAACCTTATAGAAGGTCATGAAAGTCCAATTTTGGAATCGAATGTTCCACGACAATAAGTACAAAAGGACGAGTACCTTCGTTCTCAAGGAGACTCTAGACTCTGCTTTTAACGCGACTTGTTTAAATCTAAAGTTAACGCTCTAATACCTTCTGAATATTTCAAATTTATTGATATTTTAAATAAACAAATTAAATTTATAATAATGTGTTTATTTTTATTATAATATTTAAATACGATACCAAAAAAGAGCAAGTCAAATATATAACATACACAATTAAAGGATAGCTAGTCGTGTTAATTTGTGCAATGTCGCATTTAACACCATATTTGCTATAAGTACTTTTTTTGTATACTCTACTCGAAATTTAAATTTGTTTAAAATTCAAATTCCGTAGCAAAAACTTCTAAACCCATTCAAAGCTTATTAAAAGTAAAAGAGTTGAGGTTTTTTTTTTTGGTAATAAAATAAAATTGTACTTCCATATCGCGCAATAATGCGTTCGTAACGTGTATTCGAAGTCATTATTGATTTATACGCAGAAGTGTACTGAGTTCCCGGGCTTTGATTCAAATTAAATTAAATAGAACGCGGTAGAATATGCTAAATTTAGCGTTCGAAAGTGTTATTAAATAATTTAAAATAAAATAACAATTATCGGCATCGGGAGAAACGACCGTATAACACTATGGGCGAACTGTGGATTTAAAGCGAGTATCTATAATAGTTAAAATCAACGACCATTTAAAATAAAAACTACTTTTATTTTGAATCGTTTCCAATTTATGGCGTTCATTTAAGACAATACTCCGAAAGTGAATGACCGTTAATGTGAACATTCGGCAAGACATTGCACGCTACGTGTATTAGAACATAGCCATCCTTCACGCACAATACAGTAGCGTACTATGGGTCCGCACTTTTAATTAACGCAAGAAAATGGGAATACGATTATTACGCCAAGTTCAGCACTCAAACGTGTATTTGTGAAGTAAATAAATTATATTAACAAACAATATAAAAATTTGATTAACGTTTCTAGAAGATGCGACCGGACCGTTACAATATTTAAAAAATCAAAGTTGGTTTTCACATGATTTTAAAAGTTGACATTAAAGTTGCCTTTGAGGTCACTGTTGGAAATTTCGTTTAAATAATACAATATTTGTACACATTACTTTTATCTCGGATTAGTAGTATCCGTTATCGCAACATAAGAACTGGAACCTTCTAAACGCTCAACAAAATATAAAAATTATGTATTCATTTATCAAATCTTATTCTAATTAAATTTGTAAGAAAAATATATTAGAACTTAGATATTTGTATTTTTGAACGTAAACTTAAGATCTTCTTGGTATAACATAAAAATCTTCAAATTCTTATTCAAACGTACAGCTTTCTTTTCAGGAACTGAAGTTGATGATGAAGAATATTTTGCTACACTAGAAAAAGATACTAGTCTGATGGTTCTATATGAAAATCAAAAATGGACATCTGCAAATTCTGAAAAGTCTACATCGCATTTCATTGTCGTCGATGACACAGACCACTTCAACGGAAATCCTGATATAAAAAAAAATAAAGATAGAGAAGGTTGTCGTATTCAAGTTGGGTCATTGGTATCTGCATTACGTAATGAACCGTCTCATATCTCACTTCTAGCAGGAAGCGATTTGGAAATGCTTAGCGATATGGATCCAGAAAGTGTAGCTGATATTGTGTCCGATAAGTAAGTCTCTAAAGAAAAGTTATTTCAATATTTGGATTAATTTATCAAGGTGCATGCTGGAAGGAATGATAATACGGTAAAAATATTGTTGCATAATTAGGCAAATTGAAAAAATGTTATAGAGAATATCGAAATTCTATTTGCAAAATTTATTAACATGATTAAATTATTACCATATCATTAATAACTTTAGAGTACTTTTCAGGAATAGGTATCAATATTCATTTCTGTAATAGTTTCCATATTAATTTTAATTTGATTTTAGTTTACTATCGATGATGAATATCATTTCTTTATGATGAAATAAACCACTCTTTTTTGCGAAAATGATTCAAAAATCAAAAATACAAAAAAAATACTTTTTATAGTATTTTTTGTCTATGTTAAAAAGGATAACGTATTTT
Source organism: Chalcis sispes (assembly GCA_949987625.1). Taxonomy (NCBI): domain Eukaryota; kingdom Metazoa; phylum Arthropoda; class Insecta; order Hymenoptera; family Chalcididae; genus Chalcis; species Chalcis sispes. The sequence goes on along the minus strand of OX465095.1, from coordinate 27,789,290 downwards.
ATGACGTTGGTAATGACGTAATTTGGGTCGTACGGATTTATAAGGTTTTATAATGCCATTTAGTAAATCTTCTGAGCACGAAAACGACGTCATTTTTTTTATAAAAAGACATTATTTTTACACTGTTGACGAAAGTTACTGACAAATAACATCACCCAAATTTTAGTTACCGAATTGAATAAACCTTTGCACAGTTTTAAATCATTAAAAAATATTATACATGATGTGTTTATATCGGCCCAAAACCATTTTTTAGAGTGAAAACTACCCCTACTGTATTATAAGCAAGCTTACTCACCCTGGGACCGACGAGTTAAGCCACTTACTTTTCTTGAAATCATTAAATTCTACACAAATGGGCTAACCCACCCAAACCCTAAAAATCACCTCTACCGTATTACAAGCAGGCTAACCCACTCACCTCTAAATACGAGGTCTGGCTATTAAATAACGAGACTGGTTACGAAAAAGGGTTTTATTATAAAAATTATTCTACATTCGAATGCTCCCCTTCAATATACTCACCTTCCCTCGCCACACACCTTTCCATACGTTTTTTCCATTGATCGAAGCAGTGCTGGAAGTCTTCTTTGGTGAGGGCCTTTAGGAGTTCTGCCGTTTTTTGCTTTACCGCTTCCATCGACTCAAATCGGGTCCCTTTCAAAGCAGATTTTATCTTCGGAAACAAAAAAAAGTCGTACGGTGCCAAATCTGGCGAGTACGACGCGTGTTTGAGTACTGGAGTGCGCTTACCGGCTAAATACTGCTTCACAGATAGCGCGTTCTGGGCAGGTGCGTTGTCCTGGTGCAAAATCCACGACTTGTTCTTCCACAACTCGGGCTGTTTCTTACGAACTCGTTCTCGCAGTGTTGCCAAAACTGACAAATAGTGAGTCTGGTTGACAGTCTGACCCTCTGGAACCCATTCAGTCATTACGATACCGTTAATGTCGAAAAAAACGATCAACATTGCCTTGAATTTTGATTTGGACATCCTTGCTTTTTTGATTCTGGGCGATTCAGGCGTCTTCCAATCCATCGATTGCCGCTTTGTTTCAACATCGTATTGAAAAATCCACGTTTCGTCGCAAGTAATAATGTTTTTCATCAGTCCGGAATCTTTTTTTAACCTTTCAAGGAAATCTGAGCAGACCTGTTGACGCAAGAGCTTTTGGTCAGGAGTCAGGTTTTTTGGCACCAACTTCGCACAGACTTTTGTCATGTGTAATTCCTCGTGTAAAATTTGTCGAACCGTTTTTTTATCGGCGTTTACAGCCTCGGCAATCATCCGGATGCTCATTCGGCGATCTGCACGCACAATTTGGTTGATTTTGGTTGATTTTGGTCACTGTTTCCGGAGTTAAAACAGTGACAGGGCGACCCGGGCGTTGGTCATCTTCAGTGCTCACTTGGCCCTCACTGAAGCGCTTACACCACTCAAAAATACGCGCACGAGATAGAGAATTGTCCCCATAGGCCTCTTGCAACAATTTACAGCATTCAGTCGGAGTTTTTTCAATTTAACGAGAAATTTGAGATTGATACGTTGCTCCTGTTTTTCGTCACACATGGTTTTTGGCATAAAAAAAAACACGTTCGTTTTAAACCGCTACTGCACAAATACAACAATAGTGACGAGAACGTGTTTTGGTACGTGCATAGACAAAATATCTGGATACCTAACGCACTACTCGTTTCTTTCCTTACCCCTTTACGGCGCCCTCTAGGCGCGCAGTCTTGTTATTTAATAGCCAGACCTCGTACAGTGATTTTAATCGTATATTGTTTTTTAAAATCAAATTTTAGGCCACAGACAGGCTAATCCACCTAACCATCTAACCCCTAGAAACTACCCCTACCAAACTACAAACATGCTAATCCACCTAACTTTGGAAACAGCAACTTTAATCGTTAATATTCTTTAAAATTAAATTTCACACTACAGTCGGCAAAACCCACTTGACCATTTACCCCCTAATTCACCTAATATAGAGAAATCATCCCAACTGAACTGCAAGCAGCTTAATCTATTTGTGATCATTAGGTTAGACGATTAGGTTGATTATGCCGCCTGTGATCTGAAATTTATTTTTTAAAAACAATATGCAATTAAAGTCGCAGTTTCCAGAGTTAAGTAAGTTAGAAAATTTGTGGTTCGATAGGGGTGGTTTCTAGGGGTTAGGTGGGTTAGCCCACTTCGGTGGAATTTAATTATTTCAAGAAATGTAGGCAGCTTGAATCCCCGGTCCCAGACTTGGGTGAGTTAGCCTGCTTGTGATACAGCAGGGGTGGTTTCTACGGGTTAGGTAGGTTAGTAGATAGTTAGATTGGATGTTGGTTAAGTTACGGGTTAGATGGTTAGTTGGTTTAACCCAGCGTGAAATTTAATTTTAAAAAAAATAAGCAAATAAATCCATGTTTCCAAGATTAGATGGGTTAGCCAGCTTGTGATTTAGTAGGGGTAGTTTTCGCCCTTATAAATGGTTTTAGGCCAATACAAAAGAATAAGCGTCTAATATTTTTTAATTATTCACAAGTGTGCGAAATATCATTCAATTTAGTGACGATCATATAAGTGTTGTTACTTGTGACCTAATATGATTTTGGATTGTAGTCCAGTCAAATAAGACTTTGAAGGTTACAAAAATTCCCATAGAGCTAAAAATTTTTATGAATGTTAAGAATACTATTATAAATGAATTGTGAAAAGTTCCCATCAATCCCCCTTGTGCAAAAAATTTTATTGATGGTGAAAGTTTGCAAAAATGGGTTTTTCGCGTTTTTCAGCTAAACGGTGAGTTTTACAGCAAAAATAGTTCAGACAAAAATTGTAGATCATCTGATTCTCTACAAAAAATGTATCAACACTTTTTTTCATAAGTATTGCCATTTCCGTGATATAGCGGTTAAAAGAATTGAAAAAAATATTTTATTCGTAATATGCACACGTTTCCACACCACCTATGAGGTAGTGTGCTTGGCGCTTTTTTTTTAACGTGGTTTCCCCGGTAGGCCTATTCCACAATCTATTGTGATCCTATTGAATTCAAATTGAGTATTGGAAATGATAAAAATTGTGTAAATTATGTAATATGTAAATGAAAAAATAATTTGGAAAAATTATTCATCGGATTCATAATAATCCAATGGAACTTCTAGTGCACTGTCTTCGTTTTCTTTTTCTTCTATTTCTTCATCTTTTTTTTCTTCATATTCCTGGATACAAATATGTTCTAAAAGTGATGCATCATATGTCTCATCACTGATATCGTAATTATCCTTATCTAGTATCGATTCAACATTGGAGCACGACTGTCCTTGACAATTGGTACATGCTAAAGAACAAAACAGTCCAACCTTTTTACAGCCGCATTTAGCATTGCAACCTTTTTTACAATTGCAAAAGATTGTGTTAAGGAGTTTTTCTGGTGCAGGTGGGAGTAACGTATGAATTGGTTCCAATGCATTATCAACTAACTTCCAACCCCAGTCTTCTGGATTCATTTTATTACCAAGCCACACTTGAACTTCATAATATACCCGGAATAGATGTTGTTGAGCAGCAGCAGAGGTTGGGGGAAGACAAGCTAATTGCACTTGTTTTTTATTATAAGTTTTTTTTGCAAAAGATAAGTATCGGAGTTTATCCAAGCAGGTAACTTTTTTTGGAGCTCCGTACATAGAAAGAAGAAAGCGAATTCCATTAGTGATTATAACTTCTGGAGTAGAGTTACTATCTTTAAAAACTTCAGCACAATTAATTAAATTTTGTTTCTCGAACAATTTCAAAACCGTTGTTTTGCCCCTCTTGAAAAATGCTGATGTTGTATCGCAGCCAGTTATTGCGTGTAGAAAAAGTATATGATTTTGGCATTTTGAAAAAGCACAGAAACTTTTTGATGAATATATTTCCGATTGCTGCTGAGTCTTTCCCGGTTTAAAGAAATAAATATTTTTTTCTGTTGGAGTTCAAGCAGTAAGTAATACTAATAAATCGACATCTTCACCAACAACAATAGTTGTATTTGTTGAGTTGAATTGTTCTATTGCTGTTTCAATGATGAGAACATCAGCATCATTTTCAGCTTGTTCTACAAGAATATTTTCAGTAGTAAATTTTTCTTTTAACATTAAAATAAACCGAGACTTGTTGTGGGTATTTGCAAGAAATTTCTGTTTGCTTGTGGGAACTGTCATAAATTCATCAAAAATAACATCAGAAGATGAAGATGTTGTAGCTCGACGTCGTTGTTCTGCGGCTTTAGTATTTTTACTACAATCGGTGTAACCATCAAATACTACAGTCACTCTATGGCCAAAATGTCTACGTACATACTGAACATATTTGTCTAAAATATTATGAAATGTTTCTTCGTGGTCCCAGACAACTCGGTGTAACAGAAATCCCCCGTCGATGATGAACGTAGAATTTATATTGTCAATATCTAATATAACTGTTTGAAAACAATCGTAAATAGCTGACTTTTGTGTTTTACGCATTCCAATATCATCAAACATTGACAACGGGTAGGGAGCCAATTCATATTCGAAATATTTTTCAATTTCATCTTCCAAAGCAGTCGTAATACTCATGCGTTAAAATAATAATACAGGGTCAACAGGAATCTTCTCATCGTGAACTTTGACAGTGCTAGTCATAGCTAAAAGAGGGACTACTTTATCAGCACGTTTAAATTTAATGTTATGAAATGTCAATCCTGTTATTTTTGACATGCAAGCTATCCCAACTTCACGAGCTTTATGACAATTAATTTTGTCATCACCAACAATTCCACTGGCAATAAATACAATTCTGTTGACTTCTGGAAAGGGATCATGTAAAGAAAACCATTCTAGGAGGCTTTGTATGTCTTGAGAATCTTTCTTTATTCGAGAATCACTTGCATCAACATGCTGATTTGTTGTATCCATTCTAACATTAGCGAAATCTTCCAATCTTTCACAAATAGCATTTATTGCATGCATACCATATACCCATTTACTTATGACACTCTCTTTCGTACTTCTCCCTCGAGAAAGACCTCCATCTGTCTTCATTGCTTTCATCATTGACTGCTCGATCACCATGTCTGTTGAAGTTCCACAACTCAATTTATCTGAACGTCTAATCGTGAACTATCCTCCTGTAAAACGTTGGTAAACATCAGGATCCATACAGTTTTTTAATTGTAGCATATCTTGTAGATATAAGTGTGCAGATTTAGCATAAGAGAAATATCCCGACGCGTGAAAGTAAGGAAGCATTTCTTTAACGCTGTCCAAATGAGCTTGCCAATCTCCCATACGTTCAGCTCTTATAAACTCCTTTGCAATCGACACCATATCAAAATATTGAATCCATAATTTTGCGGTAGATCCTCGTTTTTCATATTCTTTTAGTTTTTCATTAAACTGATTCAGTAATGCTCCAGATGTTTCATTATCATGTTCAACATCATTATATGAAATAGTATTATCTATTACATTTTTCGCAGTTATCATCAGATTTTCATCAATGGCGTCATCAATATCAAGTTCTTTAAATATTATTATTGTTAAAGCTAACTGAAGTAATGTATGAGCTCGAATAGCTCTCGCGTATGCATGACCGTTGAGCATTTTATCTAATGACCCAGGTGCATAAATCAAAGAAAGTATTTCTTTTATGCCGCTTCCTTGCATGATGTAACCAATCGCTCCAAGAAATGACATAATTAAATGAAATCCTCCGAGCCTGATTATGATTTTCGATAATTCAGACCCTTCAGGTGCAGCTAAGACGATTTCTCGAGCTTTTGCATACAGAGGCTGATCAAAAGTCACAATGCATACATCATGACCATAACGTTTTGCATTTTCTGAAGCACAAAGTAAAGTGGTGTATATGATATTGTAATTACTAGCTGGTTGATGAATAAATGGTAAAAATGAAATTTTCGATGTTGAAAAATTCATAATATTACTTGTTAAATGTTCAATAAAACCATTCCAACCGGGAATTGATAGATTTCTCCATTTGCTATAGAACCATATCACGTCGACTTTTTTGAATAAAGATACTCTTACTCCACTTCCATAATCAAAATCTCGGACATTTATTTTACTGTAACCTACTACACCATTATTTTCATACACTTGTATTGGCACATGAGCTTTTGCCGCAAAATCCTTTGCCGATGGGACTACTTTTATTCGCTGTATAGGCTCTTCTAGTACAACTGAAGTTTTTGGAGTAACAATTTGAATAATACCCATAATGTGAAGCGTGTTATGACCGTCTAGCGTATTTACATTTATATCAGCATTATCTGTTACATATTGAATAAATGTGCCAGTTTCAGGTGATAAGATATGAGGTGGACGATGAAAAACTGCTGCTGCCTCGTACATCATCGTATCATTATAAGATGCGCACAAACCAAAAGATGAAAAAATTTGTATAAGTCGTTTCGATCCAAATCGCCGATGAAAAAAAACGGAGAGACCCAATTGTAATTTGGACTTGAAAGACCTAGGCCGAACAGCACTCATAATACTATGGCTAATATTCGTGCATACTAATTGTAAATTTTCTAAATCGAAGCGTTTATTTTTTAAAATAACCTTCTCCAAGAAATAAGTCAGTGACTTTGGAATGTCTGTATCAATATCTTCAAACATACGACCTGGTGCAGGATAATTAGAATTATCTAGCACTGCACATTGAATATCCTCTCGAATAATTGCTGCTGCAGCTTGTAAGATGCGAAATCGCTCTTCTTTTTTATCTGTTTTTTTTTTCGTACCAAGCTTGATTTAAAATATCATGGTGACTATCAATAAAACATACGAATGTTGATGATCCTGATTTTCTGTAATAATAATTTTATCACCATACTCCAACTTCAATCGCATTTTAATGGTTCTATTATCTATTATTGATTTTTTACAAATACTTTTCAATTCGTCTAATGTGAATTGACAATCATCGTTATTTTCAATATACTTAAATATTTCTCTCATCGCAATATTTGTAGCTTCATCTTGAGGACGACCGACTTTACCCCCAGTGGTCGGTTTCAAAAAAGAATTGTAGCAATCGTTATGATACTTAGCCTCGGCAGCGACTAAATCATATTCAAATTCAATTCGAGCAGCAACAGCTTTGGCTACATCATCACAACGAGTTTTAGCTATAGTTAGAATACTGTCTTTGAACGAAAGTGTAGTCACTTTAAAAATTTTACGTCGGTACTGCAGTGCTTTTTTCTTCTCCAACTCTTCATTTAATTCATTGCCGCAAAATAAACAACACTGATTGAAGCAAAATGTAGTTTCACCTACTCGTGTTCTAGTACGATGAGGACTTATTTTTGATGAACCAGCTTCTTCTTCTTGGCGCCGTCTTTTCCCGGCATCAATGCTACTTTTTCGAGTATAATTTTTTCGACACTGCACATGAATTTTTATAGATGTCTGGTCTTTCAGGTACTCCGAAAACTCATCACCTCTTTCAATACTTGCATCAATTAATGCTTTCATGCCGCGATCAACAGTAACAACTCCACTTTCAGTCAAAGGTTGACTACAAATAAAGCAGAGTTGCGACATTTTCTTTTTAAAACAGTAAAATGCACAAACTTTGTTACAAAACATAAGCGATAGCCACGAGTTGTCACTACGAAAGAATGCTTACGACTAACAGTATTTTGTTGAGTATGAGACCCTCGAAACGGAGCAGGTATACGAGCATCGCCACGCTGACAATTGAATGGAAGACAGATGTTACTCAAGGCCATGCGACTAAATGAAAATAGGGGCAGAGTTTTTGACGTTCATTTATGTTCTAAGAATTTTATGATTTGTATGTATAAGATATAGGGACTCATATTTTTACTCGTATAACGCTTCAAAAATGTATATAAAAGTACATTAACGTGCATATTACGAATAAAATATTTTTTTCAATTCTTTTAACCGCTATATCACGGAAATGGCAATACTTATGAAAAAAAGTGTAGATACATTTTTTGTAGAGAATCGGATGATCTACAATTTTTGTCTGAACTATTTTTGCTGTTAAACTCACCGTTTAGCTGAAAAACGCGAAAAACTCATTTTTGCAAACTTTCACCATCAATAAAATTTTTTGCACAAGGGGGATTGATGGGGACTTTTTACAATTCATTTATAATGGTATTCTGAACATTCATACAGATTTTTAGCTCTATGGGAATTTTTGTAACCTTACTTCTATTTAGAGGACTAATTTGACTGGACTATTGGTTAAAATCATCTTTTGATTCGATTTTTTTGAATTTTTACTTAAGTCGGTAACTCAACGAAATTAAATCAATTTTTATTTATTCCAGCCAAGTTTACTATAATATTTATTTAAAAAAAAATGAAGAGTCGATTAAAAATTATAATACTTCTCTCAAACGAAAATATAGTTACATAAAAAAAAAATTATTTTGTTATGATAATAAAGTCGATTGAGTGGAAGGTTTAACCCTTTTAGTGCCAGGCAAAGAAGATGTGCTTATGCGAAGATAACCAGCTGAAGTTTACGATTTTACTAGGATTTGAAAAAAGGCTCATAAAAACCAAACGAAAAGCAATATTTATTTTAACTCTCTCGTAATGAAATTAGACTATTTACAGGGTGACAAATGGGAAGTTGCCTAAAGTATATGCATTTCTTTCCCCCTCTACTGTATCGTATAAAGCTGGGCCCACGTAGGTACGTTCTTGAATGTTGTCAGTTTTTATTGAGACGCCGTAAAGAACAATACGTGTACTTTAAAATGAGTGACCTTACAAACGAAGAAAAGGTGTATCTCATTGAGTGCTTTTATTCTAGAGGTAAAAACTATACTGAATCGTATAGAGGTTTTCGTACTAAGTTCGGAAGTAAAAGAGTAGCCAGTCAAAATACTCTTAGAAGGTAAGAATGAAAAAAATTATATTTGACTTCATCGTATAACCAAATTTTTTAATAAAGTTTTCAAATTTTTTTTTACTTCTTTCTCGGAGTAATTGATAAATTCATTAATTATTATACTCTTGACGATCGTCGTCATGATCTTCCTGGTCCTTTATACACAGTTACAACAGAAGATAAGGTTGCCGAGGTCGAAGAACATTTCAACAATAATCCAACGGATTCAATAAGAAAAGCTGTAGCAGCTTTAAAACTGAATCGAGAGACACTAATATTAATAATAAAAAATTTCATTAAGTTACATCCTTAACAAATTTTTTCCTTTCGCTAAGAAATATGGATTAGTCAGGAACTAATATTCTATGCAAGATAGTGCTACGCCGCATAGAACTCAAGAGGTATTTAAAGTTATTTACGAAGTTTATGGTGAACGCGCCATCGGTTTAGGATATCTCAAGTTTGCACACGCAGATATAGAATGGCCCCCTTATTCACCGGACTCAAACTCGTGTGATTTCTTCTTATGGGGCTACGTGAAAGATTAAATAATAATTTTTCTAATGGCTTAATAATTTGGGAGTAGCGGTTAAAAATGGTTGCAATATTAATGAAAAAATTAGAATTCGAAGATTGATTCCTTCGTCGGTATGAAAATCTAAAATATTATCAATATTTTGCGAGGTGATGGTTTATATAATTGACAAAGCCCAAATGCTTATAAAAACTAGGGGAATATATTCTGAACCTGACGTATACACTGGTCATTCTTCGGACGAAAAATCTACTGAAATTTCAATGAAATATTTTCTAAATGACGATTTCAACCGTACAGATCAAAGATCTAAAAAATCTGATATCGTAATTGTTAAAAAAAAAGTGGCAATTATGGCGATTCAAGACAGCAGTACTTTAAAATGTATTTGAAAAAATTATCATCATTATTGACCTGCTGCGCCACCCATTGACAAAAAATAAGTCGACTTTGATAATCCTTAACCGATAAAGCTTGGTTCAAAGATATGTGATACGGATGATACTTTACATTTTTTAGATATCTGCTGGCTGTTGATTTTGTTACACCAAGCTCTCGTTCAATTTACGTTAACTTATCTGAGGATCCACGTGCACCGTTGCTAGTACTGCAATCATTTAAGGATTAGTAGCATAATCTTCTGTTAACATGGACCTCCTTTTACGAGCAAACTTACCTTGTCGGCCACGCAACTTAATATTACAAATAACAGTGTCATTAGGATGACATATTTCGGGGAATCTAGCAGCATACAGAATTGAAACTTAAACGTAGTTCATAGACATTCTCCTAACACCAGGAGAATATCGACAATTTCATTAGCTGTGTAGTCAGGCATTATGAGAAAATGTCAAAATAAAAAATAAAACTTCAATTACAAAAAATTTAATTTAAAAAATGAACAAACAGATAGATTATTTCTTCAACTAAATAACGAATGTCTTTAAGAATAAAAGAATTTGAAGAAACTCAAAATTTCTCAAAATGATGCCTGAATATTGCATTCAAATAAATTTACAATCAATGACACAGTTGATTTAAATTAGTAATAACTTCAGAAATTACTTCATGGCCACTATTATTTAGAAACCACTATTTGGCAACCAAATTTACAATCAAAAAACTAATCAAAAAAGAATTAATTCACGTTCCCAAAATGATTTTAATAAACTATGTTATTCATTGAAGGTAATCGCCGACTATCAGAATGTTAAATCAAGGCCAAAATAATACAAAATTCGAGACTATCAAACTTCTCTTATTATTAGGAAAAAATCTTTGTTTATTGAGAAAAGTATTATTAGCTACAAAAATATTATTTTCTGTATGTCTAATTTTTTTTAAGTTAATTTATCATGAAAATCGATTTATAAATATTTACTGCTTTTTCATATTTAATTTTTTTTATTATGCGTAACTAAACTAAGAGGACCATCATTATTCGTGTACTGTTAGAAGAATGCTAACGGAATTATTAAGTATTAAAATTAAGATTAAAAGTTTAAGTTCCGTTTTAAAAAAATGTAACTTGACCTTTAAATAGCTTTCAAGGTGATGTTTAAGGTCATGATCCATGTCGTGGTAAAAGATATCCCAATAAGTTTTTTGTCTTTTTTCATTTCCATGACCGAAGGCAAAGACTTTCCTTCGAAAAAATTAATGTGGCCTCGAAATCACCATAAAATTTTTTGCTCTTTCGTTTTCCGGGATCAAAAGTAAGGGTTTCCATTCTAAAAAACCAACTTGACCTTCAAATAACCTTGAAGGTTACGGTCAAAGTCATAACTGATAGGTCGTAAAATTTTCTGCTTTTTCCTTTTCTGGGGTGAAAGGTAAGGCTTCCCATTTAAAATATTGAATTGATCTACAAATGACCTTAATGGTCATATTCAAGGTCATATTAGGACATAAAATTTTTTGCTCTTTCGTTTTCCGGGATCAAAAGTAAGGGTTTCCATTTTAAAAAACCAACTTGACCTTCAAATAACCTTGAAGGCCATATTTGAGATCATGGTCAAGGTCACAGTTAGACGTCCCCTTCAACCTCCGCGAGTACTATTTCCTGCGTTTAGTTATCGTTATAAAACATGATGCCCAGGACCTACAACGTGGACGTAGCAGGGTGAATATTTAGGTCCCATTTGGATTTAACCAATAAAGGCAAGAACCGGTCGTTAAAGGAAAGAATCTCAGTCCAGCCAATAAAGACATGACCGTAATGATACCGACCAATGAAGGCAAGAATATCAGTTCGGCTGATGAAGGCAAGTTTGTAGAGATACCGACCAATAAAGGCAAGCATCAATAACAAATAGATAATAAGATTAAAATAAGAATGCAAGAATAAAGTAAATAACTTTTACCTAATTATATGTTCGAAAATACCTCCATTATTATCAATACATAATTGAATTCTTCGTCCAAAACTTTGAATGGTCGACAATAGTACATACCTTAGTATACTCCTGTAAGCATTAATTGCGGCGTAGTAAGTAATTATTCTGCGGCGTTGCCGTAATCTTCGAGGACCTTGCCTCTCAAGCTGTTCGATTCTGAAAATAATCCTATCATTTGGATGATGTCTACAATTTCAGTGAGTGCATAATCAAACATATTTGCTCTAACTGTATTATAATAAATAACTTTGCACACAGAATAAAACAAAGAAAAACTATTAACAAAAAATTTTTGTAGAAAAAAACTCTAAACGAATAAAATTAAATTTTTCATTTATTAACTTTATAAAAAAATCTAATGAAATTTTATTAAAATGACGATATTTTAATGTGGTTATGAAACGCATAAGTTTTCTAATTCAGAATGAGTATTTCTAACAAAAAACTTTATAACGATGTCCAAATGCAGGAAATAGTACTCACAGAGGTAGATATTGACCTCTTAAGTTTATTTCTTTTGATGTATCTTTGAATTTTCTTATTTTGTTCTGAACGTCAACTTTTATACGTCTTCAGAAACCGGAGTCAGAAACATAGTCAAAACCATGAGAAAAAAATCCATCTTTTTCATTATGCATACTGTTCTCTAGAGATAATATTTTCCGGGTTAAATGCGTTAAAACGCATATTAGTTAAATACGTGGAGATATCAGCAATTATGAAATACTCTTAAATGCTTCTATTTCATTTTTTTAAAAAAGGCTTATTCATGTATTTTGACACGCTGATTACGAGTATTATATGTGAAATGGTAAGAAATTTTATTTTTATGGGAAAAACAATAAAAAATCTATAAAAATTATAGTTTTTACGTTTATTCTATAAACTTCTAAAAATCTTGACAAATGCTTGGATAAAAAGTTGTGAATCTTAACCTACGAAAAATCTTAAATGCTTAGAATAAAAGGTCGTATCAAAATACAATACATCATTCTATGACATAAATAGGAATTCCTATTTAAAAATCTGAAGTTGACCTTGAAGGTAATTTCAGGTCATATTCCTCATGAAATCCAAGGCCACCATTTGCTTACTCCCTTGCATTTCTACAACTTTTATTTCTAATACTTTCTTGATTAGAGTACTCCCTGGCGAGTTATTTGGGTGCATCTTTTAAATTGAGTTGTCCTGTACACACACGACACACACACAACACACATACACAACACACACACACGCGCGCGCACACACACGCGCACGCACGCACGCACACAAAGTGGGCCACTTTAAACGATGCACCCGAATTTCTCGGTTTCTAAGAGGTAATACAATTAAATGGTTAAAACGAAAGTTGCTAAGAACAAAAGGGGCCATCTATATGTGCAATTAATTTTGACATTGAAATTCATTTTCAAAGTCATTTAAGGTCAACTTAAATTTTTTAAGCAGTAATCCTTATCTTTGACTACAGATTCAAAAAGAGTGGGATGTTGGATTTTACATATTTCTACCGATTTTTTTAGTTCATATCGGAGATAATTTCATCAAAATTAATAATCTTTTTTGTTTTTTTTTTTTTCAGACAAAAATTGCGAGCTGTAACCTGCACACAAATTGGACGTGTTAGCGGCGAGGCGCTCTACAAATACATTGATAACGGAACTTAAAATACATTTCTGAAGATTGTACACATTTTTCTTTTTAAGTTCAAATATATATACAACTTTCCTCAAAAGTTCATTTGGTTACTTATTTTTTTTCCCGTCCAACAACGCTTTCCAAAAACGGCTAAATTCGGGCCATCTAATTGGCCTGCCGGTTTTAATTTGAATTTTTGTTGTTGCAAAAGATTTTACTTTCAATATTAAATATAAATTTTAAATTTATTTTGGATTTTTTAAATTTTACTTATTAATTTTAATATTTCTTCATTAATTTTTGCAACCGAACACTTACACAAAAATTTACTGAACTGCAATTGTTAAAAAAAAAAAAATTAGTTAAAAGATATATCAAAAGAAAAAAAAAAAATTTAGTGTATTGAAAATATTTCCTGTTAATGTCCACGTTGCCGGTGCCGACTTTATATTGTAACGGGATGGCAATTTTAAAAATAAACCACCACCGGAGCAATTAACCTGGGGCGACGTGCAATTCGCAAGAGACGCGAAACTTACCCGCAGCGCCCCTTCTCGGCTGTTAAAGCCGCAGACGACTTTGCTCCTTGGTTCGGGCACGAGAAGCCGTCTTTTGAACCCACCTACTCGTTATAACACCGCGCAATCGTCGTTGCGCGGCTCGTGCGCCGTCCTCGCCGGCTAGCTGAAATCTTGCAGAAGGCGGTATTCGGGAGAGAAGCTGCAATACCCCCTCGTTATAAAAAAAAATAAAAAAACTGGAAAGAGGAAAAAAAAGAGAATATAATAATTGACTTCAAGCCTTTATCAAAAAAAAGCAAGAAAAGGAACGGGAAAAAAAAGAAAATAAAATAAATAGTAACATGCATAAAATAATTTATTTAAAAAAAAAACAAAACAAAAGAAATAAATAATAAATAATATAAATGTAACAAATGGCAAGCGAGGAATACAGACAACACGACAATTCTAATATAGGGTGATTCATTATGAGGTTTGGTTTTTAATCTCAAATAAAAGGCATAAAGTTGAATTCTACAGTAAAAATTTTATTGTGAGCCGAAAGAACAATCTATGACATTTACTTTTTAAAGATTATCTCATTTAAATGTTGACGATGAACAATGAATGATTTTGGACGACGCGTTCCAGCATAGCGACCGGTATCTCGCGAATGACACGAGTAATGTTGGCTTACAAAGCGTCGATTGAAGCTAGCTTATCCCTGAAAACCAAAGACTTCGTGTAACCCCAAAGAAAATAATCTAAAGGTGTGATATCACACGATCTAGGCGGCCAATTTACTGGTACAAAACGTAAAATCAAGTTCTCACTAAAATGATTTCTCAATAAGTCTGTTGTTTCTCTCGCTGTATGCGAAGTAGCGCCGTCTTGTTAAAACCAAAGTTCACCGATACCTCGGGCTGCATTTTTAGGTAGCAAAAAATTCCGTTATCATGATGCGATAGCGGTCGCCATTGACGGTTACGTTCTGACCGGGCTCATTTTGAAAGAAATATGAACCGATAATTCCACCGGCCCATAAACCACACCAAACTGTGCATTTCTGTGGCTTTAGTGGTAGCTGTTGAAGCTCTTTAGGTTGTTCATCAGCCCAAATACTGCAATTCTGCTTATTGACGTATCCATTGAGCCAAAAATGCGCATCATCGCTGAACAACATTTCGCGATAAAACAGTGGATTTTCATTGAGCTGATTCAGAGCCCATTAACCAAAAACACGACGCGAACTCAAGTCGCCCGGCTTCAATTCTTGCACGAATTGAAGTTTGTATTCCTTAAAACCAAGATCTTTACGTAAAATACGCCAAGTTGTTGCGTACGACAAACCAAGCTGTTGTGAACGACGCCGAATCGATTCGTCACGGTCTTCAGCCACACTCTTAGCTACAGCCGCTATATTCTCTTCACTACGCGCTGGATATGGTCTAATCGATCGAGTATCATCCAATAATGTATCTGGGTTTCAAATTTGCGGATGGTATTGACTATAGTGGTTTCGGTAGGTCAATGATGCACACCATCAGTTGCTCTAAGAGCACAAAAAACATTTCTCACAGAACGCTGGTTTTCGTAATACAGCTGAACAATTTGGATACGTTGTTGCGGTGTAAGTCTTCCCATGATGATTTGTCAAACAATACTGAATAAAAATTACATAACAGTTTGACAGGAGTCACGCGTGATCTGCAAAAAAAAGCCTATTGAAAATCAAACCTCATAATGAATCACCCAGTATAATAGGCGTTGCTCGACGCGAACGGGCTCTTGGCGCTAGGGTCCGTAGCTCTCTCGCAACGGACTCTATTAAGCAAGAGAGCTTGCAACTCTTGCACGGTGGATTCTAGCGTCCACGTGCGCGCGAGAGAGAGTTTGTAACTCTCCCACAGCGAACCCTAGGAGTGGGAGTGAGAGACCTCCCCACTCGCGCGCGCCGCGTGCTATATGGGTGCGAGAGAGAACGCACCTCTCCCGCACTGCAACTACTGGAGTGAGAGAGAAAGCGTTCTCCCACTTGCGCGTGCCGTATTCTATACGAGTGCGAGAGAGAACGCGACTCTTCTGCACTGTGTCCATAGGAGTGAGAGAGAAAGCGCTCTCACTCGCTTGCGCCTAACCTTACTCTGGTGCGAGAGAACGCAACTCCCTCGCACTGACGCTACGAGAGTGAAAGAGATAGCGCTCTCTCATTCGCACGAACCGTGCCAAACGAACAAATACAAAATAATAAGAAAGGAAGTAACCGGCGGAGGTTACCCCTACGCTAATAAAACGCGTGCTCGCTAAAATATAAAAGAAAAACACGAATCTGGCTGGCTAGCCACGCACGCAAAAAAAGAAAACCGCCGCGAGAAGCTGGAACACCGTTGCCGTTGGTGCTTGGAATGCGCTAATCGGGAGCAAAGGTTCTCCACCACTCGCACGCGACCGGGGGCACGCCAAAACACAAAAAAAAAACTGTCGCACAAAAAGGCTCTCAAAAGGTGAGAGAAAAGGAAAGCGTGGGAAGAGGCAAAATGGCCGAACTAGACTAGACTAAAAACATGGGAAAAAGCCAGCATATCTAGCCTAAGCTTGATTCTTATACGATATGGTACGCCTGTCTTTTAATGTTGGCGCGTACCGTATCTTTCCGTCAGAGACCGTCGCGATACTGAGGTACGATTTTACCTGTGAGAGCGGCGAAAGCGCGCGAAACATGAATACGCGCGGAGTACGGAATGCTCTCCGTGACAATATATATGTATATATATATGTTGTAATGGGATGGTTTGATGATGCAAAAGAAATTATATATGTTCGGACGAGGAATTGGCGTCTTGACCGGGTGTACTCTCGTGAGGAGACCGCTTCTTCCTTAGTGCGACTGGGGTTGGCAGAGGACGCTAGCTGCAGGTGCAACGCCAACCTCGTGCTGCGGCCGCCGTCACAATGTGGCAACTTACCCTACTGCTCGGCCGGAGTGCTCAGAATGCTCTTACCTTGCACGAGAGTCCGCGGAGGCGGCGGTATCCGACTGCAAGCCGGAAAGCTGAAAACCGCGAAGAGATCGTTGTGGTCGCGGGTCGTATTCTAAATAACTCGACTCACGATTTATAATAAGTAATTAAATTGATTTATTAATATTGAAGACTAAATTTACAAGATAGAATATTTAATTTCGCTGTCCACGCGAAATAACAAAAAATCCGCTTATTTACCGAAAATGTGCTTTGCGCATGCGTACTCTTTCGCTGCGTCCCTCGCGCAGCGAACGGCTAGAGCGAGTCTCGACTCAATGTGTTCTGTCGCGTCCGCGCTTTGCTGGCGCGCGACAGTCTCCCTTCTGCCAGCACTCGTTACTTCGTGCCGGCAGCTCTTTTACCGAGAGTCCCTACTCGGTCGCCTCGGTGATCCGCGCCTGAGATCCTAACAAAAAAATCGCGCGAGCTCTCTATTGTGAGTCGTGTGACTAACTTAACCTACGCTCGATGTGTCGGTCTACAAACTCTGATTGGCACACATTCATGCACGATTCACGCACACAGGAATTCCCTTTTTCTGGGGACGAAGTTCAATACACTACTAAACTACTTACTACGTATGTGCGAGGGAGATGACCTAACCTCTTGCTCTCGTCGCACGGAATTTAATAACTATTATACAAAAGAATACTGTTCGCGAGCATACACGCTGTATTTAAATGACCACTAATTTTTTCTATTTTCGAATTGAGGTCAAGTCGTAATAATATTAATTCAATGTAATTATATTTTTAAAATCCTCATGCCACGTTCTTAAATAAAATAACCCAAAATAATCTCTCAGCTTACCGCCGAATATCCAAATCATCTACCTACAAATTTTGTAATTTTTTAAAATGAGTAATTTTCTAAATCCAATCTAAAATTTTAATAATTCTTATTAAAAATAGGAAAAATCAAGTCGTAAATGAAATTAAATTTATACTTTTATAAATAAATATATCGCTTGTGAATATTATTAATAGTTACTCTTCATTAGTAAGTTACAAAATAAATACATATGTTATTCTAATATTAAATAAACAAAATTTTAAAATAATATAAATTATCTTTTCTAATTACTTAACAATAATTAACACCACAAAAGAGATAATACATTTAATTTATGTATTATCTCGTTTGCGGTATTAATTATTATTAAAAAAAGAGCAATAACAGCTTGAAACGTACACATTTTATTATTTAATCTATTTATATTTAAAAGACATTATACATATATACACATATATACATATGTATATATATGTACATTGTGACAGGTGGCCCGTTGAGGTTAGGCCACCTGCTATGCTGCGAGAGTTAGAGTTCGCGGCGCGACTACACGCGGCGCCATCGATCAAGCAATTGATAGCGCAGCGCAGAAAAATCGGTAGGTGCGACGCGAGACGGGCAAGAGGGGGTCCTTAAGGTAAGGCCCCTTACGTAATGGAATATAGGATCCATGGAGGATCCTGCGTTGTAATCGATCCGTCACTGCACACTAGTGCCATTACATGGCGGCTAACGTCCGGCGGCATTCAAGACCGCATTGCGGTCTATATATATATAATATATTTTGCTTATATCAGCTACTCTTTTTTCGAGAACAAGTAAAGAAATATTTAATTTAAGTTCAATGAGTTAAATTTGTATATTTCTAGATGAATAATTAAATCTAGATCATTTAAATGGATTTTTAAAGTAGAAATCTAAAGTTCCATTTCATATGAAATTCAAAGATTTACGTCTGAATATCAATATCATCGCTCTTACTTCAACCTAGAACTAGTAAGAGGATACTTATTTATAGTCAGAAAATAAAATATAATAAATAAGAGGATAAATAAGAGAAATAGAATAAATAAGAGAATACTTAGTTATAGTAAGAGGATATTATTAAAATCAAAATGATGTTATTATCATAACAAATTTATATCAAAATGATGTTATTATAATTCTGATATGATCAGAATTTTCATGTAAGAATAATGTTATATCAAATTTTATATTGTCGAACAATGACCTAAAGCAGATACTCCATAATTCAACTGCAATAATTAATATTGTTTAGATCACTACTATGTATTTGAGAAAGAAAACTGGTGATCTTAATACTTATTTTTCAGAATTTAGCAGTAGTCAGTACGAAATCAACGGAATTTGCTATTCACAATTGATATTTAAAGTTCTCTAGTTTTATTGCTTTTTTCAAGCAATTTTCAAGTATTAAACTTTACTCATTACAGCGCAACCCGAAGTTTATACAATATTATTTAGCGATTAATTTTAGCATGAAATTAGATTTCAAGATACGAGGACGGTTCAAATGTGATCGAGACAAATGCTCTAAAACGTTTATTTACTATCAAAAAAATTTACAAAAATTTACAGTTTTTCTAGGTACTTCCCATTACAAGTTACGCAATTTGTCCACCTTTCCGGAAGCTTTTTGATGTCGGTATTGAAGAATTCCTTGGGCAACTCGGACAGCCATCTGCGCACGAACTCCTCTACCTCATCGTCGGTGTTGAATCTTTAACCTCCGAGGGCTTCTTTCAGTGGTCCAAACATGTGGTAGTTGCAGGGTGATAAATCCAGACTGTAGGGGGGGGGTGTGTTCCAGTACCTCCCACCCCAATTTCGATATTGTATCGAGCGTGAGACGCGCGGTATGAGGGCGCGCGTTATCCTGGAGAAGAATCGCACTTCGTGCTGAAATGCTCCTCCGTTTCGAGCGATAAGCGGGTTTCACGTGTGTTTTCAGAAGGTTAGAGTAGTATGCAGCATTGGTGGAACGTTAGGTGCTGGAAATCGACGTACAGCACGTCCTGCCTGTCCCAGAACACAATACACATAACCTTACCCGTGGACCTGGTTGTCTTCGCTTTGACTGGCGCCCCTTCCTCCTTCTTCCTCCACTCTTTAGATGACACCTTGCTTTCGGGAGTGTAATAGTGTACCCATGTCTCGTCTGTACTGAAGATTCGCGTTAAAAACCGTCCCCCTCTACCTCGTATCGCGTCAACAAGCGACGACAAACTTACAACCGCGTGAATTTTTGCTCGAAGTTTAACAGTTTAGGAACCAATCGCGCCGTTATTTTGCGATATTGAAGGTGTTCGTGGATGATAGACTACACTGCCAATGCTGATGCCGAGTTCAGCCGAAATGTCTCAAACATTCATCCTACGGTCCTCCAAAATGAGTTGTTCTACGTGGCAAATGTTGTCTAGTGTGATGCTGGTTCGCGGTCGACGATCATGCGGCTCATTCTCGACGGTTTCGCAACCATCCTTGAATGCTTTGGCGCATTTAAACACAGCAGCCCTACTCAGGCACTCACTACCGAACTGATTTCGCAAACGCAGAAAAATTTCCGTGTTTTGAACGCCTTCCCACACTAAAAAACGAATGACAATACGTTGCGCAACGGCGGTCGGCACTTGACGTTTACTCATGGTCGTAGCACGCGCGTGAAACATGCACTCCCGACGAAAACTATGCCACACTGTTCGTAAGGGACCCATCTATTACATACTCAAGCCACAACCTTCAAAACATACATGCGCGCCATCTACAGCGTTTGTCCACATCATATTTGAACCGCCCTCGTATTTGAACTTAACATTTTCTTACGTAAAATCTTCTGCGATTTCGAAATATTTAATGAAATATTCAATTAATGCTAATTTGAAAAACTATATTTATTTAACAGAAATTGAAAATTTTTTATTTGTTACGTCCTGTTATATTTTAGCCGATTTTAAATTTTTTTATTCTTTTTTCAAAAGTTTTAGAAAAAAGTCGAAGGAAAAATCCTAGCTACGTTTCCCTCGGAATGCATGTTTATCTAGAATACATGTGCGCCAAGTACTTGATAAATATAAAGAGACAGACAACGACTTATAAACCGTTTAACGGGTTACCCCCACTTGCGACTTTGAAAAAATCGATTTTTTGTTAATTGCATTGTTTTGAAGTATAAGTATCTGAGAATATGACCTGAAAATTTCAAGTCGATCCGAACAAAATTGACTGAGATATGAGCGTTGAAAGAGGAGAATCCGTTGTGTAAACAACCGGCAATTAAAACCTTAAACGCGTTTTTCTCGAAATGGCATTTCTGAAGTCGGTGCCCAAGATTACTCGAACACTAATAAACCGATCTTCTTAAAATTTTGCAGGCTTATTAAATACATAAAAATGTAGTCTTTAATCGTTCGATTTTTTGTTTAAAAAAAAATGGCCGTTTTATAGCCAAAAAACGGCCGTTTTTTTTCGTTAAAATCAAAGCATTAACTTTGACTGCCCGCCATTTTGTGAAAAATAAATATTTTTTTCAAATTATTTGATTAAAGACTAGTTTATACTTATATTTAACTAAATCTATCCAAATTTTTTGTTTCAAATGATCCACTTCACCGCAATGTTGGTCACTGCAAACCGTAAAAATAAAAACACTATTTCATTGGCGGCCATTTGCCACTTAACAATGTAATATTTTGCAATAAAAAAATTACTGAAAGTTCTTCAAGATATATTCTTTAAGATGATATAATAATCGTGTAAAAAAGTTTAGTAGTTTTCTTTAAAAAAATTCATGAAAAAGGCCTTTTTTGTTGAGCTACAACTGGGGGTAACCCCTTAAAAAAATATCTCTTAGGCACACAATATTTTTATATATAATAAACTTAATCGCTTGAGCCACCCGTGAGTAACAATAAAATATGTCAACTACCTAATGTTTAAACCCTCTCTAACAATACACCGGCACGTTACTTATTTTATTTCGGACAAGTTAATTACTTTAACCCTTTCGTTACGGGTGCCGTATACCGGTATCCATGTAACCACCTGTGTGTACGGGTGCAGTATATAATTGGTGTTCGCGAGACTGCGCATCGCGGTGCCCCGTTCAGTGGCGCTACTCCCGCGAAATGGACTGCCGTAGCGAAAGGATTAAGAAGGTTTGTCGAATCATTATGCGTTTTTTTCATTTTTATATCTTGTTTTGCTTTATATTTCTTCTTCTTCTTGTAATTTATTTTATGCCAAAGATTAGCGAATTTAATATTATTTATATATATATATATATAAGTAATTTAAAGTATTTCACATAATTCTATGTAACTATTTATTCTTAGATATAATTGTAATTTTAATAATTAACTATAAATTTGATTGCCTTCTTGGTTATATAAATTATTTAAATAACTTAATTCACAAAGGTTTTATTATTAAATTATAATTTCCCAATTGTAAATGGGAAAGAAAAAGAAAGTTGAGGTATTTACCAGTATAACTGACAGAGACAGGCAGACCGACACGACTGCTCTCTCTCTCTCATACACCATAGACGATCTCTCTCGCACGATGCACTTTCTCTCTCTTTCACATAGAATGCGAAGGCATGACTTCTTCCCGCCACAGTTATATTCTTACGTCTTACATAACGTTACGAAGGTCAAGGGTAGGGCCGAGGAAATGCTCAAAATTGGCTCAAATTCATGTTGCCGCTTTTCCAGCCGCCGAGAAACTCGCGGTCCAGCAAGTATAAAAGCCGGTGCACTGATTCATTCGACGAGCTTTTCTCGAAGAAACCTCCAAGAGCACGACTCAGGGCAACCTCGAAGCCTTGCTACTTTCAATTTTCTACATTCAAATTTTACTTTATTCAAACTTTTCTATATTCGTCAAACTATATTCAAAATTTTACTATATTCAAACTTTTCTATATTCGTTATACTATATTCAAAATTTTTTACTTTTTACTATATTTTAATTAACTCGAATTCTTGTAATTGATAATATTAAGATTGTTATTTTAATCCAACTTGTATTGTTTTCAATTCGTATTAAACGTAAGATTCGACCTAAAGCTATTTATTAGTCATACCATTTATCTATTTACTAAAATTAGAGTTAAATCACCAACTTATTTACAATTCTCTTCAACCTTACCATTTTCTTATCTCCTTAATATCACCCTGCTTCCACGTTAAACTCCCGAGAAGTCAGGCTGTACTGAAGTCAGGTACTTTTTTATAAAGTAGCGAATGTGATTTCCTCCGTTCGAAGAAGCGTGTGGCATCGAAGGGTCAGACTGTACTGAAGTTGATTCCTCCGAATGACGTAACGGCTTCGAATATCCAATATTTTCCCTTTATATCATGCAATATTAACGCTAAGGATTTAAAAATCCTTGAGTCCATAATTGAACGTTTGCAGAAAATCCCAAAGGAAAGGCGGTAATAAAAATCCTACTCTAAAAAATATATTTAAAGAAAACGCGCCGCGAAAGTTAGGTATACTACTGTGATCAAAAAGTAAGGTGAATTTGTTTATAAAATGTAAATTCTTTATTTATTCTTCCAAATCAATTTTATCCCCTTCAAATTAATCCCCATCCGATAAAACGCATTTTTGCCAACGCTTTTTCCAGTCCTCGAAACAGTCGGAATAGTCTTTTTTCGATATAGCCTTCAAGACCTTCTTCGATTCGGTTTTTATCTCCTCAATCGTGTCAAAACGGCATCCCTGCATTGGCCTTTTGAGTTTGCTGAATAGCCAGAAGTCGTACGGAGCCAAATCAGGCGAATACGGTGGTTGCGGAACGATATGAGTCGAGTTTTTGGCAAAAAAGTCGCGAAGAACGAATGCAGTATGACATTGTGCATTATCGTGATGAAGGAACCATGAGTTGTTCGCCCATAATAACAGCCGTTTCAGACGAATAGCTTAACGCAAACGACGCATAACGCTCGAATAATATTTTTTGTTGACAGTTTGGCCTGGCGGAAGGAGTTCATAGTGCACCACACCACGATAATCAAAGAAAACTGTCAACATGACCTTGATTTTTGATCGACTTTGCCGTGGTCTTTTCGGTCTTGCTTCACCTTTTGCACGATAATCGCTGGATAGGTTGGTGGTTTCAGGGTCGTATGCGTAAATCCAAGTCTCGTCTCCAGTAATGATGCATTTCAAGTGGTCCTGATAGTCAGACAGCAAAGTTTCACACACATCAATGCGACGCTTTTTTTCCAAAAAATTGAGCGATTTTGGCACCAATCGAGACTTGACGCGTTTGAGACACAAAACATCCTTCAAAATGGTTTGGGCTGAGCCAAATGATATTCCAACACTATCAGCGAGGTCTCTAATTATCAATCGACGATTTTCAAGCACCAAATCTTCGATTTTTCGGACGTGGCCCTCGTCGGCAGACGTTGATGGTCGTCCAGAGCGAGGTTCGTCTTCAACGCGTTCTCGGCCCGCTTTGAATTCGTTGTACCACTTATAAACGTTTTTTTATGCCATAGTTTGATCACCAAAGGCCTTTCGCAACATTTTCAACGTGTCCGCACAAGAATATTCGTTCCGCAAACAAAATTTGATGCAAGTTCTTTGCTCAACAAAATCACCCATTGTAAAAATCGAAAAATTCACTTTTGGTTGTTTACAAAAACACGTGTAACTCGGAGATAATTAAAGCTTTTGACAAACAGACGCTTGGCAAATGTTATAGACAGTCCTACCAACCTAGGAAACAAAATTTACCTGCCTTCCTAATGCCTGGGAGTTTTAAATGACAATTTCACCTAACTTTTTGATCACAGTAGTATAAAGAGGGAAAACAAATTTTTAGTCACAGTCTATTCTAAAATTTCAAGTCAGTCGAAATTAGAAAAGGTTTTTGCAGAAGCTACCAGCGCTAGTTTCGAAAGATAGACGTGAACGGCAATTTTAAATCCGCGACTAAAACCGCGAGTTCCGTGTGCAACGCAAGTTCGCGATAGCATTCCCTAACCATTTAAAAAATATCTTGTCTCAAAATTTTCAATTACAAGTCATCAAAATTTATCTATAATAAATGAATCTTTGGCATCCATAGATTCTATACTTGTAGAATAACATTCGAGTTTTTTGAAATTCAAGATGGCGGTATCCAATGTAACGTTTTAAAAACCGGAGTTTTGTGCAATAATCGATTTATTTACCAAGAAGGTTTATTTTTTACTAACCAGGGGCGGACTTACGATTTTCAACTATACACCGATACGCGGCGATGTGTGCGTTGCACTGCTATGCTTATTTCTTTCCACCCCGCTACGAATTTTAATACTTTTCTTCTTATTTTCTTTCATTCGTAACATTTACGAATTTATAAACACGATAAATAACTATATAAATATACAAACATTAATTAAAATTCAAATGTCATCTTATGACTTGAAACGAACTAAAAACTCATATTAATCGCTTTCCCACTGTGTAGGTGCCTAATGGCATCACTTCCTGTCACCAGCTGCGCTCCAATTGCCATGACATTTTGTGCCAGGCTTCGAATGGTTAGCGATGGTGGTTCCAATTCCTCATATAGCATATATTTGCGTGCCAGGAGCAGTTTAGGTTAGCCCCTCTGCTTGTATATCATTATCGTGAGGTCGTTGTTACTGACTATGAAGAAAGTGTGTTTTAGTGTACTCCTAGCTACTATACACGCTCTTTCCGTACCTGCTATCTGTGCATGAAATAGGTAATATTCTTTTTACCTTAATCCTAAAATTTTCTCCTAGCATCTATGGTTTTCAAATTAAGGTCAGGTCTATCTTTTCTCCGCCATAGACAGCATAAAATCTTCCGTCGCTGCTTTGTAATAGTACAATGATTAATATGCACCACTTGCAGCATTGGATTTTTCCGTGCTATACTTCTTTTCCTTGGGAAGCTTTGTCTTCAAGACTGAAGAGTCCCAGTTCTAAGAGCGAGCTTCTTCGTTGTCGATAGTTATGACTAGGTCTTTACCGATGCCGTAATAGAAAGTTTTCACTTGCTACTAAAGAAATTACTCTCTAGTTTTGAATTTGAAGTCCGTTATTTCGCATGCAGATTATCTTTAGTATAGTTCGGTTTCCCGATGTTGGAGAGGGAAACCAGCCAACAAGTACCATACTGTACGGTCGAAATCTGCTTCAACACGGAGAAGATCTCGTGGTTATTTTAGATAAGGTGAAAAATAAATATACACTAGATTTCAATTGATAAATATAAATTTAATTTTCAAATTAACTTAAAAGTTAAAAAATTGTAAAAGTATAGTAAAAAAGCCCGAGGGCGTAAGAAACCTTTAAAAACTATATTATTTATATAAAAATGATTTAAATGTACTGAAGTGTGATTGGTGTAGTATTGTTTAATGTGATAACGATAAAAATGAATTAAGGACTCGCATAAGTGCGAACAATTTTATTCTCACGGAGAGTGAATGTCGATAATTACGAAAGATTGCAGGAAGTAAGTGACTGTAGCCGATAGATTCTACATTGTAGACTAACCTTTCATGCATTCATCATTACCTTGGGAAAAAGATGGTATCGCTTATAAAAGCTGTATCTGTCTTGCTTATGTCCGAAAATATCGAAGGGACAGCAGGACCATAATTCTACGTTCGAGCGCTTGCTTTGAAAAAAAGAAGTTTTTGAAGTGTGGCGTACGTAACAAAACGAAAATATTATATTACAATGTAAAAGTTTTTGAGAAAGTTTTAATTACAGAATATTTATTTCTGATTTTTCCGATGAAGTAGAATGAATATGTGAACAATACTGATTTTACCTTTATATTTTATACTTTGATTAAGTCGAAAATAGTTTTCATATGTATTCATATTTTAAGAAATAATTCTTACTACCGTACACATACCGTGATTATCTGCCCTAAAGGAAGCGATGATCGCGTTATTACTTGGAGTTTTACATTCAGCAAAAGTTCGCCACAGCCGTCAATTATTTGCTTTGATAAATCACAAGACTTGTTGTTGCAACCGTCGCTCCTTTCACACATTTTCTCTGCAATAGCTTAGAGGACTCTCTCCTCAGCTAGGAGCTACTTATCGGGTATCATTTTGTTATCCGGATCTTACCAATCCAACGGGCTTGGGTCTGACAGTAATCTGACACTCATTTGGTGACTTGACACTGGTCAAAGGTTTAAGGGGACTTTCTTTTGCTAAATTTTAAAAAAATCGATTTTTTCTTTTTTACATAAAACTGTTTTTTAGCATCATTGAAATATTCTCTTAAAATTTTATCAAGAAATTCGTGATCGAAAGAAAGTTATAGCTCTATATGTAACGACCCTTTAAGGTAAATAAAAACCGGCCCGAAAAGAAAGTGGAGCTCGGTGGGCCAGCTGCTTCTTCTGTTATTGAATCCATGTTGTGTATATGCTTGTAATACATTTATGCATAGTAGAGAGCTTAACAGTTGCTGTTTATCATTTATGACTTAAGCACGTGCTGCGTTCTTCGGAAAAATTCCTTAAAAGTAAAGTGTAAAAAGTTTTCAAAAATTCGTCAATCTAGTGGTCCTTTTAAAGGCAGTCGAAGTAATCGTCGTAATAAAAGATTTAATAAAAGGAAATTCAAAGGTAATCCGTTTACTAATCAAAATAATCCTGAATTACCTAGTTTGTCTGCAAAATATTAAAAACAAGTGACGAACTTCAACCTCCTACAGATACTTCTATCAAGTATGTTATATTGTGCTTTAATTTAGTGTTTTTGACTCGCTAAATATATTAAGTATAAGGAGTGCGATAGTGAGATTTTGTTTTCTAAGCAAAAGAATAGTGGTTTTGCATTTAGTATTTGTATTGAGTGTAGCTGTGGAAGAAAGTTTAGATTCTTCTCCACTAATATCAAAAAATGTTTTCGAAATAAATCAAAGACTAATATTTGTAATGAGAATTCTCGGTTTAGGATATAATGGAGTGAAAACACTTTTGTCCCTAATGAATATTTCTTCTAATTTCTTGCTCACTCTTTATTATGCTACAATTAACAAAATACACACAGCCTCTAAAAACGTTTTTGATTTTGTTACACAAAAAGCAGTCAATGAGGAAATCGAACTGAACGAAAAAGCTGGCAACGAGGCTAACCAATTGACTGTGTCTGGAGATAGTACGTGGATAAAGAGAGGTTTCACGTCATTGATTGGTGTGTTTTCAATCATAGGAAAATATACTGGCAAAGTTATAGATTTAGAGGTCAAATCATCATTCTGTACTGCTTGTAGTGTTTAGAAATCATAACTAAGTGAGGTACAATTTTCTATGCGGTACGAAGAACATAAGAATGATTGTTCAGCTAATCACGAAGGATCCGCTGGGAAAATGGAAACTGACTCAGCTGTTAACATTTTTGAAAGATCACAGGAATTGTATAATGTTTTTTACAAAAATTACATTGGTTGTGTACATTCGTACATTGGTGATGGAGACAGCAAGACGTATACTAATGTAATAGATGCAAAACCCCATGGAGATAAACTTAAAATAAATAAATTGGAGTGCGATCTTCATGTGGGCAAGCGCATGTATCACCGATCAGTAGAAGTGAAAAAAAATTTCACACTTACGGAAAAACAGAAAAAAAAAGAACGACAGGAAAAAGAGAAAACAAAAGGAAAAGAAATACCAAAAAAGCGAGGTCGAAGATCAAAAGCAAAGATCGATAATGCCAAATCTTCAACAGCTGTCGCCCCCAAAACAACTAAACTGACTCTAAAAATGATTCGAGAAATATCTGTTTTTTATAGTCTTGCAATACAGAGATATCTAGATCCCATTGACAAAATGAAGAAAGAAATTCCTGCTGGTTATTACCACAAAATTTCTGCTGATGCAGAACCTCGTCATGAGTATTGCAATTCAGAGTGGTGCAAATACTTACAAAATAAAGAAAAGAACGAAGCATTTTCTCATAAACCAGCACTTGATCCAAGCATACAAAGCTGTGTTCTACCTGTATTCTAGTCACTTCGTAAAGATGAGTTATTACTACAATGTCTTGGTCGAAACACCCAAAATTGTAATGAAAGTTACAACAATTTGATTTGAAAAATCACTCCAAAATCTAAATTTTCTGGCAAAAATATCGTCGAAATAGCATCTTGGCTAGCAGCATGCGCTTTTAATGAAGAATCAAAGACATATTTGACTATAATGGACCTATTAGGTATAAAAATAGGCGAAACTGCAACATCTTAGTCGGAAACAGTCGACGAATGTCGCATTAAACAGTCTAACAGAAGGAGCACAAAAGAGACAAAAAAAAGTCGAATCCAACAAAAAAAGGCACAGGCAGATCATTTACAGTTCTTAACTGAGAGTAAGAATCTCCAGTATGCTTCAGGAATGGTAGATTAGAGGTAAAAAGAAAATTATTAAAGTTTCATACAGTTAATTTGTAGTATTAAAACTTGAAACGCGTTTTTCTGGAAATCATGTTTTTCAAACTGGTACGACGTTTTTCTCAAAATATACTAGACCGATTTTTACAAATCAAAACTTTTTAGAATCCTTATAAAAAATACTAGACAATAAATCTTTAAAAAGTTATAAAAACTTCCCCTTCCCTTTGTAAAAAAGGGTTAACTATCCCAAAAACAGAGATTCTTTTTACTTTTTTGGAACAGCGTTCATAAAATGAGCAAAATATTCAAAATAAAATATTTTAAAGGTTTATTGTCTAGTTTTAAGTCTCAGGAATAGAATCGCGGTAGAATTTTTACTCTATATGTTACAGGAAGCCTAGAAAGTGTCGCACCAGTTAACCTTTCAACTTGTATGCTCGAGTTAATTCGAGCGCGCTAAACAGGCTTTCAAAAAAACTGTGCGTTAAGGGGTTATAACCTTTTTTCTTATTTGTGTTTTTTATTTTTAATCAAAACGGTGACGATTCACCTGTGTTGGGTGTATCTTACAAGGAAAGGTTCTAAATCTGGATCTATCGATTTCTTCGGTTCTGGGATATGTTAAAGTACATCAAAAAATAAGAGATACATGTTTTTTCTTATCGGCTAACTTCCACTTTTAAGGGGTTAAAATGACCCCTAAAAGAAGGGGTGAAAACAATTTTTTGTAAATATCTCATAAACTAATATAGATATTTTAAAGATTTAAACGGCAAAAAACTTGCTATTCAATGTGAAAATTTTGTACATTATTTTAACGCCATAATTTTGCGACTCCTAATTTTTATGGGGGTAAATTCAGTTTTTATAACGCATTTTTCGATTTAAAACTCTTCATATTTTATGAAAATAATTGAAAATAATTTTTTTTTTGCAAAAATGAAAAACTAAATTGACGTGTCTTGGGGTTTTTAAAAATCACTCCTTTAGAGAGGTAACTAACCCCTAAAACAAAATTTTAATTCCTCCTAGTCTATTAGGAATATTGTAATGATTCAAACGGCAAAAAACTTGTTATTTGATATAGAAATTTTGTTGTGCATAATTTTATCCCCGTAGTATTACACCGAACCATTTTTATCTCATAATGCAGCACTCGTTATTTTTGTTTGGATTAATTCTATTTTTCATTGTATTTCATGGTACTTCTTTTGTCAAATACAAATAGATTTTAAAATCATTTATCCTATATGACAAAATTAAATTTATTATTTCTACAAAATTAAATTAAAACTACGGATTCAGTTGGAATAATAATATTTACGTGTTATTATAATACATTATTGTTTATTCATTAGTAGTTACAGCTACTTAATTTTATTTTTCAAAGTTTTAACAATAATGATAATCTTCATAAAAATGTTTGAAACACAATGATTTTTTACACCAATCACAACGTACAATAGCAATATATGTACTACCTTCTATTTCGCAGTTTGTACTGCAAGAACCTACAAAACAATAAAATCAACAGGATTATTAAATTCATCAGATTTTACATCGATGTAACAACTTTTATACCAGAAATATTTAAAGACATTCATATATCCCGGTGACGAGAGCTGGTTGTGGACTAAAGATTAAAGTTTAATTATGTTATTTCTTAAATGTAAATTTAAATCTTAATCCATTTAAATCAAGTTATCGGAAAATAGTCGAACAAAGTTCTTCCAGATGCGGAATCCGTATACATCAAGCGGTTGTATTCTTCCTGTTGTTCCTGCTGGTATCTTTTTGATATTAAGAATTTTATTTTATGTCATTGTTTCTTCTACAACTGTATCACAGTGCCCACTCAAAGAAAATCAAATAATAGTACAAAGTGATGACCTACATTTAGATAAAATACTTTTTCTAACCAAATCTAAAAAAACGTCTGTAATTAAAACATAAATACATAAAACTATTCGGTATCATATCGCATCAAATATTTATCACATTATTTATTATCACATTGCATAGAAGTGGTTTGAAATATGCTTACTTGTAGTTAATTTTCCAGATTTAGATGCTTCTACGTATACGTTTTCTGGTCTAAATAAATTAGCTTTTACAATAGGAGCAAATTGACCACTCTGTCCCTTTAAGTCTATAAAAAGTAATAATAGTAGTTACCCCGCGGCTGATATAAGTGGTTGTATGGTGTAACTGGGTGTTGTTGATGAAACCGCTGTACCAAGCATTGTACTTGTTTTTCTCCTTCAACTGCTTATGTCCTTCCAGAATGCATTTCTAATTGGAATCCACTCTTATCTGAATTATATAAATTCTGGATTCCAATTTTGGTACACACGATTTAACGTCAGCAACAAATGCATCTGCTTTTGTGTGAAGGTCTGAATCACTTTCTAGTGTTTTTCTAGTAATAAATTTATTTATTTTTCTAAATACTATTCTATGAGCCTGTTTAAAGCGTAATAACCAACTTCTTGAAGCCTTGAATTGAAAATCTTCAGAGGTAATTTTTTTTTTAGCGCGTAAGGCCCACCGACGTATATCGCGATCATAAATTAATTAAACCTCCTTCAACATCAGTTTTAAAATTATTCAATGTGTATTGACAAACTCTTGCAACTTCGCCTCTATAGGTGCCGCCTTTATTAATTGTGTGGGCCCAACGTTTCAGTTGACTGGTAAACATTACTTTTTTAAATCTGTTCTTAACAATTTCAATATTTAAATTATTCTTTTTGCCACTTCTCCGAAATTCCACGGCTTTTTGTTTGTAATCGAAATCTACTTCTTCATTATCTTCTGTAAATTTATTTGTTGGTGCCTGGATAGGATCAGGAAAGTGATGTTGTATTTCATCCTCGACTATTCTTGCATCATGGTCTTTATACTCTTCATGAAAATCTAGTGACTCTTCAATAATCATCTCTACCTCATTAAATTTATCATTAGCATCTAGTAATATTTGTTGAAGTTTTTCTGCTATTTAAAATTCTTTGTGGTTGGTCACGCTATCTGGTATTTCTAACGTTTGGAAATATGCTAATAATAAATTTATAACATTTATAGAATTAATCCTCATTTTTGAATCTAAAATGAAAACACTAATAATTATAAATTATTGTAATTATTGAACAATTAATGTATATAAATTCACTTTGATCATTTACTTCTCAATAATAATAGCATAAAAATTTAATTAAAAAAAGAAATAAATTACAATGCACACAATATGCAAATGCTACATAATGTAACGTCGGGTTGACGTTGCAACCGCGTTTTAAATTAACGCGCACTGCTTTTCGCCCTTATGAGCCTAAGTAGCGAAACTTATGGGCTCGGGACGGCGGAGAAAGTAGAATCGTAAGAGTTTTTGGATAGAGAAGAAATGCAGGACTGGACAACCGTATAGGCCGACGTTGGCCTATATGTTGTCCTGGAGAAGGACCTACTAAGTGATTAATGGAGAGAGATAGTTAGCCGATCTTGGCTAATACTATCCCTTTGGAAAAAAAAAAAAAATAAATAAAAATGTTCAAGTAGATTCACTCTTTATTGATGTACTGTAGCCGTGCGAAAAGAAAAGAAAAATCCCTCTCTCTCTCTCTCACTCTTTCTCTTCCTTCTTCCTGGCGGAGAACTGGATAAGTCCTGGTTGACGAAATCGACGGAAAAATTCTATTTTGAATGATAAGGCGCGAGAAAGTAATTTGTATCTATAAAAAAAATATTTTATCTCCAATAGGAAAAAAAAACCCAGAAAATCAGTATGTAAGATTAAAATGTGAAAAATAAAACTTGAAGAATTGAACCGTGAAAAATTATGACTTGAAAAAAAACTTGAGTGCGGAAGCGCAAAAGAAATCTCGAATCTGTCTCCGCGTGTTGATCCTCGCCTTTTTATGCACTTGTGCAGTGACTTTTCTGGGCCAATCTGATTGCTTGAAATTAGCGCGGGGTGGACGCTACTGCTCTATCTTAAAGGTGTTACGATCGAGTGGGAGAGCGAGAATTAGAGAGAGAGAGAGAGAAAGAGAGAGAGAGAGAGAGAGAGAGAGAGAGAATGATTCCTTTTTGCATAATTTTTATACATTTTCTTTATCTATTATTTATTGCCGAAATACAATAAATTAAATTACATGATCGTATTTTATTTAAAATTTAATGC
Source organism: Chalcis sispes (assembly GCA_949987625.1). Lineage (NCBI taxonomy): Eukaryota > Metazoa > Arthropoda > Insecta > Hymenoptera > Chalcididae > Chalcis > Chalcis sispes. Next base: position 27,755,898 of record OX465095.1, on the reverse strand, counting down.
GCATTACAAAAAAGAACGAAGCTTTTGTCGCATTTTTACGCATTAAATCTATACGGGTTACTAAATAAAAAATAATTATTTAAATTAATGAGAAATTATTGTTACCCAGCACACGTGTGGTATCCATGGGTTAGTAAAATAATAATAAGATATAATTTATGATTATTGAACAGCAAAAAAGAGAAATAATTAAAGGAATAGTAATTTATATAATTATTCTTTATAAGTTACAATTTTGTTTAATTTGTAGGTAATTGTTTCGGACTGTCGGATAAGTAATTAATTGTTCGATGCTAATTTTTTTTATAATTATCTCGTTAGGGGCCTAGAAACAAATGATTATTGCGCACTAAAAACTATTATCGCAAAACGTACTTGACAATACATTAATGATTAATGCAATGTGGTTTGTAAGGTTCCGTTATAGAAGGGAATAAAACAGAAAATTAATAATAATAATAAAAAAAAAATGGTTCTGACAACTAAAATATTGAATGGTATAATTTGTTCTCACGCGGAAGAATAGGGTTAAAGTTAATTACAGACAAAAAATAATGTATATGTGAAAACATATTAGCATTAATCGTTAATATACTATAATTATTTTTATTAATTTTCTTTTTTTCATCGTTATGACAACAACAAAATTACAATAGTGAAATTAATATAGAGGAATTAAAGGTAAATATAGGCGCAGTGTTATTACCAATAATCTGGATGCAATTCCGAGCTCATTGGTATTAAATTAATTATTTAAATTTGTGCAACGGAAAATTTTTAGGAAGAGTGTACCTGTAAAAGAGAATTCAGCGCTTTGCGTGAGAACGGAAATAATATGATTCCGCGACGTCTCTGATTGCAGCAGAGGCGCTCTTTCTCCTATTACTTAGAAAAAAGATGATTCGGGAATAAAATAATATAATAATTAAAACATTTATGCTTAACATAAAAATTTATGACTATTTTTATTAATAAATTTATAAAAAAAAAAAAAAGACATGGTCATGCCGTTGTGTATTACGAGGTCTGGCTATTAAATAACGAGACTGGTTACGAAAAAGGGTTTTAATATAAAAATTATTCTACATTCGAATGCTCCCCTTCAATATACTCCCCTTCCCTCGCCACACACCTTTCCATACGTTTTTTCCATTGATCTAAGCAGTGCTGGAAGTCTTCTTTGGTGAGGGCCTTTAGAAGCTCTGCCGTTTTTTGCTTTACAACTTCCATCGACTCAAATCGGGTCCCTTTCAAAGCAGATTTTATCTTCAGAAGCAAAAAAAAGTTGCACGGTGCCTAATCTGGCGAGTACGGCGCGTGCTCGAGCACTGGAGTGCGCTTACCGGCCAAATACTGCTTCACAGATAGCGCGTTATGGGCAGGTGCATTGTCCTGGTGCAAGATCCGCGAGTTGTTCTTCCACAACTCGGGCCGTTTCTTACGAACTCGTTCTCGCAGTGTTGCCAAAACTGACAAATAGTAAGTCTGGTTGACAGTCTGACCCTCTGGAACCCATTCAGTCATCACGATACCGTTAATGTCGAAGAAAACGATCGCCTTGAATTTCGATTTGGACATCCTTGCTTTTTTGATTCTGGGCGATTCAGGCGTCTTCCAATGCATCGATTGCCGCTTTGTTTCAACATCGTATTGAAAAATCCACGGTTCGTCGCAAGTAATAATGTTTTTCATCAGTCCGGAATCTTTTTTTAATTTTTCAAGGAAATCTGAGCAGACCTGTTGACGCAAGAGCTTTTGGTCAGGAGTCAGGTTTTTTGGCACCAACTTCCCACAGACTTTTGTCATGTGTAATTCCTCGTGTAAAATTTGTCTAACCGTTACTTTATTGGCGTTTACAGCCTTGGCAATCACCCGGATGCTCATTTGACGATCTGCGCGCACAATTTGGTTGATTTTGGTCACTGTTTCCGGAGTTAAAATAGTGACAGGGCGACCTGGGCGTTTGTCATCTTTAGTGCTCACTCAGCCCTCACTGAAGCGCTTACACCACTCAAAAACACGCGCACGAGATAGAGAATTGTCCCCATAGGCCTCTTGCAACAATTTACAGCACTCAGTTGGAGTTTTTTTCAATTTAACGAGAACTTTGAGATTGATACGTTGCTCCTGTTTTTTGTCACACATGGTTTTCGGCACGAGAAAAAAACACGTTCGTTTCAAACCGCTACTGCACAAATACAATAATAGTGACGAGAACGTGTTTTGGTACGTGCATAGACAAGATATTTAGATACCCAATGCACTACTCGTTTTTTTCCTCACCCCTCTACGGCGCCCTCTAGGCGCGCAGTCTCATTATTTAATAGCTAGACCTCGTATATCTATTTATATTTTTGTTCATATTACGTGATTCCTGTATATATATAAAAAATAAAAAAAAAATAATACAAACAATGCATTACAAACTTAATTTGAATTGGATTTTAACGATTATAGCAAATTTCTTCTATTTAAATGATGCATGGGCTTTACTTGAAAATCGCAAGCTCTTGGTCTAAGCTTAGGCTAGGTTCATAACAGTTTAGGTCGGAGAAGAGTGCGTCATGTAGATTGTGGGGAGGGGCTTTATCGTGGTGGAGTGCTTGGGTGTAGATCGAGGCGGTCGGTCGATATGTCTTTCTTTTTGACTGGGAGCCGGAAAGGCAGGAAGCAGACTTATCGGCGGACACAAAAAGACAAAAAAAAAAAAAAAACGGAGGTCGTATACCGACGTTACAATAATATATTAAAAGATTAAAAAGAATTTATAAAAGGTTTTTTTTATCTTGTTAATTATATCTTGAAATATATGAAATGTGAAACACTTACTTAATTTTAGTACAAGAAAAAAATAATTAAAATTTAATCATTTATATCTTTCTAATATTTATACATTAATAATATATGTATATTAATATTATATAAGGAATAATGTGAGTTAAATAATCAAAGAAAATAATATAAAATAAATAACAGTTATAAAAATACTTACATGATAAGTGTATATAATTAGTTTGGTTATTTGTAAAAATTACTATATAACTTTTATTTATTAATTTTATATATCTAAAAAATACTTATTTAGGAAAATTAAAAAACTTAATAATTTTAGTTGTTACCACTATTATTGTCTTTGTAGCAATGAAAACTTCGATGTTCTGCAAGTGTAATACGTAGAATGATTCAAGTTTCCTGCGGTGAACCTGACTGGTGACTATGAATAAAACACAATATTCTATTCTAATTATATTGAAATTATATTCTAATAATATTCTATACTTACCTGATGTTTGTTCAACTGCTTATTATTTTGTTCAAAAAGCAGTAACAATAATATCAGCAGTAATAATGATACTGAAAGTAATAACAATTTTATTATTATTTTTATAACAATCGTTATTTAACCATAATTATAAAAATTATGGTGAGAGTAAACTTAATTATAAAAGTAACCCAAAAGATTATTAATAACATATATTAAAATTGAATACAATATTATTAATTCTACTAGAATATAACAAATGCTACATTATGAGATAAAGATGATGCACAAAATTTTTATATCAAATAACAAGTTTTTTGCCGTTTGAATCATTAAAATATTCCTAATAGACTAGGAGGAATTGAAAATTTCGTTTTATGGGTTGGTTACCCCTCTGAAGGGGTGATTTTCAAAAAATCCCAAGTTACGTCAATTTAGTTTTCCATTTTTGTAAAAAAAAAATTTTCAATTATTTTCATAAAATTTGAAAAGTTTTAAATCGAAAAATACGTTATAAAAACTGAATTTACTTCCATACAAATTAGGGATCGCAAAATTATGGGATTAAAACTATGCACGAAATTTTTACATTAAATAGCAAGTTTTATGCCGTTTGAATCTTTGAAATATCTATATTAGTTTATGAGATATTTACAAAAAACTGTTTTCACCCTTTCTTTTAGAGGTTATTTTAACCCCTTAAAAGTGGAAATTAGCCGATAAAAAAAAACATGTATCTCTTATTTTTGATGTACTTTAACATATCCCAGAACCACAGAAATCGATACATCCGGGTTGAGAACCTTTCCTTGCAAGATACACCCAGCACGGGTGAATCGTCACCTAATCGATCGAAAATAAAAATGAGTTAAATTAGCAACAATGAACTTCATCTATCTGAAATAGAGAAAAATGAAATTTTGACTGCGACGTTCCAAAATTATATTTCTATCCTTATCTAACCTCTTAAAGACGTTCATGTATAGGATTTTTATTACAAATAAAAACAAAATTATAATGGAAACAATAATAAAATTATTAAAAAAGCATTATAAACATTATTATTTTATCGCAATAAGCTAATAGGTTTTCTTATTAATTGTAACAATTCAAATAATAAACAATTCTGATAAAAATACAATTACAAATTTAAATAATTAAATTCATTCAAAATTATATCGCTATCCTTGCCTAAACTAATTATGGAGTTTATTAATAAAGTTAATAAAAATAAAAACAAAATTAAAATGAAAATAAATATGAGGTGCGCAACTGAGTTCTCGCTGTTTGTCAATAGATGGCTCTAGTAGTAAGTGCTTATCGGTTTTGACATCCAAAACGTCATGAAGCAAGCTTAGACATATGGTAAATAAATTGCTTTGGCACATTATTAATTTTCTTTTAGCGTCATATACTTTTGGTTGGGTAAAAATATCTCATTTTGTGCCAAATAATCATTATTTGCCGGAAGTGTTGCTTTTCTTCTTTCATTCAAAGAAAACGGTGGCTGAAGCACATCGGGAGCTCCAAAACGTTCACAGAGGTGTTGCTCTAATTGTAAGTGAAACAACGTGCCGTGATTGGTTTCGTCGCTTCAAAGACGGTGATTTAGATATTGACGACCGTAAAGGAAGGCGAAAAACCTTCGGAGACGCTAAATTGGAGGCATTACTCGACGGAGACCCATGCCAAGCAGAAAATAAGCTTGCCTCAGTATTAGGAGTTACTCGCCAAGCGATTGAATGCGTTTGGAATGATTCGAAAGCAGGGAACTTAGGTTCCTTATGATTTGAAGCCAAGGGTCGTTGAGCATCGTTTTCTTGCCTATAAACAACTTCTTCAGCGGCAAACAAAGAAGGGTTTTCTTCATTGCATCGTGACAGGTGATGAAAAATGGATTCATTACAGCAACCCAAGGAGAAGAAAATCATGGGGACTCCATATTTTTTTTTATTAATGGTACAAGGTTTTTATAGAACAGAAAAAAAAACCGATTTCAAAGAAATAATATTGGTTTTGGAGGAACTTTTGTTAAACGAATTTACACATCTTTCGAGTAGCTCTTATGAATGAAAATTTTCAGATTACTGCAGTCTCTCATTTAATAGTTTCGAGTATAAAAAGTAATGTTAATAACTCACTGTTTATTTTGTTCATTTCAGATTGAAAGATGTAAGTCAATCCTTTGAATGTTTTAAACATTTTATTAGCGTATTTTCAAGCGTTACAAATACTAGATAGCGTAATAAATCATCGTGAAATGCAGCTGGTAGAAAAAATAAAATATATTTTATTAGATGCATAAAGTCAATTTTATAATGCAGAGATGATAACTGATGAATCTTTTGATTTTCAAGAAAAATATAAAGACCATAATGCAAAAATAATAGAGGATAAAGTGCTTCATCATTTTCCTGAACCACATAAAGCACCAACAAATCAGTGTACAAAAAGATAATCAAGAAGTGGATCTTGAATACGAAGCAAGAGTCGTAGAATTTTGGAGAAGTGGTAAAAAAAAAGGAAAATTTAAGTCTCAAAACTGTTCAGAACAGATTTAAAAAAGTTACATCCATATGTCAGTTGCGACGTTGAGCTTATACAATTAATAAAGATGGTACATATAGAGAAAAAAATTAGCCATTTTATCTATCGAAAAATCTCTATGTGGTTTGAATGTGATTTAGGGGTTGTTCACCCCCGAAATAAAATTCAGCAAAAATACTAAAGCATGTTAACTGATTTTTCTTACTTTATAGTGAAATAAATTCTTTTTATATTTTTTTGACATTTTCCTAAATTTTTCCAGAAAAGAATTCTTAAGAAGTACAGTTTTACCCTTATAAAATGTATGGGTTGCAACTATTCAAATTAAGACCTATGATCTTTTATTGCGTTTTTCGAGACGAATATTTTCCATTTTGTTTCGTTGAATAATATTGAATTAAACCGGAGATATGTAAAGAAATGTGATTTTTGGGGCGAACTTCAGGGGTAGTTTTTATCCCCTTTAAGTGAATATTAGCAGATAAAAAAAAATACTTGTCCCTTATTTTCGATGCTTTACAAAATATCGATGTTTCATAAAATCGGAGAGTTCGGATTAGGGGGTTTCCTTGTTAGTGTAGATGAAATTAATATTATAATAAATATCAATTTAGTTAACTTAAGTGTACTATTCATTTGTACGTGAATCCGATCCTCGTTACGTTACAAAATATAATTTTTGTTTAAATTTTACCTTACCTAATAAAAACAATGTAAATTAATTTTATAATCATCTAAATTATTGCAGCATTATATTTACAATTTGAAAACGTGTTACTTCTTGCAAATAATCTTGGGTAATTTATTTTGCAATAGTATATATTTTAAGCATTTATTTGGTATTTAGTTTTAGGAGTAGATTTAAATTATTATCTTGCTTCTGTCCTTTAGAACTATAACTTCGATGAGCTGTACTACCGCCATATTAGGAGACTTGAACATTATGAATAGTAAAATTTGTTTTTTGTATATTTTACGATATATTTAACTAAATACAACCTTTTTAATAAAAAGAAAATTATCGTAATTTTCTTTTGAAATGTTACTTTGAATTGAAATATCAAAGTATGCAAAGTATCAATGACGTGAAATGATTCTTTGTACTCTTACATTTATTTAGTTTTTATTTTAATTTAATTCAATAATTTGCATATAATTTTATATTGTTTTCATACGATAGTAGGAAGTTGCTTCGAATGAAACCACTGAAATCAAATAATTCTTTTAACTAAATTTTGTATTTATAAATAATGAAAAGAAATTAATTATTGAATTTTAGAAAAATTTTTTCTTACGATTACTCATTTTAAGTTTTAAATTTTTTTAATTAATTAAATAATCACACTTTTGTTAAACAAATAATTAATTGTATTTGATAAATTCTGAAACACCTCCAATCCAGAAAAGGCCGAAAAAAGTACAATAATAAATGTTCGTATACCATGCCATAGATAGAGATCATACAGTGCAAAAGTAAATGAAACAATATTTTGAAACTTTAAACTATTATCCGCAAAAATAAATCTTTAAAATGCCATCCGTAAAAATAAATGAATAAAAACGTAAACAATTTAGATGAACTAAATAAATAGTTAAGCAAATAAGATAATAAATATATAAGATAATGTCACAATTCGAATAGATAAATTAAATCTAGAATAAATAAACAAACAGATAAGACGGACTAATGAATAAAAATAACAGGAACATAAACCTCCACGCGTTGCCATACTTAAATGATTCCGATCATTTACGAAGATTTTAATCTGCTAGCCTCAAGCAACAGGGAACAAGGAAAGAGAATTCCCTGGAGAACCGCTTCGCAGCTTTGACAGAAGCTATAAGACTACAGGAGAACGTAATTATCTCTCTCTTAAAAGAACAAGACCTTATGAAAGAAAAAAACCGAAGGAACGAGAAAAAACTGCGAATTCTGTGTAAGCACGCTTGCGATTGTTCACTCCAATCCGATCGAGTTGATCACTTGAATCGGAGAGTAAACAAGCTAACGGGTATACAGATCGGTACGTCGAAAGCGCTGTTGGAAGGATTTACGCGACTCAAAAGTAACGAAGACGTCAACGATAAGATCATTGACAACTTAACTAGATCACTGACGAATCTGAAAATGAATTGAATAAACTACTAGAAGGACGAACTAATAAAATCCTTAAAAGTGTATCTTTGTAGATGATCCCATTAAACTACGGGGAACTGAGCCAAGACAATATACACCAGTTATTGTCCGAGCTAGCCACTCGCGTGCACTCCCTGGAAAGGACGCTAAACAATACGCTAGCTACGCTTCAAGCAAACACCTTGGCAGTAGATTGACTAGCCAGGGAACAACGCTCATAAGCCGGGCAAATAAGGATTAACGTCGACCGCATATACAACAACTTTTGTAAAGCGTCTAGGTTACTTGAAAAAACAGCGGAAAACTAGGAAATTCCTAGGAAGGCTAACCGCAGGTTACCTTAAAGACAGGTCGACGATTGATCTAAGATTCGCTGAAGTCAGACGGGAACGAATAGCACTCTGCGAACATTTGATGGTCGTTGGTGATTTGGCCTGCAGAACGCAGGACAACATATTGGATATCACCTCGCGTCTAGCTACGTTAAAATTATCAGACGACTAAAGCCACCTGTATGAATATTTTTCCTATTCTCTTTCTTCTTTTTCTCTTTTTATTTTTTTTTTATATACTTCTCATATAATCTTTTTTTAATATTTTGTTTTCTTCTCTCACACTCTTTCTTTTCTCTTTCTCAGTAAATATCACTCCCAATCAAGAGCCCGACAACCAAGGCTATTACACCGAAAGCCAAACTTAAGGGCGTAGTCATAACCAACAAAAGAAGAATTCGCGACCCAACGCGAAGCAGCGAGAGGCACGCGAAAGCCCTCAAGGAAAGCCAGGGTCAGCGTTGGTAATCTGACGCCGACTATTTGGCGAAACGGGTGGAAAGAGAGGCCAAACTATTGGCCATAAAAGAGAAGCAGCGGAAGGCCAAAGAAGCCCGGAACCGCTCAAGCACCACCCTCGACGAGAAAATAAAAAATTTAGAGTGCGCACACGGGGAGTTCCCCGCTTTATGCATCGTGTGCACCGAAAGATTCAAACAGAATTTTAAGATCCCCAAAAAGAAGAAGGAAGAAAATTTAGAGAAGATAATAGAACGAAATATAAGAAAAATCGATCCAAAGCGACGTTTTGTAATTAGGAGATTTTTGGAAAATTAAAAAACAATTTTTTTTCTAAACAAGGCTAATTATTTAAGGACCTCCCACACCCAAGTTCCTGGACACTTGAAATTTTTTTTTCTTTTCTTTTCTTTTCTTCTACCTTTTTTTATTATTTTTCTTTTTTTCTTATCAAATTATATTTCGATTAAAAATTCTTTTTAAATATTTTTTTTATTATTCTTAACTTTTTGAGTAAAGTCACTTTACATGCTATCCCCCTTTTTCTTATCTCTTCTTTCAAATTGATACTTCGTAAGAGCGACCATCATTCAAGGAGACAAACAACAAAGAAATAATAAAAAAATTTTTTATCAAAAAAATATATAATTATAAGAGAATAAGACAAAAAAATATCGACAAGAATGAGCAAAACAAAGAAGATAAATAATTAAAAAAAAAAAAAAAAAAAACAAAATAAAGAAAAAGTAAAACGAAATAACGTTGTATGCGAGTTCGCACCTTAGAGGAAGAAGTCTCTGAATTTATTTACAGAAGTGAGGCTATCGATACCCGATTGGAACATTTTGAAGAACAGCTCGACCAGCTAACCAAAGAGTTGCATGGCTTACGTGTCACTGACCTACCGATGACGGAGAAAAGACAAACTAGGTAACATGTCGCTAAGTTATTAAAATCTAAAAAAGGTAAGGACGAAATAACCGATCCTTTGTCGAGTAGAGCGCTTGTATCCTACTCTCCCAAGGACAAAAGTCTCAACTCTTCCGTAAACCTCTCCCCGAGGGTAACTGAAGATACTACCTTCACTTCACCAACCCATAAGCCCCTGATCGATCTGAATACCTCAGATCAATACTCAACAATGGCTCAACCCAACAGATCCGGTTGCAGCAGCGACCCATCTAATACAGGAGACCAGAAATCAATTTTTCAAGCCTCCTTAAAAGACGCACTCAATGTAGTGCCCGAATTCAATGGGAAAAATATCCCATTGAGCGAATTTTTAGAAGGATGCAATGAGGCCAGAGAAATACTCGGGCCTTACGACGAGTCAAATTTAGTAAGACTCATCAGAAGCAAGATAAAGGGAGAAGCTCGCGCTGCGATCCTTGGGTCATCATTCCCGACAGTCGAAACTTTAAAGGATTTCTCAAAAGACATCTACGCCAGTACCAAAACTGAGCAACAGTTGTTGGGAGAAGTCGGAAACGAGTATCAATGGGACCATGAAAGCGTTATTGCCTTCGCAAATCGCATGAGGGATTTAGGAGCGCAAATTAACGAGACTCACAAAATAGCTACTGGCGGCCTCGACCCTACCTTCAGAGCGCAAACCGAAACCCATATCATAGGGTGTTTCAAACAAGGCTTGAAGCCAGAAATAGAGAATAGGATGAGTCCCACCGACAACATTTCGGATATTGTGAAAAACGCGATACTCGCCGAAAGGCAGATCGCCGCTAAATTTGCCCTTCGCGATAGACAGCGTCCCAATAGGAAAGGATTCTTTTATACTAGCGAAGCGGTAGGAAAGCCCGAACCAAAAAGACAGGAAAATACCCGATTCGAAGTACGCCCAAACAGAATGGTGACATGCCGTTTTTGTAACCAACCAGGCCACTCAGAAGAAACTTTGTTTCTTAAAGGCGAAAGCGTGCCAATTATGTAGGAAACTAGGCCACACTGCTAACTTCTGCAGTAGCGATATATATAGTGTGTCAAATATGTAAACAAAAAGGGCATACAGCGGCGCAGTGTAGCAGAAACAGGCGCGTAGTTGACGTCTGTCAACTCTGCAATAAACCAAGCCATTCGGCACTGAATTGCCTCCTGCGTACTAACAACGGGGTTCGAGCAGAGATACGTTGTTATAAATGCGACAAACCCGGCCACACAGCACCGGTTTGCCGGCAACAAAAATACTCCAATATAAACAATGTACCCACCTGCAGCTACTGCCAAATAAAAGGGCACGTAGCCACAGAATGCAGTAAGAGACAATACCAACAAGCAAAAAACGAGAGGAGTCTCCCACAGCAGAGCGCCATCAGGGAGGCCCCACAAACTCAAGTGCGCCCAGCCCTCCCGATAGAACTGGAGGATTTCAGTGGAGGATTAGTGCCGTAAAAACTTGTAGAACGGTACCGTTCGTAAACCTCAGCCTCCTCCAGAATAAGTTCCCCAACACACTGATATTCGATACAGGATCAGAGGTTAGCGTATTAGAAGTTCACGTCTTGCCGGATCACAAATACCTTAAGACCCGAGACGAATTTACACTGCAAGGGTTGGGGGGCGAAACAGAACAAGGCCTGGGAAAAGCAAAAATAAAAATCGGGGAAACGATAGTCGAATTTATCGTAGTGAATAACAATTTCCCTATCCCTTACGACGGAGTTTTAGGAGCAAATTTCTTTGAAACCACCAAAGCAGAATTGGATTTTGAAAATAACCTAATGACACTATGTTACGTGCGGGGCTACACGCACAAGACAAAATTTTAATATTTATTTTAATGCGGGACCCGCCAACTCGTCCTGTACGGGCCCGCCCGCACATCGCGAACCGAAGGGACCCTTACTGTTGCGCCAAACATATACTTCTGGGGGAATTGCCGCCTCTGCCCCATTACTTAATAATTAACGAAACATTAATAGAAATGATTACAAGCTTACCTTGTGATGAGTGTCCCTGACCTCTGCGTTTTTCGTTGGGATCGCCGTGAGGAGTGAGGGTTGAAAGTTATGATTCACAATACTGTCTCTTTCAATAAGTTTATTCGAATTCACAGTTTTTTTATGCTACACAACACAGCACGATGCGCGCCGTAGTCCGTGACGAAAAATGATAAAAAAATGAAATGATGAGAAAGTTTTTTTTTCTACTTGTCGTTAACGCGATGAAAATCAGACTATACTCTATCCCCCGGTCCCTACGGTCAACTCCTCGTGGCCAGTTAGTACTCATATTTAAAGACCTTGAGGTGGAGGCATCGTGGTGATTTTCGCTTATTTGGCATCGGCGCGAGCCTCGGTGGACTCCTGAGCCTCCCCCGCGCCTCCCAACTAAAATGCAACTTTAGATATTTTGTCTGTTCAAATGTGTGTGCCAAGGCGAGTTGAACAACACGACTCCCTATAGGTGTGTGGGAAAAATATTTAACTATAAGGATAAGTTTATTTTCCATATCTCCTGGGCTTTTTCCACAGTAGTCAATTTGCAGCGTGAGTGCAAGTATCACCCACCTTTATTCTAACACTCTGATGTATAGAGTTCGTCGAACTGCGTGCTCAGCATTTTCACACATCAAACGTATACATTTATATGTTGCAGTTGTAGTTCATTGGTCTGCTTGATTTTAATTTTAATTTAATTAATTTTTTTCGTTTTTTATAGCTTTTTTATTTAATTTATTGATTAAAATTTCGTCACGTAACATCCTCCCCCCCCTTAAAGACGTTTACCGTCCCGGTAAACAGCGAAAGTGCTGCGTGGTGTATGCGCTTACAACAGACTCTCAGCCTATGTATATATTATGGTTTGTTAATATTACATAATTATCGAATGTTATTAGCCTTACATTATTGTTAGTGTCGTATTATAAAGGTTGAATCATTTGCTTTTGTTGTTATTTGCTTAACGGTTTTAGGGTCGTAGGCAGTCTAAATATTATTTTATAACATTTATGATCACCCACAAAGAAGGGGAAAAGGACGAAAAATTAAATTATTCAGATTGCCTTTAAAAAAAAAAAGGTTCTTAACCTAGCTCGTTAGTTTTTTTTTTTTTTTTTTTTTTTAGTACTAATTAACAATCTATAAGGAAACAATCCAAGCTGATTTGCTTATTAATGTGATAAAAATTCATTAGGACTGTCTGTAAAATGGAACCGTTTGGATTGCTTTTACAAGATTTATTCTATTATATTGGCTAAATGTTAATATGGTTATAAGAATCAATTTTATACTATATGTGTTAATGTTTTAGATATATTTTTAATCTTCTTTTATCTTGATTAATGAGACTGGATATGTGTGCTGGTAGATGCTCATGTCCCTTCTGGTGTCAATGGTCTGCTTAATTGCGTGTTTATTTTCGGACATGGTTTTTGATTTGAATTCTGGCGTGGTGATAGGGACTCGATTAATAGTCTTTTCGTATCCCGCAATAGGGTCTTCGCTGGATCTTGATTCTTCCCTTTCAAGCTTTCGGATTACACTCCTTATTTTTTCCAAATGTCCTTTGCGGTTTCTAATTTGACACTGTATTTCGCATGTAATTAGATGGTCTTCAAATGTTTTGCAGTCTACCCAGAGCATGCATTTCGAGTGCAGTGTCTTCTCATATCCTTGGTTTTTATCCTGATCTGCCTTTGACATCTTCAGGGGATCGGCGAAAATAGCACGGTACTTCCTTTTACTTCCTTTTAAGGCCTTAAGAGCACCCTTAGCGTTAATAAACTGAATGTATCCGCAAGTGGGCTGTCTTTCAATATTTCGGATGATCTTGATGAAATCTAACGGTCCAAATATTCGAAAATTCTTAAAGAGTTCTCCTTCCGTTATATTCTAAGGCAATTGGCAGAATTGTCTAGTTCCAGAAGGTCTGGTAGGTATGACCCTTGATTTTGCTTTGTTCCGTAATTTACGTAGCTCTCTAGTTTTGTCTTCTTCGTTCAAATACCTTATCCTTAGTATTTCGGCTGGATCCCCATTTCCATTTAATCGTATGTTTACGCTTCTTATTGGTCCCTTTTCTTCGGCTCTTCCTAAAGCAGATAATAAGGGAGTGGTGCGAGGGTTGTAAAATACTAAACTGCCTTCACCTTCTAGATTTTTAGTCACGTTGATTCGGCATCGGCCAGCTATGGTCTTTTCGGATTGAGTTTTCTGAAAGCTGAGGTCGTGGATTAGGCTTTATAAACGTCGGGTTTGAAATAAACTGGGGTTTATTAGTAGGACATAGTTTTAATTGTGGTCTTACGAAAACGTGTTCCGTTGGGTCTTTGTTCCTTCTCGTGAAACGGTTGTATAGTTTAAGGTTACGGATTAGTCAGTGTCCGGGATTTGAATAGATAATGTTTGTGGATAGGACAAGGGTTGTGGAGGAATTAATGGTTGATTTATCCATTTTCCAGGAACTAAAGCCTGTTCTGGTATCTGCAGTGTGCAGGATTGGCCTTCAAATGTTGGTTGATTTTGTAGGCCAATTGGGCTCAGTAGTGTTTCTGCATACGATGTGCAGGGGTGGTGTCAGAGATTATTTTGACTTCGCGTTTGGTCTGATATTGATGTTGCAGCATTCTTCAAGTATGACACTTCCAGGCAGTGAAGATGAGCCCTACGGTGATTAGGATTTGGCCCAAAGCTCCACAGTATATTAGGTAATGCGTGTTGGAGATGCTTCTCTAAAGATTTCCTATTTGTTTTAGACGACGAGTAATTTTCTGTATCGACTCTTCGCGGTTTTTCCATCCTTTAACGTCTGGTGCAGGAGCGTTTGAGATCTCTGTTTCTGGATTGCTGATCAGTTCTTGATGATAGTTTAACATGTCAGTAAATATGGCCTTTACATTGAGTGTTATCTCTGGTTTGTATATGTATTGAAAATTGTTGCGTTGGTTTCCTTCACTTATGAGACGATGTTTGTCCGTCTTGCCTACACAGCCGGGTGCCATACGTAAAATTCCTGCCTTCTGGAGGTGTATAGTTTGGTCTGGTTATCCGGGACAGATTAGACGTAAATCTTCTTTTTGTCCTAAGGAATAGAGCCAGGATTCATCCATCTTTAGATCTTTATCCATAACTCCATTGAGTGACGTTATTGGGAGTTATGGTTACATCGTAGATTTTCATTATTTGTATTCTGGGTCTCAGCAACATTGATACCTCGCAATCTTCTTGAATAGTGGTTTCAGACAAGGATCCGTTGGTTGAACATATGTAGGCATAATGTGTATGTTGGCAACTCTGCAAGTCCTCATAATTTATTTTCATGTACTGCCTTTGGTCCGTTCCAATGATTAGGTATCTGTGGCTTGGCTTTATATATCCTGTTCCTATCTAATTATTGTTTATTGTTTGCGATACAGCTAATGGATGCAGTCTATAAAGGTTGTAGGGTACTTGTTCTACTAATGGAAGATGCATGATAATTAATAACTTCCCGTTGTTGTACACCGCGTCTATTCGAGCAATTCTTGCGACTTCTTCTGCCCTTAAATGTTGAACCGGTATTGGAAATTCTAGTGCTCCACTTGCCTTTGCTATGTCGGTCGTTAGGTGCTTTAGTATATCTTTATTTAAGAAGAAAGGTTCCACCTTGCGTTTCTTTAGTCCCTGTATAATTTGCAGCATTCGTCGATTACTTTCGAATAGATGTTGCATTGCGACGTCTATCTTACGAGCGTAGATGGTTAAGGTAATTAGATATCGCAATTTATTTTCTCCACTGACTATGAATTTAAATTTCCGGTCCATGTCCTTTTCCATTTGGTTTATTACCTCAGCATGGGCTTCCGTAGTATTGTATAAATCCTCTAGAGATTTAGTTATTATGTGTTCTTTCTCATTTATTAGGTACCCTAGCTCCTTTTGGTCTGTGAATAACCGGTCTATGTTGGTATTCATCTTGTCGACGTCTTCTGCCGTGACTAGTCCGAATAGGCTTTTACTGAGGCTTCCAATGAAACCTAAGGGCACCATCCGCTTGTACCTCATGCTTCCTGGAACTTTTATAGGATCTTCCACGGATTGTCCCATTTTAGAGAGCGTGGTTCTTATCTCTGTCTGTATTTGAATTAGGGTGTTTTGTCTCGCTTACACTAAGTCTGTCCCGAGCATAATCCCACAAGTGTTCACTTCCATGAGTGCGGTGCAATTAGTGAGTAGGGTTTGGTAACTGTCGATCGCCCCGTGAGTTTCTAGAAAATCTTTTATGTTCACATAAATTGTTACCTGCCAATCAGCCTTTTTAATCGTACTGCTTCTACACGCTCATAATACATTCCTGGGTTTTCTTTTATTAGCTCTATCCTAAAATTCTTTCCTGTGAGGTCTGGAGAAGTTCCTGCGTGTACCATTATCACGTAGAGGAAGCAGAGAGACTTAAGCATGGTTTCCTAAAACGGTTATTCCTTTCATTCAGGGGCTAACTTTTTTTTATCCATGTGTTTTCTAATACGTCTGCCATCGGGTAATTCTAATGTAGCATTGTTTCTACCCAATATTTCAACGATTTTCAAAGGTTTATTATAGTATTTATCGAACTTTGATGTCCTTATTTCCTTGAGCACATATACGTAGTCTCAGACCTTGGCTTTTAGTTTCTTCTCTTTACTATCATATCGAGTTTTAGATTGTAGTTTAGCTGCTATCTGATTCTCCCTGGCTATGTTATTCATTTCATCCAAACGAAGAAGTAAGTCCCGTAGATACGTGTTATATGTATTCAGTTTTTCCTCGACCGGTATTTTTAGGGGGAATCTTGCGATCCTTCCGAAAACAAATTCATAAGGAGTGAATTTAGTGGCAGAGTGTAAGCTGGTGTTGTAAGTGAAAACTGCAAAAGGTATTAATCTGTCCCAGTCGTTATAAGATTCTGAATACGTTCTGATAAAATCAGTTAATGGCGCATGGCTTCTTTCTAATGATCCATTGATCTAGAGTCTATATCCTGACGTGGTAATATGTCGTATTTTAAATATTTTCATAAGTGTTTCCGTCAAATCTAAAAGAAAACTGGTTCCTCTATCTGATGATATTGCTTTAGGAGCCCCAAATTGACATATAAGGTGCTTAAACAACGCGTTGGCTATTGTGGTAGATCGCAAATTAGGTATTGGTACCACTATTAGGTATTTTGTTAAATTGCACTGCATGGTAAACATATGGCAGTTGCCTCGAGGGGTCATCCTCAATTTGCCTAAGGTGTCGATGGATACCTTATCAAATGGTTCTATCGGTGTGTCCGTGATAACCATGGGCTCCTTTGTCTCAGTTCTTTATACTGCATTCTCGGCACTCTCGGACATAATCCAGAACGTCGTTTCTCATACCTGGCCAATAGTGTCTCTCTCGGATTTTCTGATATGTTTGGTTTACCCCTTTGTGTCCCCCTATCAGACTCTCATGTAAATTTTGTATTATGCCATTTCTCTCCTCTGGTTCTGGACAATCCACCCTTCCGTAACATAGGGTTACGGTAATTGGGCTACCCTCAAATGTTTCTGTCAGCAGTTGAGCTAATAGTCCTGCCTCTAGGGCATCCAGCATGTCTCCTTTTCGCGAAATGCGAAAACTGGTGAGGTTTCTATGAAGCATTGCAGTTCTGAGGTTAGCTAGAGCAGTCCTTATGTTCGGAATAGTAAAATTGTCGAAGTACTTAGGTTTTATAACCACTGATAGTAGGTTATGGTTCTTATATGGCGTAACCAGGATCTGTCCTACCTTTGGTCTGGTTTCCTTTAATTTCATTTGATTTATTGCTCCTATATCAATCAATGACCCTGTTGTACTCGTTATGCTCTCAATATCGCTAGTTACGAAGTGTACTAGGTTGTCTCTTTTATACGTGAGGCTTTGTCGAGATGCTTTAATGTTATTTCTTGAAATCAGTAAAGGCGGGAGTTGTTGTTCTTCTAAGCTGTCAGTATCTTCTGGACTTCGGTTACTGTGATCTGTGGTGATAGTTTCATGCGACTCGGTTGAAGATATGCATAATGAGATCAGAGGTAGTAATTCTTTGAAGGAATGTTTAGGCGCTTGGCCATAATTTATATTTACACTCGGTGTTTTTTCGAGTAAAGTTTTATGTGAGGGTTCTCTAGAGTCTCCGGGAATGCAAACTGCCTCGCTAAAACGCAAGTGTTTCCTTACTTTCCTTCTTAGAGGGGTACTTTTGGCTTGTGGTTGTTGGTTGCAGCTGAATGGTGTGTCGGAAATGGGTTCAGGTTCTTTACTTGGTATCCCAGGTATATTATCCGAATCTTCTGCGTCGGCATCGCTGTTTGTTTTATAATTAATTTTGTTCCCCAAGGTTGGGGGAGTCAGATTCCTTGTGCTAACCGGAGACTGTCGTTCTAGTTGTGCCACTCGCCGTTCCATAACGTCGTCGTTGAGAGTCTTGTCGTTGTAGGGATCTATGGTGTTCAAGTACTCTTGGTATTTGGGATCTACTATATCTCCTTCAGAGAAATTACTTTTACCTCCAACGGTGTTGTCTCTATCTCTCAACAGTTCATCAGAGTTATGGCTATATTGATTATATATTCGGTTATAGATCCTTCTCAGGAACGCGTTAAAATTTCTCTAGTCTTCTGTCGTTTCTATGTTTTCCGTAACTTCGTCATCTAACTTTTTGCTTGACGTTACGGGTTTTAAACTTCTACACGCTCCTTGCGAATCATCATTAGATTCTTCTTCTTGATTTTCTTCTATGGCGGTGACCTCCTCAGTCTCACTTCCTGAGCCTGCGGTAACATCCATACAAATTGGTAAATTATCCCTTTCTTGGTGGTGTTGAGAGTCAAAGTCAGAATCCGATTCTACGGTGGTTTCTTCCCGCAGCCCACTCCTCCTAGGGTCAGCCCGCGGTAGCACTTCATCTGTGTCCGTGTTGATATCAATTGACTTTGTACTCTTTGATGCTAGCTCCGAGCTAGTTCCGATCTCGGTCTCCGTAGGGGGATTGGTTGGAAATGACCCTTAATTTGGTGATATTCCATCTCTTCTGATTGCTTTTAGTTTATGTGTTGTATTGGGCGTATTGACAGATTTAGTAGAGGGCCTCTGTGTACGGGGATTAGTAGATTAGGCTACAGATAAGGGATTACGGATATTCCTTGATGCTTGAGAGATTGTCGCTCTCGAGGTACGGAGATCACTTCCTGTATTTCGGTTAGTCTTAGCTCTAGTTCTATAAGCTACGGATATATGGTCTATGTCAGACGGTGCTTTGGTAGTTTTCGAGCCAGGTGGCCTCCCTCGCCGTCGGCTTGCTGTTGCCGGGCCAGGCGCGTTTCCGGCAGGGAGATTTCTTGATCCGGGGGCTTTGGACTTCTTTTCTTTCCTTGGCTGAGATGCTACCTTATTCAAAACTAATATCCTAAGTTGCGATAATTTATCATTGATCTCTTGCTCAGTGACGTCTATTACTGGATCGCGGGACAAAGCGTCCGCATTACTATTTAAACGTCCCGGTTTGTATTTGAAAGTATATTGATATCCAGTGAATTTAAACATCCATCGCATCAGTCATTGTCCAGGATCAGTTCTATTATGCATCCAGTTTAAAGGTTCATAATCTGCTCGCAAAACAAATCTTTTTCCTAGTAGGTAGGGTCGGAATTGGTGCATGGCATATAAGGCGGCTAGACATTCATTCTTTCTGTAGTACTATAATTTCTCTCAGCCTTATTCAGGGTTCTTGATAAGTATGCTACTGGATGATCGAATCCGTTCAGTTCCTGGCTTAGTAATGCTCCAATTGCGTAGTCAGAGGCGTCAGTAGTCAGCGTAAATTCTTGTTCAAAATCCGGATAAATTAAAATAGGGCTTTCACATAACCGCTTTTTTAGTAACTCAAAACTTTCATCCTGTTGCGGTCCCCAGTCACTACACTGCTGGCCTTTTTTTAAAAGGTCGGTTAGTGGCTTTGCAATTTTCGAGAAATTTTCTATAAATCTCCGATAGAATCCTACCAGGCCTAAGAATTGTCGAATATTTTATATAGTAGTTGGTTTTGGGAAGTCTTTTACTGCCGTAATCTTCTTAGGATCTGGATCAAATCCTCTTTCGCTGATCACATGCCCTAGGAAGGGAACTTCACGTTGTAAGAATTCAATCTTGTCAGGTTAAAGCACCAGTCTAGCTCTCTTAGGCGATCTAAGAGTTGTCTTACTTTTCTATTATGGTCCTGCAAATCTCTTGCGTATACTATTATATCATCGAGGTATACCAGCATTTCTGTGTTTTGGAGTCATTTTAACACGTTATATATTAGTCTCTGGAACGTAGCGGGTGCGTTCTTTAACCCTTCCGGCATGCGTACATATTGGTAGTGACCGCTTGGGGTAGTGAAGGCGGTCTTGCATTTGTCTTCTGATTTCATGTGTATCTGTTGAAACCCACTGGCCAAATTGAAGCATGTAAAGTAACTTGCTCCGCCTAGTTTATCTAAAATATCTACTATATTGGGTAGAGGATATGCATCCCCTATAGTTTTCTTATTTAACTTCCTGAAGTCAATAACTATTCGCCAACGGGGGTTACCATGACTGTCTAGTCGTTTCGGGACTACCCAAATGGGAGAGGACCATGGTGAATTCGAGGGTTCTATAATACTGTCCTTTAGTTTCTTCTTTAGTTAGTCAGCTATGACTTCTCTATGTTTTGGGGGGTGTCGATATTGTTTGGTATGTATGGGTACATTATTTTCTAATGGTATCTCGTGTTCTACCTTATTAGTAAAAGTGAGGGGATCTCCTCGCAATAAAAATACGTCACAGTACTCATCTTTTATCTGGTTCACATTGTCTTTTTTCTCCTGATTAAGGTGACCGACCCGAATTAAACTTCGTAGTTACTGAGCTCGTTCCCATTATTGGCCTATTTTGTTGGGTAGCGTTTCCGTTTCAGTATCTGTGTCAGAGTCGAATTCGAGGGTAGCATAATCAAACGGCAGAATTTCCACAGGGTCTACGTTTACGCAGATGTCTTCTTCTTGGGTATTTATTGCTGTCACTCCGCAAGTATTATGGTCATTTCGTACTATTCCTTCCCCTATATATATCTGATCATTGTTGAGTTTTAATTTGGGCAGATATCCTTCTTTCAACTCGCTGGGCTTGATAGCTATCTGGAGTACTTGTCTAGTTCTTCCTTTTAATATATGTTTGTGTTTGGATTTCTCTTGATCAAGGGACGATTGATCTAGATCTACTTGATTGTCTGTGAACAATTTGCTTATGAAAGTTTTAGATAAATCACTATGTTCTTTGTAAGGGTCACTTGCTTTATATATCTTTTTGGTTTTCAGCTTATGTTGGTCACTTGTTGATTGGAAAGGAATAGGATGCATAACATCTCCGCTCATAATAAGGGCTTTGTTATGATATGATATAACGGCTTTCTCCATTTTTAAGTACCCTCGTTTAATTATCCCATCTTGGTCAATTTTAAATTTATCCGTCATGACATGAAACTTCGCCGGTGACGCTTGTATGGTTAAATAGGTGGTACCTAAAGTTTTTACGGTCTCATCTGTAATTCCACCAAGTGTACCTATATCGCCTACATCAATCTAGAGATCAGGATGCAACGAACCGAGTTGAATTAGGTTGACCGAGGCTCCATTATCTATCATAAAGGTCAACCATGGTACTTGACCCTCATGGATGCGCAGCCTTATTACTGTGGGTTCGTCATCCCCTGAATCTTCTTCTCGAGGTCTTGCATACGTACTAATTCGCCTAATGGTCTCTGCATTTTGTTTTGGACCAGCAGGATCTGTCCTCGGGGCTCGTCCCTCGTTATCCGGGGCTCTTGTCTCCTTGCGTATGGAGTCGATTCGGTATTGCATGGGCTCGTCAGCGGGATCTCGTGACGAGCCTCTATCGAGTTTAAATTACTGTCTGTTGGTCTTGTTTCTTCGGTGGGGTTATTAGCTGATCTTCTCCAGGATTCATTAGGCCACCCTTGCCCTGCCGGGTTTTGATTCCACGACCCTCCATAATTAGTTCTTACCCTGTAGTCATTCCTGACATACTCGTTGTTATTGTAATTCGGCTGGTGATTAGCATATCTTGTTCTGGAATTTTCCCTCATGGGGTTGTGTAAGCGTGAATCGTTATTATATTGTGCGTAGTATTCATTCCTGTTAGTCCGCTGACACTGCTCCGGGGGTCCGTTCGGACGCTCATAATTTCCTCTGGATGGGAAGTGATACATCGGACGATAATGTCCTTGTCGCGAAAAGTCCATTCGGTCGCGGTATTGCGTTTGTCCATATTGTCTATTCGTATTATAGCCATTAGTCCTGTTAGTCCAAGCTCCTGGTAATGGAATTTCTTTCGCTATGACTCGAACGTTTTTACGACTATACTCCCGATCGTTTGGTCTATAGTTTATGCTGCTTTGGCCTTCCGGATAGGACCTGTCATTTCTACGTTTAATTGAGTTCGAGAATTCGTCATCCTCTTCATCACCTTAAATTTGTCTATGTCTAGGCTTTGCGTCTGGTAAAATGTGCCTTTTAATCAGATTTTCTAATTCTACTGCGGCTTGGTACGCCTCATTTAAATTAGCGGGCCGTTGGCTGTGCACCGTAGTGGCGATTTCTGCTGGTAATCCCTTTTTGAACATTATTAGTAGCGCTACCTCTTCTAATGACTTGATCCGCTCGGTTATTTGTTGTGATGTCACCCCTGGCTGCCTTAATGCTCCATGGGCTCCCATTAATAATATATTAGGTGTAGTAAAAAGAAA
Organism: Chalcis sispes; assembly: GCA_949987625.1. Classification (NCBI taxonomy): domain Eukaryota; kingdom Metazoa; phylum Arthropoda; class Insecta; order Hymenoptera; family Chalcididae; genus Chalcis; species Chalcis sispes. The sequence goes on along the minus strand of OX465095.1, from coordinate 27,733,398 downwards.
TCCATTATTTTTGCAATAAATTGAAGGTTTTATTCAGCATAAATGAAATGATACGATTTAGGTTAAATATGCACCGTTTTGTTCGATAACTTGTTGTCATTTCGGAGGTAATTTCATAATGCCTCTCTCGTAGAAACCCTTGTCCCTATCGTCAAAAAACTGGGACAGTTGATTTTCACAATCTTCTCTTAAGTCGAATTTTTCACCTGCAAAATCATTCGTCATAGACACGAACAGGTGGTAATTACTTGGTGCCAGGTCCGGACTATAAGGTGGATGCATAAGAACTTTCCAACCAAGCTCCAGGAGCTTCTGGCGAGTCACTATCGATGTATGCGGCCTGGCGTTGTCCTGATGGAACACAATTCCTCTCCTATTGGCCACAGCTGGCCGCTTCTGGGCGATTGCTTCTTTCAGACGGTCCAATTGTTGACAGTACAGGTCCAAATTAAGAGTTCGGCCGTAGGGGACCAGCTCATAGTAGATGATTCCCTGTTAGTCCCACCAAACACACAGTAAAACCTTCCTGACTGTCAATCCTGGCTTGGCCACCGTTTGCGCCGGCTCACCGCGATTTGACCACGACCGTTGTCGCTCGACGTTGTCGTAAGTGACCCACTTTTCATCACCAGTAACCATCCGCTTTTGAAATGGATCGATATTGTTACGATTCAGCAGCGATTCGCAGATGGAAATTCGGTCCATGAGGTTTCTTCGCGATAACTCGTGTGGCACCCATACATCGAACTTCTTTTTGTATCCAGCCGTATTTAATTGGTTCCAAATGGTTTTTTGTGCAATGTTTAGCTCCTGGGCAATCGAAACAGTGCTTACGTGACGGTCGGACTCGACGATTTTCATTATTTTATCGACATTTTCGACAATTGGCCTTCCAGAGCGTGGTGCATCTTTCACGTCAAAATTACCAGAACGGAATCGACGAAACCAAAATTGCGCGTGATTGGCTGTTACAGTATCAGGACCATAAACACTATTCACATTTTCAGCTGCCTGGCTTGCGTTTTTGCCTTTATCAAAAAAAAACTGTAAAATATGGCGTATTTTTTCTTTGTTGGTGTCCATCTTTGACGCGTGCTAAAAAAATACTGAGTCAAGCAATCACAAAACTGTATCAGAAGTTTTTTTAGTACGAAATCTTATCTTTCTGACGCCATCTAGTGTAACCCGATCGCACTTTTACAACAGGAGATACAGTCTACTAAAGCCATCTATTGGCAGAATAATGGATTACTTTTTACTACACTAAATATTTAATCTGTCATAGAACATCCCAACTGATTCTCCCTTTTTCATTGTTATATTGTGTATTTTTTCGGAGTAGTAAGAATAATCCTTTCCGGGCGCGAATCGCTCTTTTAAATGTTTTACTAAGGACTCTACATCTTTAAACGCGTATCCATAGATAAAGTCTCGGGCTTCTCCTTCTAAGCACCCATGTACGTTTTTTATGTACGTGTCCTGTTGGCTCTCCGAAAGTTGGGCAGCCCCATTCGTCATATCTAGTAGAAAATCCTTAAGTGGTCTGTTGTATCCGTTAAAAGTTTTTAAACCCTTAATGGCGTTCTTCAGATTAAGACTGGATGCCATTGTGGTCACTTGGGCTGGGATGGATTTATCGGTGTTTTCATCAGCACCTTGAGTATGGTAGGCGGGTTTCTCTCCTTTTCTATGTGGGTTCAGGGTTATTGGATTCGCTACGTCGAATATATTGGTCTTGAACTTTGGTCTAATTGTTTTGGTCTCCGTCTTAGCCTCTGTGTACTTTATTCTGATTTTTATTTTCCTAAATTATATTCTTGTTAATCCCAATGTATTAACGTTTGGTGTTTGTTGATTCTATTCTTGGGGTTGTTGAGCTTTAGAAGGTGCAAACGATGCGGATGTCCAATTTATACTTATTTTCTTATTTTATCGTTGAAATAATGGGCGGATATTGGTGTTATTTTGTAATTATGGATGCTTGTGAGCAGAAATAATCAGATATTTATATATATATATATATATATATATATATATATATATATATATATATATATATATATATATATATATATATATATATATATATATATATATATATATGCTTATGTATAATTTGTATTTACTATTATATTTGATTATAACTATCAGATATTGAATTATAATTAATAATAATTATTAGACATTAATGTAGGCAATATGATAACAATAGGGACAGAGGCGTCCTAAATTATTCAATGATATTGTTTATAAGTACAATTTTCCGATTCTTAATTGTGGTGTTCATTTATTGAGTTGTTATCTATTTCTTTCGTTCTGTGACACGGAAGGGGGAGTAGAAGAGGAGTTGGAGAGACATCAGTATGGTTGCCCAATGCCAAAAAAAATTGGCTCAATGTTCAGCCTTACCAATAATCATTTGCCTTGGAAGGTGGCCAGGATTTTTCGGAAAAGTGGTATTAGGGGGCCATGATGAAGGAAAAAAAAAATTTAATAAAAATGAGAGGAGAGGAAAAATTACCCCTCGGTTTCCGTGTCCTGGTCTTCTTGCGCATATTCCTGCCTGGTGTCGATGGCAAGTGGTAGCAATCCCCTGCAGTGATTACAGAGAATTGTTTCGTCCAGCTCTCGTTGGTGTACCTGGTCTCTGCACCGCTCCACCACTTGTTTTACATCCAGGTCTCCGTTGGCTATGGCAGCCATACATTGAAAACAACTCCTCCAGAGAGGCAGGGGCCACTTACACTTCTCGCACTGCCCATTTGAATAGGGAGGCAACACATTTTTGTCCCAGACGCGGGGGGAGTCATCCCACGCTGTGCGGCGCCAGTCGGTGTATCCATCATCCCAGGGTTCGTCCCGGGAGATGGTAATTGGTGGCTGGTTTCGGCATTTTCTACACGACGTCCAGTTGTTTAAATCGCTTTGGTGCTGTGAGTTCCTGTACTCCCAGGCGGCTGGGTACACATCCTTAGTGTTACCCCCCAGCCAGTTGACCAAGCATGCTTCACAGTCTCTCTAGGCAGGTAACGGCTGGTAACATACGGCGCAGTCTGCCTCAGAAATGACGGACCCGAAGTAAGCGTCTCCATATCTGAAGGGCAGCGTTCGTAGGTGGTCAATGGTTTAGCGACCGTATTCAATGGATTCGCGGAGCTGCATCTCCTCAGTCCAATCGTCGGAGGTCATTCCATCGTCAATTGGGGTTAACTCAGGATACTGTAACGTCTTGTTTCCCTCCTGCAGCTCGTATCTCTCCTTTTGGTGCCAGGATATGCTGGAGGTTACGACTGGGGCTAAGTTTATTTCTTCCCCCTCTAAGAGGTCCAGAAGAAACTTTGTCCCTGGCCTTATGATCGGGATAATCTGTCCCTGTATCTTCTTGAGTAAATATACATAAATTTTTTTGAAAAGAGTCCCATTCATGGCTAGATATTTGGTTTCTTTTCTGAGTGCGGTGGTATTGTACCACTTCGCCCATAAGAAAAATTCCCACCAGCGTCATCAGTCGTGGCACTGCCATCTTTTTCGTTTTTCTTTTTAAGTCTGCAGCGAATAGGAAGGGAAAAAAAATGGTTATGTGTCAGAACAAGAGATTGTCACGGGCAAAGGGATAAGAGTATACAATCAGCTGCAACAGGGTCCCTCCTAAGGGGAAAGATATTAATCTATATGTATCTATATATATATATATATATATATATATATATATATATAGATATAGATAAAAATTACAATTATAGTAAAAGAAATTAATTAGTATTGTATTAATAAATATATATTTAGTATTATATATATTTAGTAATATATAAGTTTTATATATTATATAACATTATATAACATGTATATAACATTATTTCAATGTTTCTTATTATGGCTGAGATATATCATTTGATCACTTCTAAGAGAATGATCAAATATTTACTAATACATTCTGTCAGAAAAGTACCGGAAATTGTCGATTTAAATCTGGCGGGGCAATTAAGGCAGGTAAAATTTTTTTTTCTAGGTTAGTACAACTGTCCTTAATGACTATGCCAAGTTTGAGCGGAATCTGTCAACGAGTGTGTTTACAGTAGATGGTTAAGTCAGTCGATGTCAATAGTGCGTGCCGATTTTTTACAATAGGTGATTACGTTGAACAGAGAATTTGTCTAAAATTTTGTGTTGCAAATGAAATTTCGTGTGCTGATGCATTGAAAATGTTGCAGAAGGCTTTTAGTGATAAAGCACTATCGAAAACCCGTGCGTATGAGTGGTACAAAGCCTTCAAGGAGGATCGTGAGGTCGTCGAAGACTTGCTTCGTTCCGGACGCCCATCGATGGCTTCGACCGCAGATAACGTCAATAAAATTAAGGAAATGGTGCTTGAAAACCGTCATACCAACTTGAGAGAGATAGCACATGAACTTGAGATATCCCACGAGTCCACACGTACGATTTTAATTGATATATTGGGCATGAGAAAGGTGGCCGCAAGACACGATAACGCGCCGTCTCACCGAGCTACAATTGTGATCGACTTTCTCGCCAAAAACTCAACGAACACGCTTGAACAACCACCGTATTCGCTGGATTTGGCTCCCTGTGACTTCTTCTTCTTCCCAAAACTTGAATTGCCGCTCCGTGGCGCCTGTTTTTAGTCAATTGAAGCCATAAAACAAAATTTGGCGCGCGAGCTGAAGGCCATTGACTTAACCAGCTACTGTAAACACACTCGTTGACAGATTCCGCTTAAACTTGGCATATTCATTATGGAACGTTGTACCAACCTAGAATAAAAGAATTTTACCTGCCTACAATTTTGCCCCGCCACATTTACATCGACAATTCTCGGTACTTTTTTGACAGAATGTAACACATCGTTCAATAAGTCCCGAGACTAACCCAGAGATGGTGCTAGTAGTACCAAACTGGCCACGTTTCCATAGAGTGCGAACCTTTACATGAAACGTGTAAAAATTTCACGTCGATCGGATCACAGACAGCAGAGTTATCGAGGTTAGAGTAAAGTCACTTTGTAATTTGTTTGAAAAATGGAAAAAAGCGAGTTTCGCGTGTTGATAAAACATTGTTTTTTAATGGGTAAAAACACCGTAGAAGCCCAGCAATGGCTTGAAAAACATTACCCGGTCTCCTCTCCATCCAAACCAACGGTTTGTCGTTGGTATGCTGAGTTTAAACGTGGTCGTACGGACACAAACGATGCGAAACGTTCGGGTAGGCCATTGAAAGCCGTTACACAGGAAAATGTGAGTGAAGTGTTAAAAATTGTAATGAAAAATCGCAAAGTGAAGGTCCGTGAGATTGCAGATATAATACAGATATCATCTGGAAGCGTATTTACAATCCTTCATAAAAAATTGAGCATGAAAAAGGTTTTTTCCAAGTGGGTGCCGCGATTGCTTTCAGTGAAACAAAAACAGCAACAAGTCGACGATTCAGAGAGCTGTTTATCGCTATTTACTCGCAATAAAAAGGATTTCCTGCGTCGATACGTGACCATGGATGAAACATGGATACATCATTTCACTTCGGAGTTGAATCGGCAATCATCTGAGTGGCGCATGGCTGGCGAAAGCCGCCCAAAGCATCTAAAAACGCAGCAGTCTGCTGGCAAAGTCATGGCGTCTGTTTTTTGGGATACACATGGCGTGATTTTCATTGACTACCTGGAAAAAGGTAAATCGATCAACAGTGATTATTATATTAACTTGTTGGTACGTTGGAAGGAGGAGATCGCAGCAAAACGACCACATATGAAGAAGAAAAAAATCCTTGTTTACCAAGACAATGCACCATGCCATAAGTCTATGAAAACAATAGCAAAATTGAACGAATTGGGCTTTGATTTGCTTTCCCACCCCTCGTATTCGCCAGATTTAGCCCCCAGCGACTACTGGCTCTTCGCTGATCTCAAAAAAATGCTCCAGGGAAAAAAATTTGGCTCGAATGAGGAAGTCATTGCCGAAACGGAAGCCTATTTTAAAGCAAAGGATAAATCCTTCGATAAACATAGTATAGAAATGTTGGAAAGGCGTTGGAAAGATTGTATTACTCTAAAAGGAGATTATATTGATGAATAAAAATGATTTTTGAAAAAAAAATGTTGTTTTCGTTGTTAGTCTCGGGACTTATTGAACGATGTGTTACTCATGGGCATACGCTGTTACAAATATAGCTGTAACTTTTTTTCTATTACAAATTTCTCGATGAAATATCAGGAGGCAACTTTTAAGCGTATATAGAATCGAAATATGTAAAAATTTTAAAATCGATTTTTTGAAAATTTTAAAGGCGAATGTCCCCTTAAATTCTTACTAATAATAAAAAAGTTCTAAAATAAGAAAAAATTCAATTTTACTATTAATATAGCGTAAATATATCTAATGTTTTTATGAAAAATAAAAAATTTTAAATATGTCAATTCTTAATAAATATGTAAATTTATTAATCTAACAGGGAGATTATTAGTATAGGAATAATCATGACCCAATAAATGCATATTATTGTATGATTTTATTTATTTAATAAGGTTAATAACATGGTACAATAATATGGTATACAACGCATACATTAATATTTGGTGTAGTAAAAAGAAATCCATTATTTTTGCATGAAATTGAAGGTCTTATTTAGCATAGATAGAATGATACGATTTAGGTCAAATATGCACCGTTTTGTCCAAAAACTTGTTGTGATTTTGGAGGTAATTTCATAATGCCTCTCTCGTAGAAACCCTTGTTCTTATTGTCAAAAAACTGGGACAGTCGATTTTCACAATCTTCTCTTGAGGCAAATTTTTCACCTGCAAAATCATTCGTCATAGACAGGAACAGGTGACAATCACTTGGTGCCAGGTCCGAACTATAAGGTGGATGCATAAGAACTTCGCAACCAAGCTCCCGGAGCTTCTGGCGAGTTACTATCGATGTATGCGGCCTGGCGTTGTCCTGATGGAACACAATTCCTCTCCTATTGGCCACAGCTGGCCGCTTCTGGGCGATTGCTTCTTTCAGACGGTCCAATTGTTGACAGTACAGGTCCAAATTAAGAGTTCGGCCGTAGGGTATCAGCTCATAGTAGATGATTCCCTGCCAGTCCCACCAAACACACAGCAAAACCTTCCTGACTGTCAATCCTGGCTTGGCCACCGTTTGCGCCGGCTCACCGCGATTTGACCACGACCGTTGTCGCTTGACGTTGTCGTAAGTGACCCACTTTTCATCACCAGTAACCATCCGCTTTAGAAATGGATCGATATTGTTACGATTCAGCAGCGATTCGCAGATGGAAATTCCATGAGGTTTCTTTGCGATAACTCGTGTGGCACCCATACGTTGAACTTCTTTTTGTATCCAGCCTTATTAAGGTGGTTCTAAACAGTTTTTTGTGTAATGTTTAGCTCCTGGGCAATTTAAACACTGCTTACGTGACAGTTGGACTCGACGATTTCCATTATTTTATCGCTATTTTCGACAATAGGCCTTCCAGAGCGTGGTGCATCTTTGACGTCAAAATTACCGGAACGAAATCGATCAAACCAAAATTGCGCGTGATTGGCTGTAACAGTATCAGGACCCTAAACATTATTCATATTTTCAGCTTCCTGGCTTGCGTTTTCGCCTTTGTCGAAGAAAAACTGTAAAATATGGCGTATTTTCTCTTTGTTGGTGTCCATCTTTGACGCGTCCTATAAAAATACTGAGTTAAGCAATCACAAAACTGTATCAAAAGCTTTTTTAGTACGAAATCTTATCTTTCTGACGCCATCTAGTGTAACCCGATCGCGCTTTTACAACGGGAGATACAGACTACTAAAGCCATCTATTGGCAAAATAATGGATTACTTTTTTCTACACCTAATATTAAGTAATATTGTAATAATTATCGAAGCAGAAGGTGTAATCTTCTTTTTTTTTCCAAATATTTATCTTGCTTCACTCTGCGACCATAATATTTTCACTTATTTCACATTGATAATTCATTCAATTTACAATCATTTATTCACACTTTATCACTAATTTCTCACACTATTCATCACCTTATATTTACTCATTATCGCGTTATTTTCATTTACTGTAATTATATTTTTATTTTTCTATTTCATATTATTCACTTTTATTTTTAATTCGCATTATATCATCTTTTTTCTATGTTACGAGGTCTGGCTATTAAATAACGAGACTGCGCGCCTAGAGGGCGCCGCAGAGGGGTGGGGAAAAAAACGAGTAGTGCGTTGGGTATCTAGATATCTTGTCTATGCACGTACCAAAACACGTTCTCGTCACTATTATTGTATTTGTGCAGTAGCGGTTTGAAACGAACGTGTTTTTTTCTCGTGCCAAAAACCATGTGTGACGAAAAACAGGAGCAACATATCAAGCTCAAATTTCTCGTTAAATTGAAAAAAACTCCGACTAAGTGCTGTTAATTGTTGCAAGAGGCCTATGGGGACAATTCTCTATCTCGTGCGCGTGTTTTTGAGTGGTGTAAGCGCTTTAGTGAGGGCCGAGTGAGCACTGAAGATGACCAACGCCCAGGTCGCCTTGTCACTGTTTCAACTCCGAAAACAGTAATCAAAATCAACCAAATTGTGCGTGCAGATCGTCAAATAAGGATCTGGATGATTGCCGAGGCTGTAAACGCCGATAAAGAAACGGTTAGACAAATTTTACACAAGGAATTACACATGACAAAAGTCTGTGCGAAGTTGGTGCTAAAAAATCTGACTCCTGACCAAAAGCTCTTGCGTCAACAGGTCTGCTCAGATTTCCTTGAAAGGTTAAAAAAAGATTCCGGGCTGATGAAAAACATTATTACTTGCGACGAAACGTGGATTTTTCAATACGATGTTGAAACAAAGCGGCAATCGATGCATTGGAAGACGCCTGAATCGCTCAGAATCAAAAAAGCAAGGATGTCCAAATCAAAATTCAAGGCAATGTTGATCGTTTTTTTCGACATTAACGGTATCGTGATGACTGAATGGGTTCCAGAGGGTCAGACTGTCAACCACACTTACTATTTGTCAGTTTTGGCAACACTGCGAGAACGAGTTCGTAAGAAATGGCCCGATGTGTGGAAGAATAACTCGTGGATTTTGCACCAGGACAACGCACCTGCCCATAACGCGCTATCTGTGAAGCAGTATTTGGCCGGTAAGCGCACTTCAGTGCTCGAACACGCGCCGTACTCGCCAGATTTGGCACCGTGCGACTTTTTTTTGTTTCCGAAGATAAAATCTACTTTGAAAGGGACCCGATTTGAGTCGATGGAAGCGGTAAAGCAAAAAACGGCAGAGCTCCTAAAGGCCCTCACGAAAGAAGACTTCCAGCACTGCTTCGATCAATGGAAAAAACGCATGGAAAGGTGTGTGGCGAGGGAAGGGGAGTATATTGAAGGGGAGCATTCGAATGTAGAATAATTTTTATAATAAAACCCTTTTTCGTAACCAGTCTCGTTATTTAATAGCCAGACCTCGTATTCACTTTTTATTTATGCATGTTTATATATTTATATTTTTCTTTTCGCTTTATTTCACTTTGTTTTAACGCATTTTTCTTTCTTTATGTTATTCTTTATATTAATTATTCATGATTTCATTTGTTTTATTTTACTCATTTTCATCCGCATATATATATATATATATATATATATATATATATAAATAAAGTGCATTAAAATAAAATAAAGGGAAATAAAACATATATATATATATATATATATATATATATATATATATATATATATATATATATATATATGTTTTATTTCCCTTTATTTTATTTTAATGCACTTTATTTATCTATTTTTCTTATATTTATTCATTCTTTATCTTACTTATTATCCTTCTTTTATTATTTATTCATTTATATATTATTTTCATTTCATTTATTTTATTCTTTTATTTTAATTCGCGCATATATTTTTACTTCACTTTCTTTTATTTTATTTTATTTTATTTATTATTCTTTTATTTTATTCTTTTACTTTATTTATTCACGCACTTTTATTATTTATTCGTTATTTCAATTATTTTTCTTCCTTATTTCATTTATATTATTTCTTTATTTTATTTTATTTCATTTTCTTTTTTTTATTTTACTCACTTTTATTTATTCGCGCATTTTATTATTTATTTATTTTCTTCATTTATCTTATTCATTCATAATTTTTTTTTTATAGACCACTTTCACACTAACGCTAACTTTTACTCCTTTTGTCCCTCTTATTTTCCGCATGATTGACATTCATGCAATTGTCACAGAGCGAATAGTCGAAGATCGCAAGCTCACATTTTCACACTTTCTCTTCTGCTTATTATTTTTATTTATAAAATTTTAAATCACTTATAGTTTGCATGTGAGAGAATAAGAAAAAGAACCTTGAAGACCAGCTGCGCGTTATCTCGCGGTGACGTTATATTTATCGCTGCATTCCTAGCATGATCACTCGCATGCCTCGGCGATCCGACGGCCGGACAAATCACGGAAAGAGCGGCATTAGATATCAAAATAAAACACTTTAATACCTAAAAATTCTATTAAATATGTTTTAATATACAAAGTATTTTAATAAAAATGCTTTTATTTTATCATATCTGATAGAAGTTTTAATCATATATTTTTTTTCAAAATTATTCGCAACATCACTATTATATTGACATGAACACATTTTGAAATGAATTCAATAAATTTAATAATTTCAATAAATATATAAAATTATTATTTAAAAATTTTTTTTTTTTTTTTTTTCTTATAAAATGTTATTATTAAATAAATTTCCATTTAGTTTATCCGGTTACTTCATTATTCACTGTCACTTTTCTACTTATTTTATTCGTTTTCATTTTTCTTTATATAAATAATTTTTTTATATATAATTGTTCACTCATATGTATGCTGTATACATACATATACACATATCTTACATCCACTGTATAATGTTAAACAAAATTTTTCGCATGGTATTTAATTGTATCAACGTAAAAATTGCCACCGCATTCGTAGCATAATCATTTTCACATCACGGGGATCCGACGGCCGGGCTTCGCGCGGAGAGAACCACATTAATTCTTTTTAAGACATAAGATAAAATCATTTCAATATATTTATTATCAACATGTAGGCCATTCTAATAAAAATAAAAATGTTTGTATTCACAATAAAACAATAAAAATATTTAAATTTGTCAAAAAAAAAATAAGGTCATTTCATCTTATAAAAATTTATTATCAATATTCTATTAATTTCATCGCTGTGGCGATCCGACGGGAAATCGCACGGTGAGGTGCGTATACTAGTTCTCTTTTACAAAGGATAAAATAATAATTAAAAGTTATATAAAACTGATTACTTAGATGCAAAAAAAAGAATTATTGAGTTTAATACAAATTTTTAGTTTGGATTAATAGACATAATCAATTAATTCAGCTTGTATATTAATTATAATAGTATAATTAATTTTAATATACTTTTTAAACACGTAAGTAATAAAGCCTTAAGAACAAAAAAATTAACTTTAAATTCGTAAAAATGAACATCAGTTATTTCTTAATTTTAATACAATAATAATACAAAAATATTTTAATTTTCAACTGTGAGAGATTTAGAACTTTGAATCAATACAAATTTATTAAAATAAAATATAATTTTAATTTTAACAGCCTATTTTATATATTTTATATATTTAATACATTTGTATATTAATTTTAATAAATTTAATGACTTTATTTATAAAATAATTTTATTGACACTTTCTTATTAATTACAAGCAATAAAAATTTTGAAATTAATTAATTTATTAAAAATAGACATTCTATAAAATATTTATTTTTAAACGAAGTTTTTCATTTGCGGTACAAATTGAACAAAATTAATTAACATACAATTTTATTATAACTTCTCTGTAAAAGTTTATAACAAAAAAAAAAAAAAAAAAAAAAAAAAAATAGTATTTTAATGTATTATAAACATTTAAAGCAATTCTTCTAAAGGTATAAAATCATTCTTAATAAAATAAATTAATAATTGTAAAAAAAAAATATGCACTAAAATTTTGATGTACGAAAATATCAAGAATCAATATTTTTTTTTTTTTTTTAAATATTATACATAAAATTAAAATTTATTTAATAGAAGAATTACTTTAACTGAATTACTTTAATTAATTCTTGAAATAAAACGTATACACATTGTTTTGATCAACTAAGCAGAGAAAATTTCTCACTGTTTAATCGAATTTTACATACTTTGTTATAAAATGTTGCACGAATTTTTAAGCATAGGCACTATTATATGATGAAAATTTAATAACTATACAATAAATAACAGTTAATCGCATTAGTCATTTAAAATCTGTGTAACATAATCGAAAAAATATTTTCTCAGACATGAGAAAGAAGGCAAGTTTAACAATAATCTCCATAACACAATTAACAATAATACAACCGAATGTCCTAAGTTGAATTGCTCTTTATCATAACTTGTTATTATCAAAGTAAAACATCTTTAACTAAAATTTCCTAAAAATTTTGTATAACTTATGTTATAGTTATCATCCTTAGTTTTTGTATTTAATTACTAAATAATTTTAACAAGCTTCTGAATGTAGTTAGAAATATAGTTATATCAGAAGCTTTTAAAGTTAAAGCACATAGAATTTATTGTTATTCGATCACAATCTTGATAAAAATTCCTAGACAATACAAAAAGGAATTAGTAGTTACCATTAGAAAAGTATAACATTCGAAATACTAAATTTTGATACTTTTGAATATCAAGTACAAGATTACTTTAGAAAAAGTATTATGTAAATTAAAAATGGTATAATATATTTAATGCATTATTATTTGCGGTATTTGAAATATAAGTTGCAATAGCTGCACAAATGGTTTTTTCAAGATTAAAATTAGTTGGAATTACAAAAATGTAAAAATTACTTTTTAAACTTAAAAATTGACATATTAATTCTATTCCTTTTCTATATTTCTGTTTCAACCATAGAATATTTAATTACATTTGCTAGTCAAAAATAAAGATAAAAAAAAAATGCAGCTTAGTGGAAGGACTTGAATTGAGAAATACACAATTTAAAAATAAATATCGAGTGAAAAGCAAATATCAAAATGCCTATTCTTCTCTATGAAATTTGTAAATCTACAAAAATAAATCTGGTCCCAGCAATGGAATCTGTTTTACCAGTCACTTGATTTCTGAATTACAAAATGCATTGAAAATATTTTATTTGCTAGAAGCTATTAAGAAAATCAATAATAATTTATGATGAATAAAACGTTGTACGAAACTATAAGTTTTCAACCAATTAAATAATGATGCAAAACTTTCAAGACTATTCATCGCAAATTAAAAAAAATTATAGCTGCTATAAAAAATTTTTGACAATAACTTATAACAAGCTGTTACTAGATTAATTTAAAATTTTTTTTTTGTTTTTTTTTTTTCATACATTTAATAAATCTAAATTTTATGCAAGATAAAATAATTTTGTTAATTTCAAAACTTTTGAGTTACATATAAGAATTTTTTTTTTTTACAATTATCAAAAAAAAAAATGTAATTTAAGATTATTGACAATTGTTTTCATTTATGTTGAAAATGTATAAAAAATTGAAAAATATTTTCTTTTAAACGAAAATATAGAAGGCGCTTTCAAAAAAGGAAAAATAATCTTGGTCAATAATTAATTAAATAATTCAAGTATAATTGACATAATTAATACAACAAAAGTCCCTCGGTGTTGGCGGTTACCCGGCACCTCCACCAAAAATTTCGTTGTTACGTGCGGTGCTACACGCACAAGACGAAATTTTAATATTTATTTTAATGCGGGACCCGCCAACTCGTCCCGTACGGGCCCGCCCGCACATCGCGAACCGAAGGGACCCTCACTGTTGCGCCGAACATATACTTCAGGGGGAATTGCCGCCTCTGCCCCATTATTTAATAATTAACGAAACATTAATAGAAATGATTAAAAGCTTACCTTGTGATGAGTGTCCCTGACCTCTGCGTTTTTCGTTGGGATCGCCGTGAGGAGTGAGGGTTAAAAGTTATGATTAACAATACTGTGTAACGGGGTAAATTGTTTACGCCCGTTAGACACGCAGGACCTTCCTCTGGTCCTGCTATTATTCTCTTGAATTGTGTGTGTTGGCCTTGCCTAAGGCCCCGCTACCGGTGTTGCTCCCACCGGGCTCGGCTACTCAATTTGTGTGCCAATGCTAGATTGGCACACCCGCGGAGGCGGCGGTATTCGGAATAGAAAAGATGTAGCGAATTAAAATAAGAAGGCACCGACTCAGTGTTAACTGCTTCTTTAATAAATAAAACAACTAAAAAAATACAAAAGTAATAAATTATTGCGGAGAGGTCAGTTTACGCAAAGAGCAATTAGTATTGCCTCACGCGCAATACTAATTCTCGAGGTGCGCACTGCGCATGCGCGCCCTCTTCGCTTCACGTGGCTACACACACACACGTGTAGTCTATGGACGACAGATATAGAGAGAGGAGTTCCCTCTCTATACTGCCGTAGTCCGTGACTGCCCGAGTGAGAGCGTCTCTCCCTCTCACTCCACGCTGCAGTCTATGGTTGAGCGAGAGAGCTCGTTCCTCTCGCTCAACTGCGTGCTCGCAGGTTGTACGAGAAAGAGTGGCTTTCTCTTACTCGTACGCCTATTCTATGATAGTGCGAGAGAGAGATCGATCCTCTCACTCGCACTCGCACGTCTTAATCGGTTTTGAGTTACGCGGTCTCGCGCGTAACCCTACTATATATATATATATATATATATATATATATATATATATATATATATGCCTGACGCGATGATAACTGAATATTATTACTCGCGGACTAATTATACTATTAAATGGCCACTTACTTGATTAATACCTAATCGCGGAATCGTCTCTTCAAAGCTGCGGCGGAACACTGCGGAGAAATCGCTTATCTTTTCTATTAAAAACTCCTAACAAAATCACGACACGTGCGGCTAGCAAAACGGCTCGGACGAGAAGAAGGCTTGAGGGGAGGGCTCCTCTTTCCCTCCTCGCCTATCGGTTTTCCCGCGTAGCGCTATCCATTCTTAATCGATAGCGCCACGTTTCGGTACGCCACGGATTTTTGCGCCTTTTCTCGCGTCAAGCGATCGATCGCTTGATCGATGGCGCCGCGTATAGTCGCGCCGCGTATAGTCGCGCCGCGAACTCTATTTCGCACTGTATGGCAGGTGGCCTAACCTCGATAAGCCACCTGTCACAACTGTCTCTTTCAATAAGTTTATTCGAATTCATAGTTTTTTGTGCTACACAACACAGCACGATGCGTGCCGTAGTCCGTGACGGAAAATGATAAAAAAATGAAATGATGAGAGAGTTTTTTTTTCTACTTGTCGTTAACGCGATGAAAATCAGACTATACTCTATCCCCCGATCCCTACGGTCAACTCCTTGCGGCCCGTTGGTACTCATATTTAAAGACCTTGAGGTGGAGGCATCGTGGGGATTTTTGCTTATTTGGCATCGGCGCGAGCCTCGGTGGACTCCCGAGCCTCTCCCGCGCCTCCCTACTAAAATCCAAGTTTAGATATTTTGTCTGTTCAAATGTGTGTGTCGAGGAGAGTTGAACAACACGACTCCCTATAGGTGTGTGGGAAAAATATTTAACTATAAGAATAAGTTTATTTTCCATGTCTCCTGGGTTTTTTCCACAGGAGTCAATTTGCAGCGTGAGTGCAAGTATCACCCACCTTTATTCTAACACTCTGATGTATAGAGTTCATCGAACTGCGCGCTCAGCATTTTCAAATATTAAGGGGTTACCCCCACTTGCGACTTTGAAAAAATCCATTTTTTGTTAATTGCATTTTTTTTGAAGTATAAGTATCTGAGAATATGACCTAAAAATTTCAAGTCAATCCGAACAAAATTGACTGAGATATGAGCGTTGAAAGAGAAGAATCCGTTGTGTAAACAACCGGCAATTAAAACTTTAAACGCGTTTTTCTCGAAATGGCATTTCTGAAGTCGGTGACCAAGATTACTCAAACACTAATAAACCGATCTTCTTGAAATTTTGCAGGCTTATTTAATACATAAAAATGTAGTCTTTAATTGTTCGATTTTTTTCATTAAAATCGAACCATTAACTTCGACTGTCCGCCATTTTGTGAAAAATGAATATTTTTTTAAATCCTTCGATTAAAGACTAGTTTATACTTTTATTTAACTAAATTTATCTACATTTTTTGTTTCAAATGATCCACTTTGCCGCAATGTTGGTCACCGCAAACCGTATAAATAAAAACACTATTTCATTGGCGGCCATTTGCTATTTAACAATGTAATATTTTGCAATAAAAAAATTACTGAAAGTTCTTCAGGATGTATTCTTTAAGATGATATAATAATCGTTTAAAAAAGTTTTGTAGTTTTCTTTAAAAAAAATTCATGAAAAAGGCCTTTTTTGTTGAGCTACAAGTAGGGGTAACCCCTTAAATGTATACATTTTTATATGTTGCAGTTGTAGTTCATTGACATGCTTGATTTTAATTATAATTTATTTAATTTTTTCCTTGTTTTATAGGTTTTCAATTTAATCCAATTATTAAAATTTCGTCACGTAACACACTAACTAATAAACACGTCAAGGTTATCTGGGACGACGAAGATCGACCTCACCTAATAAAAAACCTGCACAACATTACAGGCAATGTGAAAACCGGATTACCGTTCCTGAAAATCCTTAATCTTCCCACCCTCACAGAAGGAAGATTATTAATCGATTCAGGGTCGGAAATAAATTTATTAAAATCCAGTTTAATACCGCCCGAAGAGGAAATTGACACGGCAGAAAAATACACATTACGAGGAATCGGAAAAAGAATCATACCTACCTGGGGAACAGTAGAAATTGTCTTGTTAGGAAATAAAGTAAAATTCTCGGTAATAAAAGACGACGTTTACATCCCAGGAAAAGGTGTACTAGGTTGCGACTTCTTGCGTGACTTCCGAGTGCACCTTGACTATCCTAACCACCTGATGGTATGTAACGGCGTCACACGACCATTCAAAATCGGAACGGCACTCAGCCACACGAAGGAAGAAGCGAATGTGTTGGAAATACTAAAAGACCACGACAGTAAGGTGGCTACAAAAAACAGTTACCTTACTTCAGAGAACGAAACAGCGACCGACCTGGATTACCAGCTCGAGTCAATCGCTGACTTCGGAGACCCTGGGTCTCTCGAGGAAACAGAAGTCAAGGAAAATATTGAAGACTATTTGCGTATTGACCACCTAGATGACGACGAAAAATCATACGTAGTCGATTTAGTTAAAACTAACAGAGATGTGTTCTATCTACCCGGCGACAAACTTCCGGGAACAGATCTCATAACACACGAAATCCCCACGACTGAAGATAATCCAGTCTATGCCAAGCAATATAGGTTTCCGCCTGCAATATAAGATAAAATAAATCGACAGGTAAACGATCTGTTAAAGGCAGGAATTATTAAAAATCCTACCTCACCCCACAACGTCCCAGTTTGGGCCGTACCAAAGAAGCCCGACGCTCAAGGACGCCCTAGATGGCGCATGGTGTTAGATTTTCGCGCCCTAAATGAGAAAACTATAGGAGATTCTTGCCCAATTCCTAATATCGAAGAAATATTCGATCAAGTTGGGTCGGCCAAATACTACACCGTGCTCGACCTAGCTTCGGGATTCCACCAGATAAAAATGAATCCTAAGGACGCTCATAAAACGCCTTCTAGTACACCCTTTGGCCATTACGAGTTTGTACGAATGCCTTTCGGATTAAAAAACGCACCTGCCACTTTCCAACGGCTAATGGGCAAATTATTAAAAGGGTTACAAGGCGTGAGTCTTTTTGTATATCTAGACGATATCATAATCTATTCTAACAGTATCGAAGAACACGACAGGAAGATAAAGGAACTCATGGAAAGGCTAAGGAAAGCATGATTGAAACTACAAATAGATAAATGTGAATTTCTGAAGCGAGAAGTCATATACCTAGGCCACTTGCTTAGCGAAAAGGGACTAAGACCTGATCCTAAGAATTTGGAAGCTGTAAGATGCTTTCCGCGACCAAAGAACGTAAACAACGTTCGGCAGTTCTTAGGATTAGCAGGATATTATCGGCGATTTATGAAAGGATTCGCATATATATCGAAGCCTTTGACTAAATTGTTGAAAAAGGAAACAACTTTTGAATGGAATGAGAAGACAAAAGAAGCATTTAATCTATTGAAAGAAATGCTGTGCAACGTACCCGTGCTATAATTCCCTGACTTATCTTAACCCTTCATAATCACTACAGATGCTTCAGGCTACGCAGTAGGAGGAGTCCTGTCCCAAGGAGAAATCGGAAAGGATCGGCCAATAGCCTGCACCTCCCGCATGCTGCGTGGCGCCGAAAGCAATTATGAGGTGTATGAGAAAGAGGCGTGAGCCATGGTACATAGCGTTACAGCATTTCGATCTTATGTGTACGGACGAAAATCTACTGTTATAACAGATCACCAGCCTCTAATATGGTTCAAGACAGCCGACTTAAACACGAGAGTGCAAAAATGGAGATTCAAGTTGTCCGAATACGATTACCAAATAATATACAAGCCGGGCAAACTAAACGCTGATGCTCTATCGCGCAACCCAGTCGAAGAAGGCGCCATTAATGTTGTAACACGCGTGCAACATAAAAAGACTGTCCTGGGTGCCGACGGAAACGAAAAAGAGAAACAATCATCGACTAACCCGACGATACAAAAACCAAAAAAACCTAGGGGATGACCTAAAAAGGTCCAAGAGAACACCCCGGTAGTGGAAGAAAAAACACCGCGACCCAAGAAAAAGGTCGACTACCAAGAAAGCGAAGACGATGATTTCGACGAAGTCGCGAACCCTAAACCCTTCGCGCCTTTACCAATACCCCAAATTGACAACGAAGAGTATTCCGATTCTGATGGATCTGAGATTAGCGACGAGGAAACGTTAAATGACCGACCCGTCGTAGAAATAAGAGAACCACTACACTCTCGAAACGACAACATAGTTTATTTTATCGCCTTAAATGGAGATAATTGCGACGAGGGCGCAAAAACATTAGCGGAATACAACAAAATAAACGCAATCAAAAATTCATGAATAAGTGAGGTACACCGAATAAAACGCAAGAGTCGGAAGTCATTATTTGCGGTGTTCATAAGAGGAGACCAACCCGAGTCCCTCACTCAGATTAAAAGTAACCTGATTGAAGGACTAGCCACTTTAAGAGATTTATTAATAAACCTAAAACAGAGAACCGTCAGTACAAATAAAAGTAAGTTTATAGAAGAACTTGAGTGGTCCGAAGTTTTAAGCTTAATAAAAGCTTCTTTTAAAGACACGCCAATCAAGATCATAGTTTGCAGTGGAAGATTGAAATACGTCCTAGACGAAAAACGAGACGAAATATTTTCTAAATTGCACAAGTCACCGATTGGAGGTCATCGAGAAATCTCAAAAACCTTCAACCGAATACGCCAAGCATATTATTGGGAAAATTTGAAAGATGACGTACAACGTCGTGTCCAACAATGCCTTGAGTGTCAATTGAAGAAGTTAGTGCGATTAAAAACGAAACAGCCAATGGTGATCATGGATACACCCGGCAGTGTTTTCGACAAAATCGCCATGGACATAGTGGGTCCGCTTAAACCCACGAAGAAAGGACACGAATATATCCTGACCATTCAGGATCAGTTGTCCAAATTTTGTTGAGTCGTCCCACTGGAGAACGTGCTGTCCACCACCATCGCGGTCGCTTTGATCAAGAAATTCATATTCTTATTCGGAGCACCGAAAGCCATCCTAACAGACCAAGGGAAGAATTATTGAGCCATCTCATGAATAGGATTGCGAAAAGATTCCGCATTAAAAAAATCAAAACGACTGCTTTCCATCCTCAGTAGAATTAGTCATTGGAAAGATCCCACTACGCGCTCGGTGAATTTCTAAAATAATACACCGACAAAAACAACGATTGAGATGAATGGATCGAAATAGCAATGCTAAATTATAATTCTAGCGTGCAGGAAAGCACCAAGCACACACCCTACGAGGTAGTGTTCGGCAAGCTCCCACGGTTGCTATCCAACGATTTATTACACGCCAGTGACAAGCTGCCAACATATAAAGACTACATCACGGAATTGGTCACCCGCCTAAACGACATCCAAAGGTTGGCATATGACAACCTAATCAAGTCCAAGGAACGCAACAAAAGGCTTTATGATGAAAAAATAAATCCTCAAAACTTTTGAGTAGGAGACTTTGTGTTTTTGCTGCTTGGCCCAAAACCCGGCAAGTTTGGCGACCACTACTCAGGTCCACATAAAGTATTGGAGATCCTTAAATCTTATGATGTAAGGATACAATATAAAAAGAGCGATAAGATCGTCCATGCAAATAGACTCCGCAAGTCCCACATAAATCGGGAACATAAACACAAGCGTAGAAAAAAGGACGTAAAAAGCAAGAACGAACAATAAACTAATAACACGAGGAACAATCAAAAAAATATAATGATAATACTCACAAAAATACCTATAAATAGAATAAAAAAAAAATATATTAGAATACTAAGTATAAAATAAAACAAACAATAAAAATCATATATTGTAATATTACGAAAAATATAATAAATAATAACCTTCTTTTAAATAAAAAAAAAATATAATATTTTTAAACACAAAAAAATATATGATATAAATAATGTAATATAATAATAATAACAATTTTTTTTTTATATATATATACGCACTAACCTCTTACCGCGCGAAATAAAATCAAACAAAAAGAAAACAGAATTAAATTATCTTTATTTTTCAGATGGACTTGGCGAAAGTAACCATTTTCTTATGTCTTTTTGCTCCAATTTACAGTCTAATTGGTTACGACTGCGGATCGCGGCACCTGAACATAACCTCTGTATCTCTATTAGAAGTAGGCGAATGCGAACTCCCCATGAACCTTGTAAATGTAACCCGTCGTTACATACAATTATTACAAATAGTAAATTATCGCCAAACCCATGTAATACAGTGTAAAGTAGAGATACAGCGGACAGTTTACTACTGCGGAATGTCTTCCCATAATTCAATAGTTAACCATGGTCAGGCCGAATATATACACGAAATTAGTAGGCGCGGTTGTAAACGAATGTACGAAATAGGAATATTTAAGTTTGGAGATAGCACAATAATCAGCAAAATAAAGATCAATAGCACAATAACACACCCGATGGTTTATGCGGGTACGCTCTCTGAGAGTGGGCGATGCTCCGGAAGCATTTACCGAGACCCTTATGGTGCTTGGAAAAACGTGGTCGTACAAGGCCTACTGAGGATCACCTTGAAGGAGCAGTTTGCTCAAACCGACCTGGATAACAATAAAATTCATTTAAACTTCGGAACATCGTGCACTCTTTCTGAAACCTCGTGCATCGACCTTGAAAATGAGTATACCTTCTGGGAAGCTCTACCCTTAGACCAATGTAAATTTGACCATTACGGACTGTTGTACGAAAAACTAGCAAACAGAATCACAGACAATAGTTTTAATCATGAACGGACCATATATTCCCTTACCACAGACGATGTGACCTTTGCCCTATCCAGCAAGGGCAGTGAGAACTTATGTGGATACACAGTGGTCAAGACCGAACACCCTAAGCTATTTATCTTAGAAACTACCAAAGGATATTCTTTCGCGAAGCTAAGAAAGATGGCGATAGAGAATTTAGACATCTTCGCGTATGTGAACTCCAAGTTCGTATATGTCGAAAAACACGTAAAATCCCAATCATTGTATTATAACATAGTACAGCAGCAATGCAAGATTGAACGCCAGACATTACTAAATGATCTAGCGATAGCTAATCAATCACCTGACGAATTCGTTTACAATTTGATGAATGGACCCGGTTATATGGCGACTGTAGGTGGCGAAGTGGTACACATAATCAAATGCGTACCGGGAGGGGGAGGGGAGAGGGGGAGAGGTAGAGAAGGAGAGAGGGAGGGCTTGACACCCCAGCCTAATACCTCCAATAAAAAAAGTGTGTTTCAATTTTAAAATTACATTTTATTTTCTTTTCTCTATTTCTATCTTAATCTTCCAACAGAGTTTTTTGCCGAAAAGCGGCCGATTATTCTATTCCTCAGTCACTTTGGTAGGACCTTATCCAGAGTAGGGCTCGAGTCTGATTCCGATTTAGGAAGAGAGGCTCTTGCATCTGCTCAATCCCGCACTACACACCTCTCCTAAGAACTCTCACGATTATCCTCTGCCAACCCGAGCCCATAAGCTTCACTGCTTAGGCTTGAAAACGGCAAAAATTGCAGTATTGACTGAAATTCAGTCAAAAAGGAGCGCTACCGACGTTACACGCTAATCGAGACGTTCATTCAGAACCTTTGATTTATACTGGTTACGAAATTAATCGAAGACTTGTGTTAGTCATGAGACTTTTGGGGGTCGCAAGACAAGGAATCAATACCTTTTGCAATCTCATGGACCTGTGCACTGGACTCAGTCAAAGCAGATACACTAAAATCATGGAACATATTTATGCAACTGCTAAGTCGTCATTTGATTTTTCATCACAGAATACTGCTAAAGAAGAGGTGTAAAAAAATATCGAGCATGAAAGAGCAAAAAAAATTCTCAAAGTCTCTGCTGACGACACATAGAAAAAGCGTGGGTTCAAATCACTGTATGGTGTGTGACAGAGAATCTGTCATAGGTCGTCGACGAAGAATGTGTTTCCATTCTTGCGCGACCGTCGCCAGGTTGCCGGCTTGTATAAGCTCGTTTAGCCGCGAAAATGCGGACTTTTCGAAAAGCCGGCAACGTTCGAAAATCACGCGATTTTCAAACTTGCGGCGACGATCGGCGAGGAATTTTGGGAGTCGTGAGGGAAGGGAAGAGGACAGCGAGCGCAACGAGCAGTTACGCTGTGCTCTCCTGCGAGTGAGTTTCGCTGCGCGCTTTCGCAAGGACGGTAGAGATAGATCTCGCAGTTGAACTTAGTTCTATTTCTCTTTTATTAGAGTGAGCGTCGCGAGTGAAACCAAGGGTGAAGGTGTGCGAGAGAGAGTGAGAGAGAGTGAGGAATAAGTCGAGAGAGCAGTGCGAGGGAGGAGAGGAGCGACGACGAAGAGGCTCAGCGTAGAGGTGAGATGGGAGACGAGGAGATCAAGTGTCAGCGGGAGGCGACTGGAAATTGCCACCGCGACACCTGAAGCCGAGAGTAAGGCGGAGGCCATCGACGAACAGACAAGCTCCTACCGAGGTCCAGCAGCCCTTCTCCAGCGGGCGAGTTACGTGAACACCTACGGTGTGAGTCCTCATTTTGTCCGAGTGAAATAAGCGCGTGAAAGAGAGAGAGAGCAAGGGTGTGTGGTAGAGGGTCTGTGGTGAAGGTGGCGAGGAATTGCTACTTCCCTGCCCTGGGGAAGCGATAGGCATCCGTCGGCTGGAGAAACAGTCGCGGGCGGCCGGCCCGCATTGCATCGCGTTAGAGTGAGAGAGAGAGGGGGGGGTGAGGGCGTGAGAGGGCATAAAACATTTTTATTATTTTTGTGCGATGCCTACATGGCGCACGCATCTATTTCGGCTACGATGTGGTGCCTCGTCACAGGTGTATGACGCTTATCGGCTACTACTCTGGTAAAGTGATCGATTTAGTTGTGAAAAGCAGTTACTGCCACGGTTGTATGCTCTAGAAAAATAAGACTCTTACTAAAGAATATGAGGAATGGTTCGAAGATCACGAAGAAAATTGCATGAAGAATCACGAGGGCTCCGCGGAAAAAATGGAGGTTGATTCCATGAAAGAAATATTTTCCAGATCAGAAGAGAAATTAGGCGTAAAGTATGGTAATCATAGGTGATAGGGATTCAAAAACTTTCAAGACCGTACTAGAACTAAATCCTTATGGTGACGATACCCAAATTGCTAACAAAAGCTTCAACACGACGATCTGGCGATTGGCTCCTAAACACTTACATTCAGGACTTGAAATTGTTGAAATTTCGGCCTACATTGCTGCTGGGGTATTTAATGATGGATTTTCTTCGATTTTAAGGATTATGAATGCGTTGGACATAAGTATTGGCACCAATTGCAGAGTTTTCGCCGAAACCTCTAATAAGACGCGGATTGTTCTACAGAACCGGATGAGTCTTTCTAAAACAAGAAAAGCTCGTATAGCCCGGGAACATCAGCTAGCTAGAAGAAAATCAATTTTTCGAGGAAGTTGAAGGACTGCTGTATGCGCCTGAAATCGCTCATTAATCGGTAAATCACTAGAATTAATAGTTTTAATATTTTAAAACTTTAAACGCGATTATCTCAAAACTACTTTGTCAAAAACTGCTCGTGTTCTAGCTCAAAAAGTTATCTACCTATTTAGATGAAATTTAAAGAGGTTTATGTCAGTAATATAATCGGAACGACATCCCTAAAATTTGGTAGGTAGCGTGTAAATAAATAATTTTTTTGGGGTCAAATATGTCGAAAAAATGGTCGAAAATTCGACCTTCTAAGTAAAATCGCTCCCAAATTTTCAATTTTGCACTTTTTCATTATTTTATGGGTATACATTCTGTCAAAAAAGTACCGAAAATTGTCGATTTAAATCTGGCGGGGCAATTTAGGCAGGTAAAATTTTTTTTCCTAGGTTGATACAACTGTCCTTAATGACTATGCCAAGCTTGAGCGGAATCTGTCAACGAGTGTGTTTACAGTAGCTAGGTAAGTCAGTCGATGTCAATAGTGCGTGCCGATTTTTTGCAATAGCTGATTACGTTGAACCAAGAATTTGTCTAAAATTTTGTGTTGCGAATGAAATTTCGTGTGCCGATGCATTGAAAATGTTGCAAATGGCTTTTGGTGATAAAGCACTATCGAAAACCCGTGCGTATGAGTGGTACAAAGCCTTCAAGGAGGATCATCAAGTCGTCGAAGACTTGCCTCGTTCCGGACGCCTATCGACGACTTCAACCGCAGATAACGTCAATAAAATTAAGGAAATGGTACTTGAAAACCGTCATACCAACTTGAGAGAGATAGCACATGAACTTGAGATATCCCACGAGTCCACACGTGCGAATTTAATTGATATTTTGGGCATGAGAAAGGTGGCCGCAAGACTCGTTCCAAAAGTGCTTAATTTTCTTTAAAAACGCTATCGCGAACAGGTCGCTTCGGACATGCTGGATCGCGCCAATTCCGATCCCGCATTCATGGAATGCATCATAACTGGTGACGAAACGTGGGTGTACGAGTACGATATGCAAACAAGCCAGCAAGCATCGGAATGGGTGGAAAAAACCGAGCCGAAACCGAAAAAACCACGCCAAAGCGGCTCAAAAGTGAAGGTGATGCTTATTGTTTTTTTCGATATCCGTGGCGTGGTGCACTACGAATTCGTTTTAGAGGGTCAGACGGTAAACAAAGAGTATTACCTAGGCGTTATGAAACGTTTGCGTGAGTGTATCCGTAAGAAGCGGCCAAATTCGTGGGCGAACAACTCGTGGATTTTGCACGACGATAACGCGCCGTCTCACCGAGCTACGATTGTGACTGACTTTCTCGCCAAAAACTCAACGAACACGCTTGAACAACCACCGTATTCGTTGGATTTGGCTCCCTGTGACTTGTTCTTTTTCCCAAAACTTAAATTGCCGCTCCGTGGCACCCGTTTTCAGTCGATTGAAGCCATAAAACAAAATTCAGCGCGCGAACTGTGTAATGGTGAATCCAGGTTTCATCAACGGTGACAACTTGACGCAAAAACTCCTTCGGATCTTGCTTAAATTGCTACAAACACTGCTTCGAAGTTAACAGCCGCATCCGCTTGTTGTCCACCGTGAGCAATCGCGGCACCCATCGGGCCGACAATTTTTTCATCACTAACTTATCATGTAAAATATTAATTGCCGTTCCGGACGACACACCTACGGCCTTTGCTACTTCGCGCACTTTCGTTCGTCGATCAGCGAGAATCATGTCGTAAACTTTTTGAATGATTTCCTCGGTAACCACGTCTGCCGGGCGTCCTGGTCGCTCCTCATCAAAAACGGATGTTCGCCCACGTTTAAATTCGTTGAACCAATATCTAACTGTGGTCATAGACGGCGAAGTGTCCCAATAAACAGCATCCAACTTTGCTATTATCTCCTCGCATTTTTTTCCATCCAAAAACAAAAAGCGAATTACCGAACGATACTGCTCTTTTTTCATCTTAGCGAAAATCACGAAACACGTCTTACAAATCCAAACTAACTTATTAATCAGTCTGAAATTTGTTTTACCGTTGTTTCATAGATGGCAGCACACGATGATAATACCAACTTCGAGACGACTATAAAAAACAAGCAGTCCTAAAACCGTTGCACATTATAAAATGTGTCCAAAATGCAAATGTGTTTATTCACGGAAAACTATACATAAGCATGTAAGAAATTGTACGAATAAATCTTGTAAAGCAAGTCACGAAGTTTTGAGTATGTCAGTAAAATGTATTGGAAACCTACACGAAGAAGCGAACGAATTATTAATTGATGCATTTAGCATTTTTCGGAAATATTTAGTTACAAATATTATTAGATACAATTTGGCCATAATTTTGTATGGCAATTTATTATGTAAAAAGCATTAGTACTCTCAACATTTAAATAAAATGATACAAGCAAAATTAAGGTTACTTGCTAATATACTTTTAGAAATGCAAAAATTATCTAATAATATTACTGATTTTACAAGTATTTTAATACTAGATTATTTTTCATCAAAGCAGTATAACGTTTAGGAGGGTTTCAATCAAATAGATACATGAAACATCCTGCTACTGCTGACACAGCAGGTGCGTTAACAAACAATGTTTGTGAACACTGGATCATACAATGCACATGCAGGAAAATAAACGATGAATTAAAAAATGCAAAGTTATTTTTATTTTCATATAATAATTTATTTAGTAACAGAATATCTCATATAGTAACTGAATCATAAGCTGAAATAAAAA
The DNA here is from genome assembly GCA_949987625.1 of Chalcis sispes. Lineage (NCBI taxonomy): Eukaryota > Metazoa > Arthropoda > Insecta > Hymenoptera > Chalcididae > Chalcis > Chalcis sispes. The sequence continues at coordinate 27,706,271 of OX465095.1, read as the reverse complement.
GATCAAAAAAAATAATTTTACTTTCTCAGGACGATATAATGAAATTACATAATTATCTTGAATCTGAAAGAAATAAAGCTTTGGAAAACGTCAAACAAAAGTTTCATTTTTAGTCATGGAAATACTTAGTAAAGACAACATTTATGAGCATCCAATTATTTAATCGAAGAAGAGCAAGTGAGTTGGAAAGGCAACTTGTACACTTTGAATCTCTGAAAACAATTTAAAAAAAAACTTGTAGCGACCTTTATAAAACATTGAACCATACGGCTAAATTATATATTAAAAAGTACTCACATCATTTTCTGAGAGGTAAAAGAAACCGCATTGTACTTATTCTTCTATATAGTCATACAATAGAATGTATTAAAACAATTCTTGAATTTAGAGGGAAAGCTAATGTAACAAAAGAAAATCCGTATATTTTCGGTTTACCTTCTAACGATAAGTTAAATCATAAATTTGCTTCAGCTTGTTCTTTGTTGAGAAACTTTGCCAATAAATGTAATGCTGTTGTTCCATCGAGCTTAACAAGAATATTACTGCGTAAACATATAGTAACAAGTTTCATGAATCTACAATTACAAGTAAATAATTCTTATTGCAATCCTGCTTCAAAGTGCTTTCATAATTTTTAATCCAAGAACTTGGATCATTATCAGAATCGTCGCATAAATAGTTAATATACATGGTAGATTATTATTAAAACTAAATATGTAAATTATTTTTATCTAATTCTGTCACGTTTTCTAAAATGCTTTTATTATTACTCAAAACTTCAAAATTAGAAGCATTTTTATCGTGATCTGTAATAACACATCGTTCAATAAGTCCCGAGACTAACCCAGAGATGGTGCTAGTAGTACCAAACTAGCCACGTTTTCATAGAGTGTGAACCTTTGCATAAAACGTGTAAAAATTTCACGTCGATCGGATCATAGACAGCAGAGTTATCGAGGTTAGAGTAAAGTCACTTTGTAATGTGTTTGAAAAATGGAACAAAGTGAGTTTCGCGTGTTGATAAAACATTATTTCTTAATGGGTAAAAACACCGTAGAAGCCCAACAATGGCTTGAAAAACATTACCCGGACTCCTCTCCATCCAAACCAACGATTTGTCGTTAGTATGCTGAGTTTAAACGTGGTCGTACGGACACAAACGATGCGGAACCTTCGGGTAGGCCATTGGAAGCCGTTACACAGAAAAATGTGAGTGAAGTGTTAAAAATTGTAGTGAAAAATCGCAAATTGAAGGTCCGCGAGATTGCAGAAATGACACAGATATCATCTGGAAGCGTATTTACAATCCTTTATAAAAATTGAGCATGAAAAAGGTTTTTTCCAAGTAGGTGCCGCGATTGCTTTCAGTGGAACAAAAACAGCAACGAGTCGACGATTCAGAGAGCTGCTTATCGCTATTTACTCGCAATACAAACAATTTCCTGCGTCGATACGTGACCATGGATGAAACACGGATACATCATTTCACTCCGAAGTCGAATCGGCAATCATCTGAGTGGCGCATGGCTGGCGAAAGCCGCCCAAAGCGTCCAAAAACGCAGCAGTCTGCTGGCAAAGTCATGGCGTCTGTTTTTTGGGATACACATGGCGTGATTTTTATTGACTACCTGGGAAAAGGTAAATCGATCAACAGTGATGATTATATTGACTTGTTGGTACGTTTGAAGGAGGAGATCGCAGCAAAACGACCGCACATGAAGAAAAAAAAAATCCTTTTTCACAAGACAATGCACCATACCACAAGTCCATGAAAACAATGGTAAAATTGAACGAATTGGGCTTTGATTTGCTTCCTTGCCCCCCGTATTTGCCAGATTTAGCCCCCAGCGACTACTGGCTCTTTGCTGATCTCAAAAAAATGCTCCAGGGGAAAAAAATTTGGCTCAAATGAGGAGGTCATTGCCGAAACTGAAGCCTTTTTTGAAGCAAAGGATAAATCCTTCTATAAACATGGTATAGAAATGTTGGAAAGGCGTTGGGAAGATTGTATCACTCTAAAAGGAGATCATATTGATGAATAGAAATGATTTTTGAAAAAAAATGTTGTCGTTGTTAGTCTCGGGACTTATTGAACGATGTGTTACTTGCATATTTGATTGATTCAATAGTAATTTTCGTATCTTGGATAAATTAAAATCTAATGATTCATTAATTATATCACTGTTACTCAAAGCAAATGGATCTGAAATGATACATTCTTTTAAAAAAAGTACCGGGAATTGTCGATTTCAATCTGGCGAAGCAATTTAAGCAGGTAAAATTTTTTTTTCTAGGTTGGTACAACTGTCCTTAACGATTATGCTAAGTTCGAGCGGAATCTGTCAACGAGTATGTTTACAGTAGCTGGTTAAGTCAGTCGATGTTAATAGTGCGTGCCGATTTTCTACAATGGGTGATTACGTTGAACCAAGAATTTGTTTAAAATTTTGTGTTGCGAATGAAATTTCGTGTGCCGATGCATTGAAAATGTTGCAAAAGGCTTTTGGTGATAAAGCACTATCAAAACCCGTGCGTATGAGTGGTACAAAGTCTTCAAGGAGGGTCGTGAAGTCGTCGAAGACTTGCCTCGTTCCGGACGCCCATCGACGGCATCGACCGCAGATAACGTCGATAAAATTAAGGAAATGATGCTTGAAAACCGTCATACCAGCTTGAGAGAGATAGCACATGAACTTGAGATATTCCACGAGTCCACACGTACGATTTTAATTGATATTTTGGGCGAACAACTCGTGGATTTTGCACGACGATAACGCGCCGTCTCACCGAGCTACGATTGTGACCGACTTTCTCGCCAAAAACTCAACGAACACGCTTGAACAACCACCGTATTCACCGGATTTGGCTCCCTGTAACTTCTTCCTCTTCCCAAAACTTAAATTGCCGCTCCGTGGCACCCGTTTTCAGTCGATTGAAGCCATAAAACAAAATTCGGCGCGCGAGCTGAAGGCCATCCCAGAAAGCGCCTATAAAAAATGTTTCGATGATTGGAAGTGCCATTGGCATAGATGTATCGGAGCAAATGGAGCCTATTTTGAAGGCGACCCAATAAATTTTGATTATTAAACGTAAAAATGTTGTTTTATTTTAAAATTCCCGGTATTTTTTTGACAGACAGTATAAGAAGATTATAAATTTATTTCTATGACATTGATTTGTTGACGCCAATTTATAGTTTCATTGCTATAGACTAATAAAAATATTAAAATATAAAATAACTTTGATGAATGATACTTCGTATTCAAATATATTTTATTGAGATAATATGTTCCACGTGCCCTTCGTTGTTAGAGTTATTATATACAACAAGATGGAGATTTCCCCAAGAACAATTTCAATTTATAGAATCAATAGTATTATTTGAGAAACAAAACAAATTATCGCTTGAAATTATTAATCGTAAAACTAAATAAAAGTTAATATTTTTTTTACAAAATAAGTTTATATTTAATAATTAAATAATATTGTAATTATTTTAGATCAAAGTAATAAAAAAAAACGGTTCGATTTAATAAAAGTTTTATTATTATAACATCATACTATTATAACCAACCTGTTTTTTCTTTTATCTTGAAATCTTTTTCTCCTTTTTTTTAATTCCTTTTTTAATCTTACAATATTGACTCTAACTTCTTTCAAAATTAGTTTCTTCATTTTTAATACTTATTATAATGAAATATAAGTACTATATTTCTATTGTACATAATCACATAATTCCGCGGATCTCAGTTCTAAAAAATATGTAATTCATGATGAACAAAAATAAAAAACAATAAAACCTAATTAGCTCAGATTGAATATTGTTATTGAAATTTTAATATTTAGATTATATTAGGACCTTGAATAACTTCTCGCTATTTCTTCAAAATTGGCAGTAGCAGTACTCCGAGCATGGAATTTCGAATGGTGACACACCTGCAACGAAAGTACTGTATCTAACCTTAAATTTTAGTGTATGATAGTTCACTTTAGTGTAAACAAAGTAATTTTGTTATTAGTTCTGAAAATATCTACTTTTGTACCAAATAAAGTGTACTTGCGAGAAATTTTATTGCACTATTTTATTCAAAAGAAATCCGCAGCTGAAGCATACAGAATTCTTGTTGAGACTTACGGTGACAATGCTCTATCGCATACGACGTGCAGAGACTCGTTTTAACGCTTCAAAAATAATGATTCCGAACTAGAGAATAAAGAACGTTCTGGCGCACCAAAAAAATTTGAAGAGAAAGAATTGGAGGAGTTACTTGATCAAGACCGATGTCAGACGCTAGCAGAACTTGGAAAAATATTATAAGTATACAAGTCAACAGTTTCAAAACGTTTAAAAGTGTTAGGAATGATTCAGAAGCAAGGACATTGGGTGCCGTATGAATTGAAGCCGAGAGATGTCGAACGGCGTTTTTTTACGCATGAACTACTGCTTCAATGGCAGAAAAGAAAAGGTTTTTTGCACGATATCGCGACTGGCGATGAAAAGTGGATACACTACGATAATCCAAAGCGTAGAAAATCGTGGGGTAAACCCGGCCGTGCATTAACATCGTTCGGAAAACTAAATATCCATGGTTCAAAGCTTCTTTTCTGCATTTGGTGGAATCAGCAGGGTGACATTTATTATGAGCTGTTTAAATCGAATGAGACTATCACGGGAGATCGTGATCGACTTCAATTGATGCGTTTGAGTCAAGCCCTAAAAGTAAAACGGCCGCTATGCGAGCAGACACGACAAAGTGATTTTGTTATATGACAACGCTTGGTCTCATGTTGCAACACCAGTGAAAACTTACCTGGAAACGCTTCAATGGGAAGTTCTATCCCACCCGCCGTATTCATCTGACATAGCCCCTTTCAATTTTCACCTATGCCGTTCGATGGCACATGGTCTAGCTAAGCAGCGCTTTCATTCCTTCAAAGATGCTAAAGAATGAATCGATTCTTGGATAGCCTCAAAATACATATCGTTTTTCCTACGCAGAATTTCTATACTATTAGAAAGATGGAAGGAAGTGGCCTCTAGTGATGGGCAATACTTTGAGTGAAATGTTTTTGTGCCTCATATTTTAAATAAAGCTTTTATTTTGTAAAAAAAACAGCAAGAATTTATTCAAGGTCCTAATATATATTTTATTAATAAAAAAAATTATAATTATCCTGCATCATTTTGATAAGTTTTCAGATTCCTCATACAGTATCTTTGTATCCAAAATTAAATGCAACTCTACCACCTCATTTAAAACAAATTTCGTACCAACTTTAAGAACATGACCGCGTGGTAGTAAAGGAGGACTGTAAGTGGTTGCGATAGCACAATAGAGAAAGAGAAAGCTGCATAAGAGCCCCCTCTATCTTTGTCTAACTGTTCATGTGCAGTAGCACAGTGATGCATAGTTGAATTTTAAACGTTGTGTTTTAAAGATATATATTAGGTTGCTGCATATGAAATGGCCGATTTAGTAATAAATTTTTAAACAGCTGTAACTTTTTATAAAGACAATTTATTTAATCAAAATAGGTACCAATAAATGCAACGCACTTTTCCCAACGAGATACAAGTACATTTATCCCAGTTTTGTAGAAGTCCGAGTTTCTGGTCCAAAGTAACTCCTCGAAAGCACTTTTGACAGCAGCTTCATTATTAAATCTTTTTCCTGTCAAAAAGTGATCCAAATGTTTAAAGAAATGGTAATCTGTTGGTGAGAGGTCTGGTGAATATGGAGGGTGAGGAAGAGTCTCATAGCACAACTCGTTTAATTTTTGGACCGTTGTTCTCGATACGCGAGGTCGTGCGTTATCATAAAGCAGTATCACTCCATCCCTGTTGACAAGCCTAGGTCATTGGACTATCAATTTCTGATGCATTTTATCCAGTTGAGCACAGTATTTCTCAGCATTGATGGTTTCGCCAGGTTGCAGGAACGAATAGTGAATAACTCCAGCTACAGACCACAAAACAGTAACCATTATTTTCTTTGGATGAAGGCTTGGTTTCGGCACGTGTCTTGGCGCTTTATCGGCATCTAGCCATTGGGCCGATCGGCGACGATTATCGTATAAAATCCACTTTCCATCGCAAATCACAATTTGGTGCAAGAACGGTTCCTTTTTGTTGCGGGAGAGAAGAGAACTTGAAATCTCCATTCGACACGTCATGTTTTGCTCGGTAAAATCATGCGGAACCCATTTGTCAAGCTTTTTAACTTTTCCAAGTTGTTGCAAGTGGCGGCAAACTGTCGAATTGTGAGCGCCTAATTTCTCGGCAAGATCCCTTATAATTTGGCGGGGATCAGACTCCACTAATGCACGCAGCTCGTCGTTATCGATCGATGGTCCTGGGTGTGTAGAAGTCCAATTGGGCATGCAGCGCGTCGCCGCTCGGCTCGTTCCGTAAGAGCTGAATTTTCTTCAAAAACAGTACCGGGTGCAGGTAGCTGCAAACATGCTGGATCGTGCGAATTCTGATCCCACGTTCATGGGACGGATCATAACTGGTGACGAGACATGGGTCTATGAATACGACACACAAACGAGCCAACAATCATCGGAATGGGTGGGAAAAAATGAGCCGAAACCGAAAAAACCTCGCAAAAGTCGTTCCAAAATCAAGATGATGCTTATTGTTTTCTTCGATATTCGTGGTGTGGTTCATCATGAATTCGTTCCGCAAGGTCAAACGGTCAATAAGGACTTCTGTTTAACTGTTTTGAGACGTTTGCGTGAAAATATTCGCTGTAAACGACCGGATTTGTGGCAAAACAATTCGTGGATTTTGCATGACGATAACGCACCATCTCATCGAGCTACGATTATTAACGATTTTAAGACCTAACACTCGATAAATACCATCGACCAGCCACCTTATTCGCCTGATCTAGCTCCGTGTGACTTTTTTTTTTTTTACTTCAGATTGAAATTACCGCTCCGGGGAACCAGATTTGACTCCATAGACGCCATAAAAGAAAATTCGCAGAAGGAGCTGAAGGCCATCCCTGAAAGCGCCTATAAAAAATGTTTCCATGATTGGAAAAAACGTTGGCACATGTGTATCGCTTCAAATGGAGCATATTTTGAAGGAGATTTAATAAAGATTAAAGAAGTTTAATTTTTTTGCGTTTTATTTCAAATTTCCGGATACTTCTTTGTCAGAGTGTATACGAGGTATGTCCAAAAACTATCCGACCTACCTTTACATCTCCGCGCTGGGATTATTTTTCGTCATCAGGGGAGTGGCATTCTTCAAAGTAGTCCCTATTTAATTGAATAACACGCTCCTAGCTGTGTTTTCACTTTTCGATGCAGTCCTGGAAGTCAGTTTTTAGAATATCCCTGAGTGCCCTCGTCGCATTATTTTCAACCGTCTTTTTGTCGTCGAATCGGTGTTCTTTAAGAGGTTTCTTAAAATTCGGGAACAACCAAAAGTCACAAGGGGCTATGTAAGGATTGTATGGAGGTTGGCGAAGCAGTGCGACATTGTGTTTCGTTAAAAACTGCTGCACAAGATTCGATGAGCGCGCTGGCGCATTATCGTGATGGAGAAGTCAGTCACCGCAACATCCGACGAACGCAAAAAAGGCCTTATAAACAAATACACATTGCACATAAACTATACGTCCTGTAGGTATCATCGAGCAACCGATGAGTTTGTGAGGCTTTACCGTTGACGTTCATGCCTCGCAGAGGTCGCTCGAACACTCTGGTGCGTAAATATAAAAAGCAGGTCGGATACTTATCGGACAGATCACGTATATATGTTACGGTAAGTTTGATTAAATAAAAATTATTAATAATTATCTATTATTATTAATAATTACCTTGTGATTTAGTAAATGTGAATATAAAATTGAAATTCATCACTTTTAGCAGTTGTTATTAATAATTCACTACTCTCGTCGGTAAAAGTAATAAAATAAAATTAGACTCAAAGTTATTTGTCCAGCTGGTGTTTATTTGTAATATCACAGTATTACAATCACATAATTAATAGAAACTGACATGCAAAATCATTTATTCTTTGCTGAACTGGAATACTAATTAAAAAAAAAAATTAAAATTAAACAATTATATACTCTTTACAAATTCAACACTACAATCCTAATAACAATCATTAAGTATTATTTTTTTTTGCAAGAAAGACTTTTGTGGCACTTAGAATTGCAAAAAACGCGCATTTTTCTGCATTTACAGCGGTTGGAGTTGCATTCGCCAGTACAATTGCAGTGTTAAAAGCCTTGTCCTCCCAAATTTGAGTCTTTGCGGGCACATTCTCGCAGACTGCAAGTTGTATTAAGAACCTCGTCAACAGTAATAAACTTTTCCTTACAAATGGTAAACTCATTTCGTGAATACAGTTGATTTAAAACGCCATACTTTGTTCGCAGCTTGTATAGGTTTTTATCAGTAACAAAAATAATAACACCGATTATGTTTAGGCTATCTGCCTTGGCTCGATCTACTTCTGGAACCCGTACCCTAACACTGTTCCCAATTATCACAACTGGAAATTTTGTGTTGGATCGTTTTAACATTTTTTCTGCTTGCTTCTGAAGAGACTCTCTTGCAAAATCTCGCAATTCTTGAATTTTTTTGCAAGTGGTGGTAATTGATGAGACAGCCTCTGTATCGATATTTTGGCTTTCCGAATCGATAATAATTTCTTCACTATTAGCATCGTCGCCAGGAACTTCTTTAGGATCTTCCTGGTTTGAGGTAATCTTAGGGTCACTCTGTGATTTAGATTCAATTTGCTTAGAATGGGTACCTACTGGTTGCACGTCCGAAGTATGGTGCGAGGTGTCAAAGATATCGGCAACGATAATGCTATCTTGAGGGCCTTGAAATTTGTCTAAATCTTCTTCACTAGTAATATGTGAAATGTCAACAGCAGGCAGAAAAGTTTTTAAGCTAATTTTCGGTTTACAACCAAACATAGCTTCGTAAGGGCTTGTATTTATTCCTGAATAGAAAGCTTTGTTTTTCTTAAACTGTATGAATCTTAGGCCCTCTGACCAATATGTTGTTTTGTTGGTTTCTAACCACGTGGCTAACATTTTTTCAATGTCTTGGTTTGCTCTCTCGACAGAACCTTGAGATTGGCTATGTCGCGGCTTTTCGTGAACAATTTTAGGTTCATCCCACATTTTACACACCTCGTTAATCACATTATTGGCGAACTCAATCCTATTGTCACTGTGCAGTATGCATGGAGCTCCAATATAGTAAATATGTCTAACAAATGATACCCAACTTCCTCAGCACGCTTCGATTTTAATGCCCTGAGTTGCACAAATTTTGTAAGGTGATCCTAATATACCATGATAAACTTATATTGACCATCTGGCTGATTGCATGTCAACAAGATCTACTTGACATCTTGAATTGAATTCAGTACTCTTAATAGACCTTACTACCAATCCCTTTCTAGGAATGTTTATTTTCTTTTTACATGGTTAACACAAGTTTAAATAAATAGTAATGAGTTCAAGTGTAATATTCTTATATTTATTAAGCTCCTTAATCATTCTGGTGCGTCCTCCGTGTCCGATAGAAATATGAGTCTCATAAATAATATCAAAATTTTCCTCTAAATATGTGTAGTAAATAAGTGAGTCTTTCTCATCTTTCACTGGAACTACTAATTTTTTTGTATTTTCTATATTTACTATGTCATACCTTGACAAGCGCTGGTAATCCTCAGGCGATTTGTGTTTTATTTTCTCTTGAGTAGTTTTTACCTTGTTCAAAAATGAAAAATACTCGTCTCGTGTAAATAATTGGTGATTTTTTCCCTTCTTGGATTTTATTTCAAGACATTTTTCATTAAATCTGGTTTTCGTAATAAGTAGATCTTGCATTTTTATATAAAAACAGCACTTAGAGTCACAAATTTACAAACTTTTCACATAAAAAACAACAGATAACGTACGCGTGCATTCAAAACAATAACACGGAGTCAAATGACGCGTCGCTGTTTGCCCCGCGTGGCCTCGCGCACATCCTGCACATCGCCTCACTGCCCCCACCCGCATCTCTATTGCTCGATCGAAAAAAAAGACGATCAGAGTAAGTTATTTTTAAAAATTTATTACATTTATCGGTACTAAGGTTACATTATTAATAATCACCGATAAATGTGATTAATTTCTTACTTTTACCTCGACTTTTGGTAATTATTAATAATGATAGATAATTATTAATAATTTTTAATTAATCACATTTACCGTAACATATATATATATAAATTATTTTATACTTATGGTATTAAAGCATGATTTATATGTATACACTTACTCACGTAAATACATTTTTTAAGGAATTTATACAATATTTTTTAAGGTACGATGAAATAGTGTTAAAAAAGCAGAGTATAAATATGAAATCTGTATAAATTTATTAAAAAACAAATGTAATATGAGTAATTTTAACAATAATATTATAAATATATTTAGCTACTGTTTAAATTAAAAAATAAAAAGAACTAAATATCATATTTACTTACATATAATACTTAGAACTATTATTTTTTACAAAAGTTGTAAAAATATTTTACATTAATATATTTTTTATCTTAATTATCTATATTAACGCTTTAAACATTTATTATTAAAAATAAATTATATTTATTGTCCTTTAAAAATTGTTAACTTATTATTTTGCATGCGTATTCTTTAGTTTAAATGCAGCATCGCACGCGCGACTAAACAAAGATAGAGGGAGTTCTTATGCAGCTTTCTCTTTTTATTCCGCTATCGCCTTTTAGCTCGCTCACGCGGTCTATTCTTATATGTCTATGATGTAGATACACACATACACGCGCGCGTGCGCCGCGTTTTCAGCCCGCTAACACGGTCTATTCTTATATGTTTATGGCAGAACCAGTGCGTAACAATTCCAAGATCCATTTGTTTAATAATCTTTTCTGTAGATCACATTCTGTCTTTATCTAACATTAAAGGGGTTAATAACCTGTACCCTATAATTGCTAACCTTCTATGACCGATAGTATTTTAATACCGAAATTTTATTGGTTATTCCTCCAATAATCCTTAATTAATTTTGAGTAAATTTAGGATGATTATCTTGTGTGGACTGATTGTGATTGATCACAATTTAGGATGATTATCTTGTGTGGACTGAGTGTGGATTAATTGCGATCAATGTCGCACACTTGATCACATAAAAACTCTTCATATCGCTAAAACATAACGAATCTTACAGATACTCGCATCTGTATGCAGTTGTTTAGTTTTCAAAATAATAGATCATAAAAAAGAACATAAAATATTCGCACAGCGGCTACCGAAAACACATAAACCACTGTAGCACACCTACCATATAACTAGCCAGCAGATTTGCGCCCCGTATCTTCGATGCATTTCTTTAAGAGCGCGCTAAAATAGCCACCTTATTACTAGAATTTATACTATAGACAATTTTTTTTTGTTAATTTTATCTTCTAGAATATAAAAATGTTTTTACGCGTACTTTAAATGTTTTGCATGCATACCATAATAATATTATATCATAACGTTATTTAAGCCGTATTTAATTATATTCAAAATGAGATATTATATAGTTAATTAATTTAATTTAAATATAATAAAACTAATAATATTTACACGAATTGTATACAATAGATTTATATTATGCTTTTATACCAATTAAGTTATATATAAAATTATATTACAATAAATACTGAACTAATGTTAAATTAAAATATTTATTTTATATCTTAATATATTTAAAATAATTTAATGTTATAATTAACAATATCAAGAGGCGCGCCAGTGCCTCGTTGGCAAGTAGCAGTATAAATACTACTGTGATCAAGAAGTAAGGTGAAATTGTCATTTAAAACTCCCGGGCATTAGGAAGGCGGGTAAATTTTTTTTCCTAGGTTGATAGGACTGTCTATAACATTTGCCAAGCGTCTGTTTGTCAAAAGGTTTAACTATCTCCGAGTTACACGTGTTTTTGTAAACAACCAAAAGTGAATTTTCCGATTTTTACAATGGGTGATTTTGTTGAGCAAAGAACTTGCATCACATTTTGTTTGTGAAACGAATATTCTTGTGCGGACACGTTGAAAATGTTGCGGAAGGCCTTTGGTGATCAAACTATGGCACAAAAAAACGTTTATAAATGGTATAACGAGTTCAAAGCGAGCCGAAAACGCGTTGAAGACGAACCGCGCTCTGGACGACCATCAACGTCTACCGACGAGGGCCACGTCCAAAAAATCAAAGATTCGGTGTTTAAAAATCGTTGATTGACAATTAGAGACCTCGCTGATAGTGTTGGAATATCATGTGGCTCAGCCCAAACCATTTTGAAGGACGTTTTGTTTCTCAAACGCGTCAAGTCTCGATTGGTGCCAAAATCGCTCAATTTTTTGAAAAAAAAGCGTCGCGTTGATGTGTGTGAAACTTTGCTGTCTGACTATCTGGACCACTTGAAATGCATCATTACTGGAGACGAGACTTGGATTTACGCATACGACCCTGAAACCACCGACCAATCCAGCGATTATGGTGCAAAAGGTGAAGTAAGACTGAAAAGACCACGGCAAAGTCGATCGAAAATCAAGGTCATGTTGACAGTTTTCTTTGATTATCGTGGTGTGGTGCACTATGAATTCCTTCCACCGGGCCAAACTGTCAACAAAAAATATTATTTGAGCGTTATGCGTCGTTTGCGTGAAGCTATTCTTCTGAAATGGCCGGAATTATGGGCGAACAACTCTTGGTTCCTTTATCACGATAATGCACCATGTCATGCTACATTGGTTCTTCACGACTTTTTTGCCAAAAACTCGACTCATATCGTTCCGCAACCACCGTATTCGCCTGATTTGGCTCCGTGCGACTTTTGGCTATTCAGCAAACTTAGAAGGCCAATGCCAATGAGAGTCTGTCGCAAACCGTCAAGGGGTTGGTCAGATGCATCCAGGCGATTAATGATTCGCGGAACAGGAAGGAAGACGCGAATCCAAGGCTGAGTGCGTCGTCTACGAGAATAGAAGGCACGCCAGACCCGTCCAGGCTGCCACAGCGAGAGACCGCGGGACCGGCTCTCTCAACACAGGCTCGGCGCAAGAGCAAAGCGCCCAGCCATGTAGCATTCCAGGACACGTTCACGTGCAACTACGTGTTCACACACAACAGCCCCCGCGAAGACGAAGATTCGCAAGGGACTGCTAAGTGCCCGCCATCCCCTAGATCCAGCTCAAATGGAGCCTGGAGGAGGGGGGAAAGTTGCACCAATGCACCGAAAAATAGTGCATGGTGCAACACTGGAATGGCGGGCCCCCGGGATGTCGGTAGGATCGTCGGTCGGTGAAACATTACGTTCCGAGGAGAGCCGACCGTGACAAAAATCCACGCTCTCGTATTGGCAGACCGCCGATTGAAGGTGCGCGAGATAGCTGAGACAGTAGGCATCTCAAAAGACCGCGTAGGTTATACCCTACATGCAATTTTGGGCATGAGAAAGCTGTCGGCGCAATGGGTGCCGCTTTTGCTCACTCCGGACAACAAGCGCAATCCGAAGGAGTTTCTGCGTCATTTCGTGACCGTCGACGAAACATGGGCCACTGGTACACACCAGAGACCACGGAACAGTCGAAATAGTGGACTTCACCCGGCGAACGTGCTCCGAAGAAAGCGAAGAGTGTCCTATCGGCCGGAAAGGTGATGGCCACCGTTTTCTGGGATTTACAAGGTGTGATCTGCATCGACTACCTGGAGAAGGGCAAAACTGTCACAGGGCTCTACTATGCCGAATTATTGGGTCGATTCGACGCCAAATTACAGAGAAAAAGGCCTCATTTGGCCAAGAAAGAAGTGCTCTTTCATCATGACAATACACCGGCTCACATCTCCGCCGTCGCCACGGCCAAATTGGTCGAATTGAGCTACGAACTGCTACCCCATTTACCGTATTTTCCAGATTTGGCCCCGTGCGACTTCTTTTTGTTTCAAAACTAAAAAACGTCACTCGCCAAGCAGAAATTTGAGTCGAATGAGTAGGTCATCGCCTCCATGGACACCTACTTTGCAGACCTCGAGAAAACGTATTTTTCAGACGGGTCAAAGAAGTTGGAGCATCGCTGGGTCAAGCGTATTGAGCTAAGAGGAGACTGTGTTGAGAAATAAATCGCCACCTTTCCAAAATTTTTGTTTTTCTTTTGTAGGCTAAGTACTTATCGAACCGCCCTTGTATAATACGTTTTGTATTTTTTAAAGGTGAAAATGGAAAATTTGGAAAAAGCTTACTATACCATTGAAAAGCTAAGAAAAAAATGCACCGAAAACATACTTCTAATAATTTTTTTGGTTTTAGTTAAGTACCGAGAATATGAGCTAAAAAGCCACATATAAGTTTGCCGTTGAACAGAATTTCAATTATCTCGTATAGTTTATCTACAATTGTTGTCATAGCTATTGTTAATAAGGTCAAAACTCAAGTTTTAAAGAATCTCAGAAGGTTAAGATAAAATTTTTTATCTATGCATTAAATTCATTATCTAATAATAACCACACGGAGATACATGTTTCAACACTCAGATTCAATAAAATCTCAAAGCCCAATTAGTTTTAGGAAATTTTAGAAAAAATATTTTTGCATTTTTCTAATAATAATAATAGTAATATATTTTTCTTCTATACAGACAATTTATATATATTTTTATAAAATTCAGTTTCAGCTTCAAATGTATATATTAAAATATATAAAAAAATAATTTTCTATTTATTTCAGATTATTCCTTGAACAATTGAAAGAAGCATCAAATAGATTTATTGCAGAAAAGCGGCAGGCTAAAGAATCAATGACTCTTCTTCATATGTTTTCAAGTAATACAAAGATGAAACAAACGTAGATTTATACAGTTTAATTTATGGAATGTATTGGATTAACAGACATAACATTTATGGGATATATTAGATTAACGGATGCTGCATTCTATACAATGTTAATATTGAAAATAGCAACAAAAATAGACTTTTTTGAAATATTTTCCTTTTTTTACTATTAAAAAAAAAAAAATCGTAAAAAAGAAAATGTTAATGTACGTATGTGCTCTCGTACATGTATGCACAAATATCAATGTATAATTATGTATGTATACATAAATGCACACACATAATAACAAAAATAATGGATTTTAAGGAGTCACATCATTATTTCAATAAGAAAATTAAAATTATTTTTTAAAAATTAATTGAAAAAAATTAATGATGCAACTAAATTAATGTTTGATTGTTCACTTACACACGAACGAACGAACGAACTCGTCTTTTATTGTGTCAGATGCGAAAGGATATAAGAAGCTGGATTGTATATCTAATTTTGTTATCTAGTATTACCTGAAATAAAAAATCAATTTTTTTGTATTATATGACATAAACAAAAATTTGAATTTAATCTTCTGGACCGCTTTTTTAATTTATTTATTTATTACAAATTTATTTATATATTAATGAATAATATTAACTTTGAAATAATTATTATAGATACGGTTAAATGACTGAATAGTTAATTAATTAATTGACTTATTATACAGTCATTTAATTGTGTTAAAATTAGAATTATTTTCAAAGATTATAATTATGAACGACTATGAAGAAGAAAGAAATAAATGTAACATGGTAGTCATGCTTTAATCACTAAATCTATTCGATTAAAATTTTTTTTTGAGCGTATATTTTTGTCTTAATTTTAGAAGTACGTTCGTAAATGTATAAAAATAAATAATTGAAATTGTAATATTGATTTCTTTTTTTAATAAATTCAAAAATATTATTTTTCTCCGGCACAGTAAAACATTATAATGTAACGTCGAGATGTCGTACAACTGCGTTTTTAAATAACGCGGACTGCATTCGCCTTTTTGAGCCTAAGTGCCAAAACTTACGGGCTCGGGACGGCAGAGGGAATAAAATCGTAAGAGTTTTATTTGTTGGATGCAGATAAAGTTCAGGACTGGACAACCGTATAGGCCGACGTTGGCCTATATGTTGTCCTGGAAAAGGACCTACCAAGTGATTGATGGACAGAGATAGTTAGCCGATCTTGGCTAATAATATCTCTTTGGAAAAAGAAAGAGAAGAAAAAATAAAAATATTTAAGCAAACTCACTCTTTATTAAAGTAACTGGAGTTAATGCAAAAAGAAAAATCCTCTCTCTTTCTCTCTCTCTCTTCTTCCCCTCTGGTGGAAAACTGGATGAATCTTGAATATTGAAGCGCGCAAAAAGAAACAAAGAAGTCCGTATGGAAAAAAAAATTAATCTTTAATATTAAAAAAAAACAAGGAAATCTGTGTAAAAAATTAATCTTAAAAAATTAAATCTTGAATACGAAAGCACGAAAAAGAAGTCTCGAGTCTGTGTCCGCATGTTGATCCTCGCCTTTTCATGCACTTGTGCAGTGACTTCTCTGGACCAATCCGATTGCTCGAAATTAGTGCAGGGTGGACGCTACTGCTCTATCTTGAAGGTGTTACGGTTGAGTGGGAGAGTGAGAATTAGAGAGAGAGAGAGAGAGAGAATGATTCCTTTTTGCATAATTTTTATACATTTTCTTTATCTATGATTTATTGCAGAAATACATTAAATTAAATAACATGATCGTAATTTATTTAAAATTTAATGCGTATTACAAAAAAGAACGAAGCTTCTGTCGCATTTTTACGTATTAAATCTATACGGGTTACTAAATGAAAAATAATTATTTAAATTAATGAGAAATTATTGTTACCCAGGTCACGTGTGGTAT
Source organism: Chalcis sispes (assembly GCA_949987625.1). Classification (NCBI taxonomy): domain Eukaryota; kingdom Metazoa; phylum Arthropoda; class Insecta; order Hymenoptera; family Chalcididae; genus Chalcis; species Chalcis sispes. The sequence continues at coordinate 27,689,478 of OX465095.1, read as the reverse complement.
CCATGGGTTAGTAAAATAATAACGAGATATAATTTATGATTATTGAACGGTAGAAAAGAGAAGTAATTGAAGAAATAGTAATTTATATAATTATTCTTTATAAGTTACAATTTTGTTCAATTTGTAGGTAATTGTTTCGGACTCTCGAATACGTAATTAATTGTTCGATGTTATTTTTTTTTATATAATTATTTCGTTAGAGGCCTAAAAACAAATGATTATTGCGCACTAAAAATTATTATCGTAAATTGAAATTAAAATATCGCAAAACGTAATCGATAGTACATTAATGATTAATGCAATGTGGTTTGTAAGGTTTCATTATAGAAGGGAATGAAATAGAAAATTAATAGAAAAATGGTTATGACAAACCAAAATATTTAATGGTATAATTTGTCCCCGTGCGGAAGGATAGAGTTAAAGTTACTTGCAAAAAAAATAATGTATATGTGAAAATATATTAGCATTATTCGTTAATATATTATAATTATTTTCATTATTTTTTATCGTTAGGGCTACAAAAAATTACAATAGTGAAATTAATATAGAGAAATTAAAGGAAAATAGAAGCGCAGCGCTATTATCAATAATCTAGGTGCAATTCCGAGCTCATTAGTATTATTTAAATTAATTATTTAAATTTGTGCAACAGAAAATTTTTAGGAAGAGTGTACCTGTAAAAAAACTTATTTAGCGCTTGGCGTGAGAACGGAAATAATATGATTCCGCGACGTCTCTGATTGCAGCGGAGGCGCTCTTTCTCCTATTGCTTAACAAAAAGATGATTCGGGAGTAAAACAATATAATAATTGAAACATTTATGCTTAGCATAAAAATGTATGACTATCTTTATTAATAAATTTATAAAAAAGAAAAAGACATGGCCATGCCGTTGTGTATTATATCTATTTATATTTTTTGTTTATATTACGTGATTCATATGTGTATATATATAATAAATAAAAAAAAATATAAACAAGGCATTGCAAAACTTAATTTGAATTAAGTTTCAAAGATTGTAGCAAATTTCTTCTATTTAAATGATGCATAGGCTTTATTCGAAAATCGCAAGTTCTTGGCCTAAGCTGAGGCTAGGTTTCATAACAGTTCGGGTCGGAAGAGAGCGCGTCATGTAGATTGCGGGGAGGGGCTTTATCGTAGTGGAGCACTTGGATGTGGATCGAGGCGGTCGGTCGATATGTCTTTCTTTTTGACTGGGGGCCAGAAAGGCAGGAAGCAGACTTATCAGCGGACACAAAAACAAAAAAAAAAGCGAAGGTCGTATACCGACGTTACACCCCCATGCTAAAATGGTTGCTAGGTGATCGAAGTATCAACTAGCAATCGTACTGGCGTAGCCGGAATGAAAACGATGAAAGCTTGTACTATAAGGCATGGTTCTTTTTAATAGCTGTAGTTGAAGAAACTTCTTGATGACAGGACTTGTGACGTCTCCGGTAACAAGTGAGCTGGAAATGGTGCTTTGGTGAGTGTTGGTCCTGGGTGTGAAGTTACGGTGTCTAGGTTCATAAATCCCATTTCTATGTCGTGCTGCTGTTCAGTCCACCTCACGGGCGGATCCGCTGTCTCCAGAGTCATAAATAAACGAGTTATAGACCCACAGAGTGCGGCTAGGAGGTGCATAGAGCATCCGTACATACGGTGGAGGAGGAACCCGTTGACTACACTACTCATTATGGTTATTATTGCAAGTATAATGAAGACGATGGCTATGATGGCGGAACTGATGGTTCCGAACGTCAACAGTCGGTTCCAGGCGGTAGTCCATACCGAATTTAATATTTTACCTACAGCATCTTCGTTGAGGAGTTTGGATATTGTTCCTTCATTGTCAATAATGGGTTGGCCGTGGATCTCTTTGGCAAAGTCGTTCAATAATGACGGCTTTTTGATCGAAAACATAATTCGTTCCTGTAGCTGTTCTAGATCTTTTTCTGTATAAATGCCGCTGGTTGCCAAGGAAGCTGGGTCGACGTATTTCCACGTCATCCGTGTAAAGGGCCTTAGGGTTAATGGTGCTTTGCCTTCCACTGGCTTGGGCATAATTTTTAGCCATTTTCCGTTTATTTTGTAATACGATGGCAGGATTCCATTGCATGATACCCTGGTGCCATGCTTCTTCAGGATGTGTGTTTTCGGTGTCAAATATTGTGTTTGGTTGTTCCATAAAACTTCTAGTTCAGCATAAAAATATTCCCCATGTTGGAGCATTACTTCTACTGGTACACATTTGATTATGTGTACCACTTCACCCCCTACGGTTGTCATAGCCGGGCCCGTTCATCAAGTTGTAAGCCAACTCATCAGGTGATTGATTGGCTATATCTAGAGCGTTTAGCAATGTCTGTCGTTCAATCTTACATTGTTGTTGTATTACATTATAATACAAGGATTGAACTTGGGATTTTATGTGCTTCTCGACGCATACGAACTTGGAATTCACATACGTCAAGATGTCCAAATTTTCTATCGCCATCCTTCCTGGCTTCGCAAAAGAATATCCTTTGGTGGTTTCTAGGATAAAGAGCTTAGGGTGTTCCGTCTTAACCACTGTGTACCCGCATAAGCTCTCACTGCCTATGCTGGATAGGGCAAAGGTCATATCGTCTGTGGTAAGTGAATATATAGTTCGTTCATGGTTAAAGCTATTGTCTGTGATCTTATTTGCTAGTCCTTCGTATATAAGTGCGTAATGGTCGAATTTACATTGGTCTAGCGGTAGAGCTTCCCAGAAAGTATACCCGCCTTCAACGTCGATGCACGAAGTTTCAGAGAGAGTGCACGATGTTCCGGAATTAAGATGAATTTCGTTATTATCGAGGTTGAATTGTGCAAATTGCTCTTTCAAGGTGATATTTAGGAGGCCTTGTACGACCACATTTTCCTAAGCACCATAAGGGTCTCGGTAAATGCTTCCAGAGCATCGTCCATTCTCAGAGAGTGTACCTGCATAGGTTAATGGGTGCGTTACGGTACTATTGACTTTTATTGCGCTGATTACCGTGCTATCTCCAAACTTAAATATTCCGGTTTCGCGCATCTGTTTACAAGCGCGCCTACTGATTTCGTGTATATATTCGGCTCGACCATGGTTAACTATGGAATTATAAGAGGACATTCCGCAGTAGTAAACTGTCCTCTGAATCTCTACTTCACACTGTATCACATGAGTTTGGCGATAGTTTATTATTTGTAATAGTTGTATGTAACGACGGGTTACATTTACATGGTTCATGGGGAATTCGCATTCGCCTACTTCTAGTAGAGATACAGTGGTTATGTTCAGGTGCCGTGATCCGCAGTCGTAACCAATTAGACTGTAACTTGGAGCCAAGAGACATAAGAAAATAATTACTTTTGCCAAATCCATCTGAAAAATAAAAGTTATTTAATTCATTGTTTTTTTTTCACAATCGCACGATACGTGCTTGGTCCTTATGTTCTTAAATCTTAATTTGTGGTTAGTGTATATTTTATTTAAAATTTTTATTTTCTTTTTCTGTTTGTTTTATTTTTTATTCCTTTATATTTCGTATTTCCTTATAACAAGAAAGTTATATTTTTTGTTTTATAATATTATTTTCATGGTTCGTTTTAATGTATACTTAATCTCGTATAAAAAATTTATTATTTTGTAGAAATTTTGTTTATTCACGCTTCTTGTTATGTGTATTTATACGCATATATATTTATAAGGGTTTTCGTTGGTGTTATTATTTTTTTTATTGTTTCTACGTGCTCTTATCTGTTTATAGTTCGTTCTCGCTATTTGCGTTTTTTTTCTTGCGCTTGTGTTTCTATTCCCGATTTATGTGGGACTTGCGGAGTCTGTTGGCATGGACAATCTTATCTCCCTTTTTGTATTGTATCCTTACATTATGAGATTTAAGGACTTCTAATACTTTGTGGGGACCTGAGTAGTGGTCGCCAAACTTGCCGGGTCTAGGACCGAGCAGTAAAAACACAAAATCTCCTACTTTGCAGTTTTGTAGATTTATTCGTTTGTCATACAGTTTCTTATTTCGTAATTTCGATCCGACTAGGTTGTCGTAGGCTAGGGTTTAGATGTCATTAAGTCGGGTTACTAATTCCGAGATATAGTCCTTGTATGTTGGCGACATGTCGCTTGCTTTCAAGGGGTCGCTCGAGAGTAACCGCGTTAATTTTCCGAACACCGACTCATAAGGCGTGTGTTTCGTGCTTTCTTGCACGCAGGTGTGAGTTTCGCATTGCTATTCCAATCCACTCGTCCCACTCATTGTCTCTATCAGTGTATTGTTTCAGAAACTCACCGAGTGCATGATGGATCGTTCGAGGGATCCGTTCGATTGTGGGTGGAAAGCGGTCGTTTTGAGTTTCTTTATTCTGAACCTTTTGGCGATTCTAGTCATCAGGTGACTTAGGTAATTCTTCTCTTGATCCGTTAATATTGCCTTGGGTGTTCCAAATAGACAGATGAATTTCTTTATTAGTGCGTCGGCGATAGTAGTGGCCAGGGTGTTTTGTAGGGGTACGGCTAAACAAAATTTTGATAGTTGATCTTGTATTGTCAGCACGTATTCGTTCCCTTTTTTAGTAGCCTTAAGGGGTCCTACTATGCCCATTGCGATTTTGTCGAAAACAGCGTCCGGTGTATCGGTGATTGCCATGGGCTGTTTCGTTTTGAGACGCACTAATTTCTTTAATTGACAGTCGAGGCATTGTTGAATGCGTCGTTGTATGTCATCTTTTAGATTTTCCCAGTAATATTTTTGACGAATTCGGTTAAACGTCTTAGATACTCCTCTGTGACCTCCGATAGGTGACTTGTGAAGTTCGTAGAAGACTTCATCCCTTTTGTCGATCGGGACGTATTTTAGTTTTCCAGTGCATATGAAAATTTTTATAGAGGTGTCAATGAATGTGCTTTTAAAAAAGGCTCAGGATCTCTGACCATTCTAAGTTCTCTATATATTTATTCTTGGCAACGCTAAACGTTCTTTGGGTGAAGTTTTCAAGTAATTCCTTTAAATTTTCTAAACCTTTCATCAGATTTTCTTTAATCTGTATCAGGGAAAGCGGTTGATTCACTTTTATACATATAGCGTAGAAAGATTTCTTTCCTTTACGCTTCTCGCGATGAACTTTCCCAACAGTCAAGTTTTTTAAAACGGTTATTTTGCCGTATTCGTGTAGCCTTTTTCCGCCCTCGTCACAAAAATATCCGTCCGAGCTCACAAAATAGACTATATTATCATTTCTCGTATGCAGTGGTTCCTTTAATTCCAATACAAGGCTGCGGATCGTTACTTCGTTGTCTTCGAATTCATCGGGTGATTCTGATTCTTCGTCTGACTTTGATATGGACCTTATAGGCGTAGTGAAGGGTTTAGGTTTTGCAGATTCGTCAGTCTCATAGTCTTCGCTTTCCTCGTAGTCGACATTTTCCTTAAGTCGCGGTGCCCTTTAGTCTTCAATCGGGGTAACTTCTTGGTTCTTTCTAGGTAGTCCCCTCGGTTTTTTTGGTATTGGTTCCCCGAGTTCGGGTGTCGGGGGCTCTTCCTGGGCTTTTTCAGGGACAGGTTCATTCCTTTTTTGTTGTGCACGCGCGAGTACATTAACAGCGGATTTTTCGACGGGGTTGCGTGATAGCGCATCGGCGTTAGCATTCAATTTACCGGGCTTATAGATTATTTTATAAATATATTCAGATAATTTGAATCTCCATTTCTGCGCTGTAGTATTAACATCGGCTGTTTTAAACCATACTAACGGTTCGTAATCAGTTATTACCGTAAACTCTTGCCTGTATACATATGATCTAAATGCTGTCACGCTGTGTACTACGGCTAACGCCTCCTTCTCATAAACTTCGTTATTGCCTTCGGCGCCACGCAGCATGCGCAAAGTATAGGCTATTGGCTGGTCCTCCCCGCTTTCTCCTTGAGATAGGACTCCTTCTATTGCGTAGCCTGAAGCATCTGTAGTGATTATAAAAGGTCGAGATAAATCGGGAAATCGTAATACAGCATAGCATTTCTTTCAATAAATTAAATTCTTCTTCCGTTTTCTCGTTCCATTCAAAAGTTGTTTCCTCGTTTAGTAGTTTAGTTAAAGATTTTAAAATATACGCGAATCCTTTCATAAATCGCCGATAATACCCTGCTTGTCCCAAAAATTGGCAAACGTTTTTTACGTTCTTAGGCCGTGGAAAGCATCTTACGGCTTCCAGCTTCTTAGGATCGGGTTCTAATCCTTTTTTGCTAAGCAGGTGGCCTAAATATACCACTTCGCGTTTTAGGAATTCGCATTTGTCGGTCTGTAATTTTAATTTAGCTTTTCTTAACCTGTCTATTAGTTCCGTTATCTTTCAGTGGTGTTCATCCAGGTTATTGGAGTAGATAACGATGTTATCTAGATAGATGAACAACGTTATACCTTGCATCCCTTTTAACAATTTATCCATTAATCTTTGGAAAGTAGCGGGCGCGTTTTTCAACCCAAAGGGCATCCTAACAAATTTGTGATAGCCGAATGGCGTGCTGAAAGCTGTTTTATGTGCGTCTTTCGGATGCATCTTTATTTGATGGAATCCTGACGCCAGATCGAGCACTGTGTAATACTTGGCTGATCCTACTTGATCAAATATCTCTTCGATATAAGGAAGTGGATACGAGTCGCCAATTGTTTTTTTCTTCAAGGCCCGGAAGTCTAACACCATGCGCTATCGGGGGCGGCCTTGGGTGTCAGGCTTCTTTGGTACGGCCCAAACCGGCACATTGTGAGGGGGATTTAAGTTTTTTATGACTCCTGCCTTTAACAGATCTTTCACCTGTTGATTTATTTCGTCTTTTATTGCATGTGGGAAGCGATATTGCTTGGTATGGACTGGATTATCGTCAGTCGTGGGGATTTCATGCATTATAAGGTCTGTTCCGGGAAGTTCATTGCCGGGTAGATAAAATACATTTCTGTTTTCTCGTACTAAATTGGTTACGTATGATTTCTCGTTTTCTGATAAATGGTCTGTCCGCAAATAATCTATAATATTTTGTTTCCTTTCTTTTAGGTTGCTGCAGATGAAATGGCCGATTTAGTAATAAATTTTTAAACAGCTGTAACTTTTTATAAAGACAATTTATTTAATCAAAATAGGTAAAAATAGAAGCAACACACTTTTTCCAACAAGATACAAGTACATTTATTCCAGTTTTGTAGAAGTCCGAGTTTCTGGTTCGAAGAAACTCCTCGAAGGTATTTTTGACAGCAGCTTCATTGTTAAATCTTTTTCCTGTCAAAAAGTGATCTAAATGTTTAAAGAAATGGTAATCTGTTGGTGAGAAGTCTGGTGAATATGGAGGGTGAGGAAGAGCCTCATAGCACAACTCTTCTAATTTTTGGACCGTTGTTCTCAATACATAAGGTCGTGTGTTATCATGAAGCAGTATCACTCTATCCCTGTTGACAAGCCTAAGTCGTTGGACTATCAATTTCTGACGCATTTCATCCAGATGAGCACAGTATTTCTCAGCATTGATAGTTTCGCCAGGTTGCAGGAACAAATAGTGAATAACTCCAGCTACAGACCACCAAACAGTTACCATTATTTTCTTTGGATGAAGGCTTGGTTTTGGCATGTGTCTTGGCGCTTCATCGGCATCTAGCCATTGGGCCGATCGGCGACGATTATTGTATAAAATCCACTTTTTATCGCAGGTCACAATTCAGTGCATGAGCGGTTCCTTTTTGTTGCGGGAGAAAAGAGAACTTAAAATCTCCATTCGACACGTCATGTTTTGCTCGGTAAGATCATTTGTCAAGCCATTTGTCAAGCTTTTCTACTTTTCCAAGTTGTTGCAAGTAGCGGCAAACTGTCGAATTGTGAACGCCTAATTTCTCGGCAAGATCCCTTATGGTTAGGCGGGGATCAGACTCCACTAATGCACGCAGCTCGTCGTTATCGATCGATGGTCCTGGGTGTCCACGTGGCTCATTTCCAAGGTCCATATCTCCAGATCAAAATTTTTCGAACCACCGCCGAGTGGTTCGTTCGCTAACTGTATCAGGCCCAAATGCACTGTTGATATTCCTCGTTGCTTCCGTTGCGTTGTGCTCTAATTTAAATTCGTATAGTAAAAGTAGCCGTTTTTGACTCACTTCCATGTTCACTTTTTCTTTTTTGTTTTTACGATCACTATGAAGTACAGAACAGAAATGACTCCATAAACCAAGGTAGCAGTATTTATACTTCAATATGTCATATCATTTGCGCCGCCTTGTGCCAACATAATACACTAAAATTGCAGCCAACTTTATGTCATTGCTAAATCGGCCATTTTATCTGCAGCAACCTAATAGAATAGCTGTCTTTGTCAGCTGCACTGCTATTGATGGCCTCATTATCTAATTCCTCCATGATTTCTTAAGATTCTCTGTCATGTTCATCCGTTTTGGAAACTGTGGTCTGAATTTTGAGTGGTTGTACGAATTCGTTACATATCATTATTTGGTTGGGGTACTCTAGGTATACTTCGCCAACCCGCAAAAAGTCACAGCCTAAAATCCTTTCCCCTGGTATATATACGTCGTCATTTATGACGCAATAGGACGCCGAGCGGCCAAACATTGTGAACTCAATAGTTCCCAGGGTAGGTAATGAGGCTCTTGCCGATTCCTTTCAAGTTACATTTAATCGTTGGATCCAAATCTACTTCCGGTGGTAACAACCTTCTTTTAGTTAGATCGACTTCTGATCCGGAGTCAATCAATAGTCTTCCTTTCATTCCGCTAGGAGAGTTGAGTATTGTAACAAATGGTAGCCCATATTTTACGCTCGTGGTGATGTTATGTAGGGCTTTGATCCTGGTTGTGTGATCTTCGTCTTCCCAACGTATTTTAGCATTTTGGTTATTTATGGTGATTTGATCCGCGCTGAAGTCTATTTTAGCATTTGTGGCCTCGAAGAAATTCGATCCCAACACTCCGTCGAAAGGAATCAAAAAGCTATTGTGAACTATAATGAATTCAATTACGGTTTCACCAATCCTTATTTCAGTCTTTCCTATTCCTTTCTCTATTTCAGCCCCTAATTTTTGTAATTTAAACCCTTTTTCGGTGTTAAGATACTTAAAATCTGGCAGAGCAAAAGCTTTTAGTACGCTGACCTTTGATCCGGTATTTATCATTAGGGTGTTAGGGAGCTTATTCTGGAGCAGATTGAGGATCACAAAAGGCACTGTTTTACAAGTCCTTACGGTAGTAATTCTCCCGCAAGGTCCTCTAACTCTATGATTCGAGTTGAGCGCTCTTGAGTTCTCTGGGCCTCCCTGAGAGCGCTCGGTCGTGGGAAGTTCTGTTCGTTTTTTGACTGGTTGTACCTCTTCTTTCGACATTCGGCGACAGTGTGCCCTTTTATTTTGCAATAACTGCATTATGGGACAGGTGGTGAATTAGATGCCCTTTGTTGGCGGCAGACCACTGCTGTGTGGCCAAGCATGTTACATTTGAAACATCGTATCTCAGCGCGAGATGCATTACTTGCTCGTACAAAGCAATTGAACGCTGAGTGTCCTGGCTTGCTACACAGCTGGCATATATCGACTCAGCATTTATATCTGTTACATCTTATCGCGGTGTGTCCTTTCTACTTACACATCTGGCATTCGATATCGTTACGGCAAACGTCAGCACTATGCCCTGGTCTTCCGCATATTTGGCATGACTTTGCTTTGAGGGAACAAGTTTCCTCAGAACGTTCTAGTTTTTTGCAGAAACCACACGTGATTGGCCTACTGGCGCGAGGTTCATACCTTGCCTCCTCAGTCCTCTTCGGTTCTGACCTTTCCACATCTTCACTCGTATAAAACAAACTCTTCCTCTGGACCTTTTGCCTATCACGAAGGGCGTTTCTAGAGGCGATCTGTCGTTTGGCGAGTATCACGTTCTTTACGATGTCTGATATGTTGTCCGTAGTTCTTATTTTATTTTCTATCTCCGGTTTCAATCCTTGTTTTAAATACTCGATTATGTAAGCTTCCGTTTGTGTTTTGAAGGTGGGGTCGAGAGCACTTGTGCTTACTCTATGAGCTTCGCTTTTTGAGCTCCTAAGTCCCTCATGCGATTGGCAAATGCGAGGACGCTCTCGTTGTCCTGTTGGTATTCGTTGCCAAGTTCCCCTAATAGTTGTTGCTCCGTTTTGTTCGAAGCATAAATGTCCTTCAGGAAATCTTTGAAGGACTCGATAGTTGGGAACGTGGATTTGAGGATGGCAGCACGTGCTTCTCCTTTTACTTTACTCCGGATCAGCCTTACTAGGTTTATTTTGTCATAAGGACCTAGTATTTCTTTGGCTTCATTACAACCTTCCAAGAATTCACTCAGCGGAATATTCTTTCCATTGAATTCAGGCACCACGCTAAGGGCGTTATGTAATTGATAGTACATTAATGATTAATGCAATGTGGTTTGTAAGGTTTCATTATAGAAGGGAATGAAATAGAAAATTAATAGAAAAATGGTTATGACAAACCAAAATATTTAATGGTATAATTTGTCCTCGTGCGGAAGGATAGAGTTAAAGTTGCTAGCAAAAAAAATAATGTATATGTGAAAATATATTAGCATTATTCGTTAATATATTATAATTATTTTTATTATTTTTTATCGTTAGGACAACAAAAAATTACAATAGTGAAATTAATACGAGGTCTGGCTATTAAATAACGAGACTGCGTGCCTAGAGGGCGCTGTAGAGGGGTGGGGAAAAAACAAGTAGTGCGTTGGGTATCTAGATATCTTGTCTATGCACGTACCAAAACACGTTCTCGTCACCATTATTGTATTTGTGCAGTAGCGGTTTGAAACGAACGTGTTTTTTTCTCGTGCCGAAAACCATGTGTGACGAAAAACAGGAGCAACGTATCAATTTCAAATTTCTCGTTAAATTAAAAAAAACTCCGACTGAGTGCTGTAAATTGTTGCAAGAGGCCTATGGGGACAATTCTCTATCTCGTGCGCGTGTTTTTGAGTGGTGTAAGCGCTTCAGTGAGGGCCGCGTGAGCACTGAAGATGACCAACGCCCAGGTCGCCCTGTCACTGTTTCAACTCCGGAAACAGTGACCAAAATCAACCAAATTGTGCGTGCAGATCGTCGAATAAGCATCCGGATGATTGCCGAGTCTGTAAACGCCGATGAAGAAACGGTTAGACAAATTTTACACAAGGAATTACACATGACAAAAGTCTGTGCGAAGTTGGTGCTAAAAAATCTGACTCCTGACCAAAAGCTCTTGCGTCAACAGGTCTGCTCAGATTTCCTTGAAAGGTTAAAAAAAGATTCTGGACTGATGAAAAACATTATTACTTGCGACGAAACATGGATTTTTCAATACGATGTTGAAACAAAGCGGCAATCGATGCATTGGAAGACGCCTGAATCGCCCAGAATCAAAAAAGCAAGGGTATCTAAATCAAAATTCAAGGCAATGTTGATCGTTTTTTTTGACATTAACGGTATCGTGATGACTAAATGGGTTCCAGAGGGTCAGACTGTTAACCAGACTTACTATTTGTCAGTTTTGGCAACACTGCGAGAACGAGTTCGTAAGAAACGGCCCGAGTTGTGGAAGAACAACTCGTGAATTTTGCACCAGGACAACGCACCTGCCCATAACGCGCTATCTGTGAAGCAGTATTTGGCCGGTAAGCGCACTCCAGTGCTTGAACACGCGCCGTACTCGCCAGATTTGGCACCGTGCGACTTTTTTTTGTTTCCGAAGATAAAATCTGCTTTGAAAGGGATCCGATTTGAGTCGATGGAAGCGGTAAAGCAAAAAACGGCAGAGCTTCTAAAGGCTCTCACCAAAGAAGACTTCCAGCACTGCTTCGATCAATGGAAAAAACGTATGGAAAGGTGTGTGGCGAGCGAAGAGGAGTATATTGAAGGGGAGCATTCGAATGTAGAATATTTTTTATATTAAAACCCTTTTTCGTAACCAGTCTCGTTATTTAATAGCCAGACCTCGTATAGAGAAATTAAAGAAAAATATAGGCGCAGCGTTATTATCAATAATCTGGGTGCAATTCCGAGCTCATTGGTATTATTTAAATTAATTATTTAAATTTGTGCAACAGAAAATTTTTAGGAAGAGTGTACCTGTAAAAAAATTTATTTAGCGCTTTGCGTGAGAACGGAAATAATATGATTCCGCGACGTCTCTGATTGCAGCAGAGGCGCTCTTTCTCCTATTACTTAGCAAAAAGATGATTCGGGAATAAAACAATATAATAATTAAAACATTTATGCTTAGCATAAAAATTTATGACTATCTTTATTAATAAATTTATAAAAAAGAAAAAGACATGGTCATACTGTTGTGTATTATATCTATTTATATTTTTTGTTTATATTACGTGATTCATATGTATATATATAATAAATAAAAAAAAAATATAAACAAGGCATTGCAAAACTTAATTTGAATTAAGTTTTAACGATTGTAGCAAATTTCTTCTATTTAAATGATGCATGGGCTTTACTCGAAAATCGCAAGCTCTTTGCCTGAGCTTAGGCTAGCTTTCATAACAGTTCGAGTCGGAGGAGAGTGCGTCATGTAGATTGTGAGGAGGGGCTTTATCGTGTCGGAGCGCTTGGGTGTGGATCGAGGCGGTCGGTCGATATGTCTTTCTTTTTGACTGGGAGCCAGAAAGGCAGGAAGCAGACTTATCGGCAGACACAAAAACAAAAAAAAAAACGGAGGTCGTATACCAACGTTACAATAAATGCTCGTTTTTAATCAATAGTCAATTATTTTAAAAATGATTTGAATACATACCATCGTGTTTATTTAACTCATAACTCGTGCTAATTTATAGTACACGTATAACAACTATAAGATTGATAAAATTGATTAGATTTGAACAGAGTTTTTGATTTTTTCTGCAAATATTCAATAAAATAAAAATATTCCACATTACATAAGATTAAATTACATTTGAATTTTGAACATGAAAATTTCAACGAAGAAAATTTATTATATTTTTAATTTTTTGCACTCTTTAAACATATCAAAAAATTTACTTTCAAATAAATTTTCACTTCTATTATATTGATGATATTTAGTAAGTAAAAAATTTTCATAAACGACGCACATTGTTTTACTATTTTGATGATTTTTAATAGATTCATTTTTTTTTATGTACTTTTTTGGTCTAAATAAACCTTGTGATGGATCGTAAAATGTTTGTAAATCTTGTGGGGACCTAAAAATAATCTTTTATAAATATTATATTTATATATAATTATTTTGTTGCTTAATTTTTTATCTTACAATTTTGAGATTTTCGATGGGAAATATCCATCTTTTTGAAATGGCATTTTAAGTATCTTATCTTTAGCAAAACTTTGAACAGCAAGATGATAATGCCTCTGTTTGAAATAAAATTAAATTATTTGATTAAAATAAATCTCCTAGAAAAATGTAAATTTATAAATACCTGCAACGGTATAATTTCCCATAAATTTGTACAGCAAGCATTACAAAATTCAGGGTCATCTAATTCTGGTAAATATGTACTATTTTGAGCATTGCAAATAGTATCTAATAAAATGTCCCATGATACACAATTTTTTGTGATTAAAGAAATTATTTGGATCATAGAAAGTACAGTATTATGCTGTAAATTTAATGCCATTATGCATATTCTTTTTATAAAAGCTATTAATCGATTTTTAGTTAGACATTTAGATCGGTAAATAAGAACATCAACTAATGTTTTTATTATAATATTTATTTCAGCTTTGGTTTTTCCAAGATGTAATTCTAATATATTCTTGTAAAGATAAGAATGAAACCTGTAAATAAAAATATATAAATTATATTTATTATTTTAATATTTGATTAAACAATAGGAATAATATTTGTTAATTTAAAAATAAATTAAGAGGCTATACCAGTGTGAAACTTTCAAAAAATCGATATTTTTTTTTTTTGTCTTATTCGACAGTTTATACTGTTAAGAATATCCTGTGAAATTTTCAACGCCGTATCTAATACTTTTAGGATTTTTTAGATTGGATGAAAATTGACGATTTGGCATTAAAAAAAGCGACCATATTTTAGACCAAAAAAAAAACTTTTTTAATAACTACGCCATTTTGAGAAATTTTGATATTTTTCGAAAATTTTGCGACATTGTATACGAAATACCTTCTAGTTTAACGACTTTTTTTTTTGGTTTCAGCTACTTATTCGGCCGGAGTCGTGGCAGCAGTGGAGGAACTTTTTTTTTTGGCGCCTCCGAAGACAGCGCATAAGTCGCTCATTTTTCAATATTTTTTGATAAAAAAAATTATGAAATATAGTTCAAATATAGCTTGATATGCTCTTATATTTTTAAAATATTTTATGAAGAATTTTTCTTTTAAAAAATTCCCGAAAATCACCCAAATTTTCAGCGTTCACACTAGTATAGCCCCTTAACATAAAAATCATTTTTAGTTTCTAAAGTTTAAAAAATAAATTTTAATGCAAGAAGTATTGAAAAGATATCGTGCTGCGCTCTCTCTCTCTCTCTCTCTCTCTCTCTCTCGCTCTCTCAATCCCCTCTTCCCTTCGTTTACGATTTTTAGGTACGCGAGCCGAGTTAAGCCTAACTGTTTTTTTGTAAAAATCGAATAGCAGCACTTTGTTTTAATATGATAAAATTTGTTTATAGTTTAGCGCTAAAATTCTTTAGAATCAAATCAACTTTATATTTTTATGTTGTACCGAAAGTGAGTATTGTTTTATTTATTCATCTTATGCTAGAAATATGAACAATCTTTAAATAGGAGAGAGCAAATAAAATATTTGGATTCTTGACTATGTCAAATGTCTGAGTGATTGATTAAAGGAAATGTCTCAAAAACCACCCACTTTTATTCCAAGTTTCTTTTATTTAAACGCAAAGTAATCTAGGATACCATCGAAATAAAAACTTTAATTAATAAAACAATTTTTACGTCCATAAAAAATTGCAAAGAACTATATTTTTCAAAATTATACGCTTTATTTAGTAAAATAGTTTTTATAAATGGTTTTATGAGCAAATTCTAAAAACTTTCAGATTTTTCGTTTTCCTATAATTATATTCGATTTATTCAATTTTTTTTAAATTTATCTCAAACGATATTTTTTATAAAATTGTTTTTAACAATTTATTATAATTAAAATAATTCTATTTACATAATCAAAAATTCCCAAAGCATTATTTTAATAAAAATTTAATTACCATTTTAATAAATATTTTCTATTTTCATAAATGTAATGTAAATGTACATGCGATTGAAATATTTTATTTTTTAAATTTTTTATCGAATCAAGACGAGAAGGTAAGATCTTATGTGGCATAACAGCTATTTTAAAGAGATAAAACAAATAAAATAATAACAAATTTTTGAGAGTAGTATCCAAAGTAACCGTCCCAATAAGAAAAAACTTGTTGGAAAAAAATATCTTCGCTGCTCAACATACGAGGTGTGTTCAGAAAACAACGGGCATTTTTTAATTTCGGGGGTTTGGAGAGTCCAATTGTCAAAATTTCTTTTTATTATATTGGTACACATACTCCTGAAGTATGATACAATTTTTAGCTGTATTTATTATTTACTTTGTCAGTGGCAGCCGCAAAGATTAGACGTGTTTTTATGAGCTCGGCGATTTTCGCTCGTTAAAAAAAATGGATCAAAGAATTTGTATCGAATTTTGCGTAAAAAATAAAATAAAGTGTAACCAATTGTGTGAAGTATTAACAAAGGCCTATGGTGAGTCCGCTATGAGTAAAACAAGGGTCTACAAGTGATATAAGCGTTTCCAAGATGGCCGTGAAGACGTTGAAGATGACGAACGCCTCGGACGCCCCAGCACATCAACAACCGACGAAGTGGAAAAAGTGAAAGAAATGGTTTTGAACGATCGCCGAATCACAATCAGAGAAGTCGCTGATAATGTTGGCATATCGATTCGCTCATGTCGTGAAATTTTTCGAATGTTTTGGGTATGAAACGCATGGCAGCAAAATTTGTTCCAAAATTGTTGATTTTTGAACAAAAACAGCGGCGAATGGAAGTTGCTCAGGAGTCACTAAATGAAGTTTACAATGAGACAGAATTGCTGAAACGTGTTATAACAGGTGACGAAACATGGGTTTACGGATATGACGTCGAAACTGAGACTCGATCGTCCCAGTGGAGACATTTTGGATCGCCAAGACCGAAAAAGGCTCGACAAGTGCGGTCGAACGTGAAGGTTATGCTCACTGTGTTCTTCGATTTTAATGGCTTATTTCATCATAAATTCTTGTCACGAGGTCCAACGGTCAATAAGAAGTACTACCCACAAGTTCAAGGCCGTTTGCGTGAAGCAATCCTAAAAAAACGCCTAGATTTGTGGCAAAACAATTCATGGCTTTTGTACCACGATAATGTACCTGCTCACACTTTATTGCTTGTTAGTGAATTATTGGCCAAAAGCAATACTGTAAGGATGCCCCAGCCTCCATATTCGCCAGACATGGTTCCGTGTGATTTTTTTCTATTTCCAAAAATAAAGAGAACCTTAAAGGATCGTCGTTTTACAAGCATAGATGAAATACAACATTAATGTAGACAAATAAATAAATGTTTTTTTCAAAAAACGAAAATTCCCGTTATTTTCTGAACACACCTCGTAGATATATTTCAATTTGGTATTTTTTATCTAGCTATATTCAATAGCTAAACTTCTTAAAATGGTCATCAACTCCAAACTCCACTTCTTTATTATAGACAGCAAAAGTGGCATTAAATCTGGCGAATGTGTGCTCGCATATTTTCAGTCCACGATCATCCAACACCATTTTGTAAATTTGATTTAGTAGATGACTGCGATATTCGGCTTTTGTTTCTACTCTGCCATCTAAAAACTATTTTCAACTCAATTCAATACATGTAAGCTACCACGAGAAATCGTCGTATGAGCACCATTGATGTGTCCAAATCGCTGTTTTTCTTAGAATTAATATTTTTATTAATTTCTAGAAAAAGGTAAAAAAATCGAAAGGTCGAATTTCTCAGTGTCAACCCTTTTCCAGGCCGAAAGTTCTAGGCAATCCACCGAAAAATGTGAGGGTACTTTTAAGGATTGTCGGGGTCGCTGATTACGCATCCGAGGTCAGATTTGCAAAATTCAAAATGGCGGGTTCAAAATGGCGGCCGTCTAATCAAAAATTTCAATTTTTTCAAATGAAAAAAAAACTAACGTATTATAAATAAAATTCTAAATAAAATATGTCTCTTGCAATTTTTGTCTAAATCGCATAGTTTTCAAGGCAAATAATGCCGAAGTTTCCGAAACGCAATATCACTCATGACTGTATTCCCTTACCAGGCGAAAGAAAATAAGTCAGCCTATGATAAAAACTTGTATGTTTTTATAGGTTTTTGGAGTCGCTGATTACGATTTTTATTATTTTATTTATTTTATTATATGCAAAATTTAAAAAAAAATGTCTCTTGTGATTTGTGTCTAAATTTCATAGTTAACGAGAAAAAAAATACCAAACTTTACATTCTTTCCTGAAAGTTCGTTTCTCGCAAGCAGAGTAGTGTTGATGATTGTAGATATCCTAGCTGCCCCTCACACATCTTTTTTACAGCAGATACCTATATTATGCTTACGGAAAATATAGATCTTCAGTTTTTACGTAGTAATATACGTTACGATATATATGGGTCTATATACATATATATATATACAGAGTGGGCCATTTTAATTTCCCCACCTCAATATCTCGGAATCTAAGCAAGACACGAAAAAAAGTTTATGGCAAAAGTTGAAGAAGGCATAGGGAGTCAGATAACAGTGACCTTTAGCTTGACCTTGGAGTTGATCTTTAAGGTCAGTTGAAGGTCAACTGCATTTTTTTATATGAAAAGCCCTATTTTTATGCAGGAATCGGAAAGAGCAAAAAATTATACATCAAATTTGTTGAGAACAAAATTTTGTTTTATGACCTCAAAGAGGTAAAAAATCCAAAATAAAACATCGTTCAATAAGTCCCGAGACTAACAACGAAATCAACATTTTTTTTTTAAAATCATTTTTATTCATCAATATAATCTCCTTTTAGAGTAATACAATCTTTCCAACGCCTTTCCAACATATCTGTACCATGTTTATAGGAGGATTTATCCTTTGCTTCAAAATAGGCTTCAGTTTCGGCAATGACCTCCTCATTCGAGCCAAATTTTTTTCCCTGGAGCATTTTTTTGAGATCAGCAAAGAGCCAGTAGTCGCTGGGGGCTAAATCTGGCGAATACGGGGGGTCGGGAAGCAAATCAAAGCCCAATTCGTTCAATTTTGCTATTGTTTTCATGGAATTTTGGCATGATGCATTGTCTTGGTGAAAAAGGATTTTTTCTTCTTCATGTGCGGTCGTTTTGCTGCGATCTCCTCCTTTAAACGTACCAACAAGTCAATATAATAATCACTGTTGACCGATTTACCTTTTTCCAGGTAGTCAATGAAAATCACGCCATGTGTATCCCAAAAAACAGAAGCCATGACTTTGCCAGCAGACTGCTGCGTTTTTGGCCGCTTTGGGCGGCTTTCGCCAGCCATGCGCCACTCAGATGATTGCCGATTCGACTCCGGAGTGAAATGATGTATCCATGTTTCATCCATGGTCACGTATCGACGCAGGAAATCCTTTTTATTGCGAGTAAATAGCGATAAACAGCTCTCTGAATCGTCGACTCGTTGCTGTTTTTGTTCCACTGAAAGCAAACGCGGCACCCACTTGGGAAAAACCTTTCTCATGCTCAACTTTTCATGAAGGATTGTAAATGCGCTTCCAGATGATATCTGTGTCATTTCTGCAATCTCACGGACCTTCACTTTGCGATTTTTCATTACAATTTTTAACACTTTACTCACATTTTTCTGTGTAACGGCTTTCAATGGCCTACCCGAACGTTCCGCATCGTTTGTATTCGTACGACCACGTTTAAACTCAGCATACCAACGACAAATCGTTGGTTTGGATGGAAAGGAGTCCGGGTAATGTTTTTCAAGCCATTGCTGGGCTTCTACGGTGTTTTTACCCATTAAAAAACAATGTTTTATCAACACGCGAAACTCGCTTTTTTCCATTTTTGAAACATATTACAAAGTGACTTTACTCTAACCTCGATAACTCTGCTGTCTGTGATCCGATCGACGTGAAATTTTTACACGTTTCATGTAAAGGTTCGCACTCTATGGAAAAGTAGCCAGTTTGGTACTACTAGCACCATCTCTGGGTTAGTCTCAGGACTTATTAAACGATGTGTTATCTTAAAAAGCCGTTTCTTGCATTTTCACTGCATTACCGTGGTTTGTAGGAAAAATAAATTAATAACTCAATTACCCTCTTCGACCTAATATCACCCCATCAATCTCAAATTTTATACTTATCCAGGCTCTTCACTCGAAAATTAATCCGTTGGTGAAGATATGTTGAATAGGTTATTTATTACCACGAATACGACAATAACAATACTCCTATTTTAACTGTTCTTGTAATCATTTATCTATACCCTCATATTATCAGTAACTAAGCAGTAGCCAAATTCATCTATTATTCCATTAAGATCTTTTCTGAGAATTCTTGAAGTCCTTAGATACATGCTTATCACATAATATTAGTTCATAAGTTAAAGTTTCATCGTATTGAAGTCATATTGTGTTCTACAAATAGGCTTTAGGGATGATAAATGATTCTGATTATTTAAATTTTATGCTTTTTCTCTAATAAGACTAAATCTTGAAGTGGCTGAGAAGGCAATAGTCATAATTACCCTTATTGGCGAGAATCCTCACTGGCGTAGACAGTGAATCACCACAACCTTAAGGCCTCGTGGGTATGATGTAGAATTGTTAACGAATATGTAATTGGTTCGTACATATTTGATGAAAGTGTCAATATGAATATCTATGGACAGTTTGTTAGAGATCAGTCACCGGAATTATTAAAAAATGTCGATTTAAACAAGTGGCAAAGATAGTGTTGCCAGAATTATGGTTCACCAGTACATTTTACATGGATAATGTATGATTTCTCAGATAAAAATTACAATGGTTCATGGATTGGACAAACAGGTCCAGTTGCCAGAAAAAACGACTTAAACGTAGTAAGTTCTTTTTCCTTTGGGGTGCTGGATTAAAGTGAGTCCCCTTGTCTCTCACTATTTGGGCTGCTAGATAAAAGTGAGTCCCCTCACCTCTTACTGGTTTTACGATTACTAATTTAACCTCGAAGCAAATGTTCAAAGTTACATCCCTCTGCTTTAAGGCACAAAAGCAAATGTCTTTTAAAATGGCGCACGGTATTAAGCAAAGTTTGCCTTGGAATCGCAGCATATGCTCGACTAATGCAGTCATGCATGTTTAATCTTGTAGGCTGTTGTTCAAAAATAACATTTGTTTTGTAGCCCAATGAAAAAAACAATCCGGGGATGTCATATCAGGTGAACAAGCAGGCCAGTTTACATAACCTCCTCGACCAATCCATCTACCATTGTAGTTTTCATTCAAGAAATTCCATACGATCCGTGCAAAATGTGCTCGTGCACCATCGTACTGGAACCACATTCTTCGTCGCGTCTCTAAATCGACATCTTTCATCAGCACTGGTAACTGATCTCTAATGAACTGTAAATAGGTATTCCTATTAACATTTTCTTCAAAAAAGTAAGGACCAATTAAATACCCATTTACAATTCCACACCATACCATAAGGCTCCAACGTCTTTGATGATTAACTGTTCTATGCCAGTGAGGATTCTCGTTGGACCAATAATGGCAATTATGCCTATTGAGCTCCCCGTCACTTTGAATTTTGGCCTCATTAGAAAAAAGCACAAAATTGAAAAAATTAGGATCATTTTCTATCATATCCATAGCCCATTGGCAAAACAAATTTTATTTTTTTTCCAAATTATACAGTTTTAAAGTCAAAAACTGGTTTTTTTCGCTAAAGAATTCAAATTCAAACACGTGTACTAAATTTTCATTTTATTATTCTTAAGTCACGTTAGCATGAAAACGCCTTTCAAAGTATTTGATTTTGATTTTTGACCTCTTGGAGGTAACAAAATAAAATTTTCTCTAAGACAAAAATAATGTAGAATTTTTCGTTTATTTTGATTCCAGCATCGAAAATAGGGATTTGGAAGATGAAACTTGAGATTGAACAGTTAATCTTAAGAGAAAGGGGGTTTCGGGCGGTGGAGTGGGTTTTCGGGGCAGGGGGGATTATATGTAAAGGTTGGATTTAGGCTTAGTAGAGTAAGTATTGATAGTGCTTTGGATGAATAATAGATTAGTTTATTTTCCCTGAAAACTACGGTAATGCAGTGAAAATGCAAGAAACGGTTTAAGATATTCGACCTTGATTTTTGACCTCTTGGAGGCCATAAAAAGAAATTTTGTTTGTAACAAATTCGATGCAGAATTTTTCGCTCTTTACGATTCCGGCATAAAAAATAGGGGTTTCTATTTAAAAAAATTAAGTTGACCTTTAACTGACCTTAAAGTTCAACTTTAAGGTCAAGCTAAAGGTCACTGTTGTCTGACCCTTTATGCCTTCTTTAACTTTTAACAGGAGCTTTTTCTCGTATCTAGCTTAGATTTTGAGATATTTAGGCGAGGAAATTAAAATGGCCTGCCTTGTATATACAGGGTGCTGAATAACTCAAAAAATTGCAATGTAATAAAAAATGTTTTAGACAAAAGTTGTTGGGTATTCAGGGGCTGAGTTTACTATGACCTTGAACATGTCCTTGACTCTCATTTTCAAGGTCATTTGAAGGTCAACTTTTGTTTTTTGAATGAAATCCCCTATTTTTGACCTCGGATTCTGAAAGAGAGCGAAATTTTACGTCCAGATGAGTTTTCGCGTTAGGGGTCGAAGCAAACTCTACAAGGCATTTCAAGGTCGAATTTCTGTTTCGAGCAGAGAGCTTCTAAATCATAATATTTGCCCTTCAGATCAAAGACTGCCGTACATCACTCACCATGTCCAATGATATAATATGTACTTTTATTGTGGATGGACTGGGCACTAAAGGACAACGTAATGCCTCCAGTAATGCAGTGCAAACCTAGCCACTAGGTACAAGTCAACACAGATTCGAAGATTTTTTGATAAGGAGACCCCTTCTCCGTGGTGTTCACATGTGCATATTTTTATGAAACGTGTAAGCACCCCCGGAGCTCACGACGAGGACGTAGGGGGCCTCCCGACTCCATTCCCTTGGCCCTGAGAAGGGCCGATTTGTGGTTGTGTTGCTCTGCAACGAACGTATTGAGAACGACGAAGCAAATTAAGATCATGTAGTGATCCAACCAGCAAGACAAGATCGTGTAGAGATCCAGCCAGGTAAGGCAAGATCGTGTAGAGACCCAGCCAGTTAGGGCAAGATCGCATTGTTATCAGCTCTTTCCATATCGAGTAGATGCTTAAAGTGTGCAAAATTATTTTCTAAGCATTACAATAATTGACGGCGAAAGTTACGTTGTAAATTTCTAAGCATTTGGGGGGTTATCGCTTCATAAGCTCTTTTTATTCTATCCATCATATTCAATTTTATCGTTGGAGCTTCACTGTAAACAGCATCTTTTACGTATCCCCATAAAAAGAAATCTAGCGGGATTAGATCCGGTGATCTAGAAAGCCACGCAACTGTTCTACCTCGTCTTATTTATACATTTGAAAATCGTTGATGCAAAAATGTCCGTACAATACGAGCAAAATGAGCAGCAGCACTATCCTGTTGATACCATAAACGTAGTCTTACTGCAAGAGAAATATTCTCTATGCATCCTAGCAAATCATTTTCCAAAAATTCCAAATACATTAGACCATTAATGGTACGTGCAAAAAAATGTGGACCAATCACTTGGCCATTACAAATGCCGACCCATACATGTGAACTTATACAATGTTGATTAAGCACCTTACGATACCACTGTGGATTTTCTGGTGACCAATGATGGCAATTATGCCTATGAAGACTACCATTGCTTATAAATGTCGCTCCATCATTGGAACAAACATTCAAAAAAAAATCTGGATTTTGATCCAACATCTCAAGAGCCTATCTACAAAACTGTACTCTGAGTACGTAATCAACCTTACTTAATTTCTATACCAAAGTAATGTGATACGGATGGTAATTTACTAATCGTAACAATCTGTGAGCCGTAGTTCGAGGGACTCCCAGTTCTCGTTCTATTTGACGGGTATTAATACGGGAATTTTGGTGAACCATAGGCAAAACAGCAAGCAACCTAAGGTCGTTATTATTCTGAAGTCTATTCCTGTGTCTATGGCGATGCAGTGGTTTATTGCGAGATCTTCTTACGATGTTTATCACTTTTTGAGCCGTAGAATGGCGGCGATTTGTAAACCGCTCCGCATAAGTTCGGACAGTAAGTCCGTAATTCCTACCACATTCACCGAAGATTATAAGAATATCGACTACTTCATTAAGTATATAATTTGCCATTGTAACGACAAGAATTTTATCAGATTAATTAATGCTCAATTACAAATGTGCAAAAAAATACATAAAAATTAGTGACTGAAGCACTAAATGGATGAAATTTTGTAGAGATACTATAGGAACTCAATCGAATGGGAAGATTAATTATCGATTTTAAAGGTAAGGATTTGTTCTTCGGTTATCTATGAAGAACCACGATAACATAATACAATAAAACAAGGTGTAAGCACCTTAAATATGTGAAACAATCACTAGTCCAACAGCACACTGTAGGGTCAGAATTTGCATAAGAAGTTCACGTATTCGATAATCGATAAAACAATAAAAAATACTACAGGGTGCGTACGGTATTTAAGGACAACTTGAGAGTAAAATTAATTATCTTGTATTTTTAATAAAATTTAATGAAATTTTAGGAATTTCTTATACAACGTTAAATTAATATATGGCTATAAAGTTATTCAATAAAATCGCCATTAGCAGCAATAACCTCTTCGATCCGGGTCCAGAAACGATTACATGCACGAATCAAATGCTCCTTGTTCATATTGACCATAACGGCATTAATAGCAGTCTTCAGCAAAGAAGTGGTGTTATGAGGACGCTTATTGGTCTCACGCTCAACTACGCCCCATACGTAATAATCCAAAGGATTAAGGTCTGGGGAGCTAGATGGCTATAGGTTCGGTGTTATGTGGTCATGAAAATTTTGTGTCGTCAAATCTTGTGTCGCCATCGCTTTATGTAAAGGAGCAGAGTCTTGTTGAAAAATGTATGGTATGCCTCCGCTTACATTGTCTATCCAGGGTTTCACTACCGTCTCCAAAACCTCGATGTATGCAGCAGAGTTCACTCGAAGTCTTTGAGTAAAAAAGTGTGGTAGCATAACATGTCCTTCGTTGCTGACAACACCTAAAACCATAACAGTGGCTGGAAATTTTGTGTGCATAACAACAGGAACCTACGTAGGATTTGAACAGAGCCATCTGTTATTTCTGCGATTGGTCTTTTGATCTTGGTCAAAATTTTTTTCGTCAGAAAAAACCATAACATTTTGGGCGCCTCAGGGTGTTTGATTTTGTTTAAAAGACGTTTTGATCGGAGAACTCTCTGTTCCCGTGTTCGTTCTGACATGAACTGTCGGACACAGGACACTCTGCGCATCACGTAAGACTTATACCGAAGGTCTTCGTGGACAACTCTAGGAATAAGGCGCTCAGAAACATGAAGCTCACTCGCAAGGACCCTCATTGATTTTGAAGGGTCCTCGTCTATGATCGCTTGCACTTGCTCTAAAAATTCTGCAAATCGGACAGTGTCAGAACGTTGTTCGTGCTTTTTGCGTTTTGCAACCGATTCTGTATCGCCTCCTGATGCTTCCAATTCACGGCGAACCTTATGCGCGAATGAACGGGCGCAATTAAGAAAATTAGAGATCTCTAAATCTGTATGGTTCGCACATATAGCGACGATGACAGCATGTCTCTTCATTTTTTGAGTGATGTTGTAGTCCGCCATTTCTTATCTAAAAAGGAAAAAAAAATAAAAAAAAATATTCGAGAAGTTATAGTCACATTTATGCATGTCCTCAAATACCGTAGCAACCTGTATTTCGGTGCCATTTTGAAATATAAATATGAAACGATCTATTATAATTTTTATACATGAACATGAGTCTGCTGCTTTATTTGAAATCGATCTGCGGAGCATTAACGTTAAAGGTCATGGTGTAACTCAGAAAAAGTTCAGATCGTCCCCTAACGCGAAAGCTTAGCCGGATGTAAAACTTTGCACTTTGTCAATTTTCGAGGTCGAAAATAGGGGACTTTATTTGAAAAACAAAGTTGACCTTTAAATGACCTTGAAAATAAGGGTCAAAGATATGTTCAAGGTCATGAAAGGGTTAGCATTTCGATACCCAATAACTTTTGTCTGAGGCATGGTTTTAAAAAACACGGATTAACCAGTTTATTGCCCCAAAAAGAAATTTTACCTTGAAATGATTTGTAGAGTTTACTTTGACTCCTATCGCAAAAGCTCGTCTGGACGTGAAATTTTGCGCTCTTTCAGAATCCGTGGTCGAAAATAAGGGATTGCATTCGAAAAACAATAGTTGACCTTCAAATAACCTTGAAAATGAAGGTCAAGGACATGTTTAAGGTCATAGTGGAGTCAGCCCTTAAATACCCAATAACTTTTGTCTGAAATATTTTTTTATTACATTGCAATTTTTTGTTATTCAGCTGTCCAAGTTAAAATGGGACACCTTATATATATATATATATATATATATATATATATATATATATATATATATATATATACACACACACATTTATATATATATTTTGAAATTATATTTTAAAAAAAATTAAAGAGAAAAAAAAAGTCGATGCGTTATAAAACTTAGTTTAAATTAAGTTTTACGATAGTAGCTATTAGGTTGGAAACTATGAAACGGGCGTTTTTTGTTTAGTTTGTGTTCAGCTGCACGCGCGTTTCATAGTTTTTAACCTAATATTTTTCCTATTTAAATAATACATATGTTTTACGAGAAAATCGCTAACTCTTGGCATAAGCTAAGGCTAGGTTTCACAACGGTTGGGGTCAGAGGAGAGTGTGTCACGTAGATTGTGGGGAGAGGCTTTATCGTGGTGGAGCGCTTGGGTGTGGATCGAGGCAGTCGGTCGATGTTTTTTTTGAATGGCGACCGGGGGCCGGAAAGGCAGGGAGCAGACTTATCGGCGGACACAAAAAAAAAAAAACGAAGGTCATATACCGACGTTACACCCTCATGCTAAAACGGTTGCTAGGTAATCGTTGTATCAACTAGCAATCGTGTTGGCGTAGCCGGAATGAACACGATGATAACTTGCACTATAAGGCGTGGTTCTTTTTAATGGCTGTAGTTGAAGAAACTTCTTGATGACAAGACTTGTGACGTCTCTGGTAACGAGTCGGCTGGAGATGGTGCTTTGGTGAGTGTTGGTCCTGCGTGTGAAGTTACGGTGTCTAGGTTCACAAATCCCATTTCTATGTCGTGCTGCTGTTCAGTCCGCCTCACGGGTGGATCCGCTGTCTTCAGAGTCATAAATAAACGAGTTATAGACCCACAGAGTGCGGCTAGGAGGTGCATGGAGCATCCGTACATACGGTGGAGGAGAAACCTGTTGACTAGACTATTAACTACGGTTATTGCAAGTATAATGAAGACGATGGCTATGATGGCGGAGCTGATGGTTCCGAACGTCAACAGTCGGTTCCAGGCAGTAGTCCATACCGAATCCAATATTTTACCTACAGCATCTTCGTTGAGGAGTTTAGATATTGTTCCTTCATTGTCTATAGTGGATTGGCCGTGGACCTCTTTAGCAAAGTCATTCAATAATGATGGCCTTTCGATTAGGAATATAATTCGTTCCTGTAGCTGTTCTAGAACTTTTTCTGTATAAATGCCGCTGGTTGCCAAGGAAGCTGGGTCGACGTATTTCCACGTCATCTGTGTAAAGGGCTTCAGGGTTAATGGTGCTTTGCCTTCTACTGGTTTAGGCATCATTTTTAGCCTTTCTCTGTTTATTTTGTAATACGATGGCAGGATGCCATTGCATGATACTCTGGTACCATGATTTTTCAGGATGTGTGTTTTCGGTGTCAAATATTGCGTTTGATTATTCCGTAACACTTCTAGTTCAGCATAGCAATATTCCCCATGTTACAGCTTCACTTCTACTGGTACGCATTTGATTATGTGTACTACTTCTCCTCCTACTGTTGCCATGTAGCCAGGCCCGTTCATCAAGTTGTAAGCCAACTCATCAGGTGATTGATTGGCTATAGCTAGAGCGTTTAGCATTGTCTGTCGTTGAATCTTACATTGTTGTTGCATTACATTATAATACAAGGATTGAACTTGGGATTTTATGTGCTTTTCGACGTATATGGTCTTGGAATTCACATGCGCAAAGATGTCCAAATTTTCTATCGCCAACCTTCCTGGCTTTGCGAAAGAAATATCGTTTGGTGGTCTCTAAGATAAATAGCTAAGGGTGCTCGGTCTTGACCACTGTGTATCGGCATAAGCTCTCACTGCCCTTGTTGGATAGAGCAAAGGTCACATCGTCTGAGTAAGGGAATATATGGTTCGTTAGTGGTTAAGGGTGTTGTCTGTGATTTTGTTAAGGGGGGTAATCACAGTAGCACACAAAAAAATAGGCATATTTTTGGGAATTAATTTTGGCTGAATAAAGGTATCAATCGAAAATCTGTAAAGTAGGTTTTATAGCAATACTAAAAAAGTACAAAATGTAATTTTTTCAATAAAAAATATTTAAAAATGGCGGCTGCGCAGCATATGCCCCAAGGCGCCTATTTTTGAAAGCGTGTCGATGGCCGACGACGTAGACTCCTTAATTTTTGACCTGGAAGAAAAAACCAAAATTTTTTAGTTTTCATATAACAACAGCTAGCGAGCTACGTAGGATTTTTTTGATATATTGATTTTTTGCAAAATGGTGCATGTTTGAAAATAAAGTTAAATTTTTAACAAAAAAAAACGCCATCAAATCTTGGATAAAAAAAACTAAGCCATATAAAATAAAAAATCCTACGTAGCTCCGTGGAAAAAGATATTTGAAAGCTACTGTTGGAATTTCAAGTCGATCAGTAAAGATTTGCTTGAGTTATGTCTTCGGCGAGCTCAAAAAAAGTGGTTTCGAGTAAAACGCGTTTAAAGTTTTAAGTACTGAGAAACCCTACCTGAGTAGCGTTACCGCAGAATGAAAATTTTGGACACTCGGACACTTTTGCCATGTTCCATCATTTGGTATATTATTTTTAAGACCCTAAAGCACCTTTTAGGCGAAAAAAATTTTTTTCGAAAAATTGAAAATTTTACTGTGATTTCCCCCCTTAACTAGTCCTTCTTATAACAGTTTGTAATGGTCAAATTTACATTGGTCTAAGGGTACAGCTTCCCAGAAGGGATACCTACTTTCAACGTCGATGCAAAAAGTTTCGGAGAGAGTGCACAATGTTTCGGAATTCAAATGAATTTTATTATTATCAAGGTCGATTTGTGCAAATTGCTTTTTTAAGGTGATGCTTAGGACGCCTTGTACGATCACATCTTCCCAGGCACAATAAGGGTCTCGGTAAACACTCCCAGAGCATCGCCCATTCTCAGTGAGTGTTCCTGCGTAGATTATTGGGTGTGTTACAGTACTATTAACTTTTATTTCGCTTATTATTGTGCTATCTCCAATCTTAAACATTCCGGTTTCGTACATTTGTTTACAAGTGCGCCTATTAATTTCGTGTATGTAACACATCGTTCAATAAGTCCCGAGACTAACAACAAAAACAACATTTTTTTCAAAAATCATTTTTATTCATCAATATAATCTCCTTTTAGAGTGATACAATCTTTCCAATGCCTTTTCAACATTTCTATACCATGTTTATAGAAGGATTTATCCTTGCTTCAAAATAAGCTTCAGTTTCGGCAATGACCTCCTCATTCGAGCCAAATTTTTTTCCCTGGAGCGTTTTTTTGAGATCAGCAAAGAGCCAGTAGTCGCTGGGGGCTAAATCTGGTGAATACGGGGGGTGGGGAAGCAAATCATAGCCCAATTCGTTTAATTTTGCCTTGGTTTTCATTGACTTGTGGCGTGGTGCATTGTCTTGGTAAAAAAGGATTTTTTTCTTCTTCATGTGCGATCGTTTTGCTGCGATCTCCTCCTTCAAACGTACCAACAAGTCAATATAATAATCACTGTTAATCGATTTACCTTTTTCCAGGTAGTCAATGAAAATCACGCCATGTGTATCCCAAAAAACAGACGCCATGACTTTGCCAGCAGACTGCTGCGTTTTTGGACGCTTTGGGCGGCTTTCGCCAGCCATGCGCCACTCAGATGATTGCCGATTCGACTCCGGAGTGAAATGATGTATCCATGATTCATCCGTGGTCACGTATCGACGCAGAAAATCCTTTTTATTGCGAGTAAATAGCGATAAACAGCTCTCTGAATCGTCGACTCGTTGCTGTTTTTGTTCCACTTAAAGCAATCGCGGCACCCACTTGGTAAAAACCTTTTTCATGCTCAATTTTTCATGAAGGATTGTAAATACGCTTCCAGATGATATCTGTGTCATTTCTGCATTCTCACGGACCTTAACTTTGCGATTTTTCATTACAATTTTTAACACGTCACACACATTTTTCTGTGTAACGGCTTTCAATAGCCTACCCGAACGTTCCGCATCGTTTGTGTCCGTACGACCACGTTTAAACTCAGCATACCAACGACAAATCGTTAGTTTGGATGGAGAGGAGTCCGGGTAATGTTTTTCAAGCCATTGCTAGGCTTCTACGGTGTTTTCACCCATTAAAAAACAATGTTTCATCAACACGCGAAACTCACTTTTTTCCATTTTTCAAACAAATTACAAAGTGACTTTACTCTAACCTCAATAACTCTGCTGTCTGTGATCCGATCGACGTGAAATTTTTACACGTTTCATGTAAAGATTCGCACTCTATGGAAACGTGGCCAGTTTAGTACTACTAGCACCATCTCTGGGTTAGTCTCAGGACTTATTGAACGATGTGTTATTCGGCCTGACCATGGTTAACTATAGTTATGCGAGGACATTCCGCAGTAGTAAACTGTCCGCTGTTTCTTTACTTTACACTTTATTACATGAGTTTGGCGATAGTTTACTATTTGTAATAATTGTATGTAACGACGGGTTACATTTACAGGGTTCGTGGGAAATTCGCATTCGCCTATTTCTAGTAGAGATACAGTGATTATGTTCAGGTGCCGTGATCCGCAGTCGTAGCCAATCAGACTGTAAATTGGAGCAAGAAGACATAAGAAAATAATTACTTTTGCCAAGTCCATCTGAAAAATAAAGGTAACTTAATTCTGTTTCCTTTCTGTTTTGTTTCATAATCGTATGGTACGTGCTTAGTGCTTATGTTCTTTAATCTTAATTTGTAGATAGTATCTATATTATATAAAGTTTTATTTCTTTTTGTAGTTAGTTTGTTTTTTTATACTCGTGTTTTCATAAAAAAAATTATATATAATTTTTTATAGTATGTTTTGTTTTATTATATTATTATTTTATAGAAATTTTATTTCTCACGCCCCTTTTTATAGACATTTATACGCATATATATTTATAAGTGTTGTTGTAATTATTTTTTGATTGTTTTTAGATGCTCTTATCTGTTTATAGGTCGTTCTCGCTATTTGCGTCCTTTTTCTTGCATTTGTGTTCGTATTTCCGATATATGTGGGATTTGCGGAGTTTGTTGGCATGGACAATCTCCCTTATTATATTGTATCCTTACATTATGAGTTTTAAGGATCTTTAATACTTGGTGTGGACCGGAGTAGTGGTCGCCGAACTTGCCGGGTTTAGGACCGAGCAGTAAGAACACGAAATCTCCTACCTTAAAATTTTGTGGATTTATTCGTTTGTCGTACAGTTTCTTATTTTGTAATTTTGATCCGACTAAGTTATCGTAGGCTAGGGTTTTGATGCCATTAAGTCGGGTCACTAATTTGGTAATATAGTCTTCGTATGTTGGTGACATGTCAATTGTTTTCAAGGGGTCGCACGAGGGTAACCGCGCTAATTTTTCGAACACCACCTCATAAGGCGTGTATTTCGTGCTTTCTTGCACGCAGGTGTTATAGTTTAGCATGGCTATTTCGATACACTCGTCCTACTCATTGTCTCTATCGGTGTATTGTTTCAGGAACTCACCGAGTGCATGATGGATCGTTCGAGGGATCTGTTCAATTGTGGGTGGAAAGCGGTCGTTTTGAGTTTCTTTATTCTGAACTTTTTGGCGATTCTATTCATTAGGTGACTTAGGAAATTCTTTCCTTGGTCCGTTAATATTGCCTTGGGTGCTCCAAATAGACAGATGAATTTCTTTATTAGTGCGTCGGTGATAGTAGTGGCCAGGGTGTTTTGTAGGGGTTCGGCTAAACAAAACTTCGATAGTTGATCTTGTATCGTTAACACGTACTCATTCCCTTTCTTGGTGGCCTTAAGGGGTCCTACTATATCCATCGCTATTTTATCGAAAACAGCCCCCTGGGGCAATTTTGTTTTGAGACGCACTATTTTTTTTTTAATTGACAGTCAAGGCATTGTTGAATGCGTTCCTGTACGTCGTCTTTCAGATTTTCCCAATAGTATTTTTGGCGGATTCGGTTAAACGTTTTTGATACTCCTCTGTGACCTCCAATCGGTGATTTGTGGAGCTCGTAGAAAACTTTATCCCTCTTGTCGATCGGGACGTATCTTAATTTTCCAGTGCATATAAAAATTTTCGTAGAGGTATCGATGAATGTGCTTTTAAAAAGGCTCAGGATCTCTGACCATTCTAAGTTTCTTATATATTTATTCTTAGCAACGCTAAACGTTCTTTGGGTAAATTTTCCCAGTAGTTCTTTCAAATTTTTCAAACCTTTCGTCAGATTTTTTTTAATCTGCGTCAGGGAAAGCGGTTGATTCCCTTTTATACAGGGTGCGTATGGTATTTGAGGACATGCATAAATGTGACTATAACTTCGCGAATTTTTTTTTTAATTTTTTTTTCTTTGCAGATGAGAAATGGCGGACTACAGCATCACTCAAGAAATGAAGAGACATGCTGTCATCGTCGCTATATCTGCGAACCATACAGATTTAGAGATCTCTAATTTTCTTAATTGCGCCCGTTCATTCGTGCATAAGGTTTGCCGTAAATTGGAAGCATCAGAAGGCGATACAGAATCGGTTGCAAAACGCAAAAAGCACGAACAACGTTCTGACACTGTCCGATGTGCAGAATTTTTAGAGCAAGTGCAAGCGATCATAGACGAGGACCCTTC
Organism: Chalcis sispes; assembly: GCA_949987625.1. NCBI lineage: Eukaryota > Metazoa > Arthropoda > Insecta > Hymenoptera > Chalcididae > Chalcis > Chalcis sispes. The sequence goes on along the minus strand of OX465095.1, from coordinate 27,657,018 downwards.
AAAATCAATGAGGGTCCTTGCAAGTGAGCTTCATGTTTCTGAGCGCCTTATTCGTAGAGTTGTCCACGAAGACCTTCGGTATAAGTCTTACGTGATGCGCAGAGTGTCCTGTGTCCGACAGTTCATGTCGGAACGAACACGGGAACAGAGAGTTCTCCGATCAAAACGTCTTTTAAACAAAATCAAACACCCTGAGGCGCTTAAAATGTTATGATTTTTTCTGACGAAAAAAATTTTGACTAAGATCAAAAGACCAATTGCAGAAATGACAGATGGCTATGTTCAAATCCTACGGAGGTTCCTGTTGTTATGCACACAAAATTTCCAGCCACTGTTATGGTTTTAGGTGTTGTCAGCAACGAAGGACATGTTATGCCACCACACTCTTTTACTCAAGGACTTCAAGTGAACTCTGCTGAATACATCGAGGTTTTGGAGACGGTAGTGAAACCCTGGATAGACAATGTAAGCGGAGGCAGACCATACATTTTTCAACAAGACTCTGCTTCTTCACATAAAGCGATGGCGACACAAGATTGGGTGGCCAAAAATTTTCATGACCACATAACACCGAACCGATGGCCACCTAGCTCCCCAAACCTTAATCCTTTGGATTATTACGTATGGGGCGTAGTTGTGCGTGAGACCAATAAGCGTCCTCATAACACCACTTTTTTGCTGAAGACTGCTATTAATGTCGTTATGGTCAATATGAACAAGCAGCATTTGATTTGGGCATGTAATCGTTTTCGGACCCGAATCGAAGAGGTTATTGCTACTAATGGCGATTTTATTGAATAACTTTATAGCCATATATTAATTTAACGTTGTATAAAAAATTCCTAAAATTTCATTAAATTTTATTAAAAATACAAGCTAATTAATTTTACTCTAAAGTTGTCCTTAAATACCGTACGCACCCTGTACATATAGCGTAGAAAGATTTTTTTCCTTTACGCTTCTCGCGATGAACTTTTCTAATAGTCAAGTTTTTTAAAACGGTTATTTTGCCGTATTCGTGTAGCCTTTTTCCGCCCTCGTCACAAAAATATCCGTCCGAGCTCACGAAATAGACTATAATGTCGTTTCTTGTGTGCAGTAGTTCCTTCAATTCTAGTACAGGGCTGCGGCTCGTTACTTCGTTGTCTTCGAATTCATCGGGGGATTCTGATTTTTTGTCTGACTCTGATATGGACCTTATAGGCGTAGCGAAGGGTTTAGGTTTCGCAGATTCGTCAGTACCATAAACTTTGCTTTCCTCGTAGTCGACTTTATTCTTGGGTTGCGGTGCCCTTTTGTCTTCAATGGGGGTTACTTCTTGGGTCTTTCTAGGTCGTCTCCTAGGTTTCTTGGGTATTGGTTCCCCAGGTTCGGGTGCCAGAGGCCCTTCTTGGGCTTTGTTTGGGGCAGATTCATTCCTTTTTTGTTGTGCACGTGTTACTACGTTAACGGCGGCTTCTTCGACGGGGTTGCGTGATAGTGCATCGGCGTTAGCATTCAATTTGCCGGGCTTATAGAATATCTTGTAATTATGTTCAGATAATTTGAATTTACATTTCTGGACTCTAGTATTAAGGTCGGCTGTTTTAAACCATACTAACGGTTAGTTATCAGTTAATACCGTAAACTCCCGCCCGTATACATGTGATCTAAATGCTGTCCCGCTGTAAACTACGGCTAACGCCTCCTTCTGATAAACTTCATAATTGCTTTCAGCGCCACGCAGCATGTGCAAAGTATAGACTATTGACTGGTACTTTCCAATTTCTCCTTGAGACAGGACTCCTCCTACTGCGTTGCCTGGAGCATCTGTAGTGATTATGAAAGGTCGAGATAAATCGGGAAATCGTAATACAGGTACATCGCACAGCATTTCTTTCAATAAATTAAATGCTTCTTCTGTTTTCTCGTTCCATTCAAAAGTTGTTTCCTCATTTAGTAGTTTAGTTAAAGATTTTAAAATATACGCGAATCCTTTCATAAATCGCCGATAATACCCTGCTAGTCCCAAGAATTGGCGAACGTTTTTTACGTTCTTAGGCCGCGGAAAGCATCTTACGACTTCCAGCTTCTTAGGATCGGGTCTTAATCCTTTTTCGCTAAGCAGGTGGCCTAGATATACCACTTCGCGTTTTATGAATTTGCATTTGTCGATCTGTAATTATAATTTAGCTTTTCTTAACTTGTCTATTAGTTCCGTTATTTTTCTGTGGTGTTTATCCAGGTTGTTGGAGTAGAGAACGATGTCATCTAGATAGACGAACAACGTTATACCTTGCATCCCTTTTAACAATTTATCCATTAGTCTTTGGAAGGTAGCGGGTGCTTTTTTCAACCTAAAGGGCATCCTAACAAATTCATAATAGCCGAATGGCTTGCTAAAGGCTGTTTTATGTGCGTCTTTTGGATGCATCTTCATTTGATGGAATCCTGACGCCAGGTCGAGCACTGTGTAATATTTGGCTGATCCTGCTTGATCAAATATCTCTTCGATATTAAGAAGTGGATACGAGTCACCTATTGTTTTTTCGTTCAAGGCCCGGAAGTCTAATACCATGCGCCATCGGGGGTGGCCTTGGGTGTCGGGCTTCTTTGGTACGGCCCAAACCGGTACATTGTGGGGTGAATTGGAGTTTTTTATGACTCCTGCCTTTAACAGATCCTTGATCTGTCAATTTATTTTATCTTTTATTGCATGTGGGAAGCGATATTGCTTTGTATGGACTGGATTATCGTCGGTCGTGTGAATTTCATGCGTTATAAGGTCTGTTCCCGCAAGTTCATCGCTGGGTGGATTAAATACATCCCTGTTGTTTTTTACTAGATCGATTATGTATGACCTTCCGTTGTCGTTTAAGTGGTCGATCCATAAATAATCTTTGATGTTCTCATTAACTTCTGGTTCTTTGAGAGACCCGGGATCTCGAAATTCTACAAGTGACTCGAGCTGGTAGTCCAGGTCGGTCGCTATTTTGTTCTTTGAAGTCAGGTAGCTGCTTTTTGTAGCTACGTTACTGTCGAGGTCTTCGTTTTTCAATACCTCCAAGACATTTGCTTTGTCGTAGGTATTGCTGAATGCGGTCTCAATTTCGAAAGGTCGTGCGACGCCGTTACATCTCATCAGATGGTTAAAGTAGTCAAGGTGTACTCGGAAATCGCGCAGAAAATCGCAATCTAGTACACCTTTCCTTGGGATGTAGACGTCATCTTTTATCACTAAGAATTTTATTTTATTTCCCAACTACGAGATCTCTACCGTTCCCCAGGTTTGCATGATTCTTTTCATGATTCCTCGCAATGTGTATTTCTCTGTCGTGTCGATTTCCTCTACGGGTGGTATCAAACTTGATTTTATTAAATTTATTTCCGACCCTGAATCGACTAATAATCTCGTTTCTGTGAGTGGGAGGATTGAGGATTTTCAGGAATGGTAATCCAGTTTTTACGTCGCTTGTGATGTTTTGTAAGTTTTTCGTTAGATGAGGCCGAACTTCGTCGCCGCAGATAATTTTTACATGTTTATTATTTAATGTCATTAAATTGTTTTCGAAGTCTAATGTTGCTTTGGCAGCTTCGAAGAAATTTGCTCCTAATACTCCGTCGTAGGGGATAGGGAAATTGTTATTCACTACGATAAGTTCGATTGTTGTTTCCCCGATTTTTATTTTTGCCTTCCCCAGGCATTGTTCTGTTCGCCCCCCCCCCCCCAACCCTTGTAGTGTGAATTCATCTTGGATTTTCAGATATTTGTGATCCGGCAAAACGTGTGTTTTTAATACACTAACCTCTGATCCTGTATCGATTATGAAGGTGCTAGGGAACTTATTTTGGAGGAGGCTGAGGTTTATGAACGGTACAGTTCTACAAGTTTTTATGGCACTAATTCTGCACTGAAATCCTCCAGCTCTATCGGGAGGGCTGAGCGCACTTGAGTTCGTGGGGCCTCCCAGGTGGCGTTCTGTTGCGGGAGACTCCTCTAGTTTTTTGCCTGGTTGTATTTCCTTTTCCGGCTTTCGGTGAGAGTGTGCCCTTTTATCCGACAATAGCTGCACTCTGGCACGGGATCCAAGTTGGACGTTTCTTGTTGACGGCAGACTGTAGCCGTGTGCCCTGGCATGTTGCATTTAAAACACCAAATTTCGGCTCGTGGCGCATTGTTTGTGCGCGTAAGGCAGTTCGGTGCCAAGTGCGTGGGATTATTACATAGTTGACAGACGCCTGTTCTTGTTACACTGCGCCACTGTATGTCCTTTTTGTTCGCACATTTGACATACTACGTCGTTGCGACAGAGGTTGGCGGTGCGGCTGGGCTTTCTACAAATTTGGCACGTCCTTGCCTTGAGAAAACAGGTTGCCTCCGAATATCTTGGTTTGTTACAAAACCGGCATATTGTCAACCTGTTTGGTCGGGCCTCGTTTCTAGTTTCTCCCGCTCTTTTTGGCTCTAGCGGCGATTTGCCTTTCGATAAGTATCGCATTCTTTACGATATCCGATATGTTGTCACTAGGCCTCATTTTGTTTTCTATTTCCAGCTTCAACCCTTGTTTAAAACATTTAATTATGTGGATTTCTGTTTGCATCTTGAATTCGTGATCGAGGCTGCCGGTAGCTATTCGGTAAGCTTCATTGATTTGTGCTCCTAAATCTCTCATGCGGTTAGCAAATGCAAGGACAATCTCGTTGTCACGTTGATATTCGTTGCCGAGTTCCCCTTATAATTGTTGTTCTATTTTACTTGACGCATAAATATGCTTTAGGAAGTCTTTGAAAGACTCGATAGTTGGGAAGGTGGATCCGAGGATGGCAGCACGTGCTTCTCCTTTTACTTTACTCCGGATTAATCTTATTAGGTTTGCTTCATCATAAGGCCCTAGTATTTCCTTGGCTTCGTTACAGCCTTCTAAGAATTCGCTTAATGGAATATTTGTTCCATTCAATTCGGTTACTACGCTAAGGGCATCTTTCAGCGAAGCTTGGAAGATGGGCTTTCGGTCGCTTTCACTTCTGGCGTCTCTACTGTAAACAGCCCTATTGGGTTGAGCTATTGTAGGGCAGTCTTGATCCAAGATGTGTAGATCGATTAGAGGTTGGTGGATGGGTGGAGGGGGAATAATATCTTCAGTTACTCTCAGGAGAGTGTCGACGGGAGAGTCAAGACCTTTGTTTTGGGGAGAGCGGGATACCCGTGGTTTACGTGGGAAGGGGTCGGCAATTTCATCCTTGTCTTTTTCCGATTTCAACGCCTTGGCGAGTTGTTGCCTGGTTTGTCTCTTATCAGTCATTTGTTGTTTGGCGACCCGTAGATTGTGCAATTCCTAGGTTGAGAATAAAAAAATTTGGTCATATGGCAATAATCCGACTTTTTAGAATAATCTCTAAGAACTCTCCTTGTTAGGTATGGTACTGGCCTAGATTTTATTGTTATTATATATTTATACTTTTTATCTTATTATTTTTTTTTCTTTTTTTTTTCTTTAATATTTCTATCCTTGTGTATTTTTTATATTGTTTATTTATTTATTATCTTCTCTTCTTTTTATATATACATATATTCCGTTGGTTCGTCTGCTGAGGTTCTCCTTTTGAAGCGGCGTCCTCTTTTCTGGTAATTTTGACGCTAATCGAAACTCAGTGAAGTGAAAGGAAAAGAAAAGGGGAAAAAAAAAAAGAAAAAAAAATTAAATATACGATACGAGTGGTTTACTTTTATCAATAAGAGAGAAATTTATCAAAAACTTAAACACAAAGAAAAATTAGTCTAAAGCGCAATCAACAAAAAAAAAACACAAAAAGAGGAAGAAAAGAAAGAAGTTAATATTTCGGCTAGTTGTGAGTTTAGGAATTCGGATAGGAAGGGGCCGTAAATAATCAACCTTGTTTAAAAAAAAAAATGTTTTTTTTTTATTCATTTAAAAATTTCCTAATTACAAATCGCCGGTTTGGCGCGATTTTACGTACACATATGTTTTTCTCCAACGTTTCTTTTATGTTTTCTTCGTTGTTCGGCTTCTTTTTCTTCGGTATTTTAAAACCTTACACCATCGCGTGAATGCAGGTGGTGCACAATCCTAAGGACTCCCCGTGCTGACAGCGCAGCAACTCGACTCTCTCATCAAGGGTCAGGGCTGGCTTTGGAGGATCGACTTGTTTAGCGGCGTACGCCTCTAACCTTCGGATGCGTTCCACGCGCTTCTCCTCATATATTTTTTTTGGAATCCAAGGTTGCTCTCGGACCTCCTTGAGTGCTCGGAAATACCACTTGCGCTGCCGCGAGTTCGCGTTCTTTTTTAGGGCAGGGAGTTCTCTCTGCTCAGCCTCCACGTGCTCGGAGATAAAATACCCTTGGTTCTTGGTGCTGATTGATGCCTGGCTGGTGTTGGTATGCACTGGGGAAAAGAGCAGAGGTGTGTAAGAATGATACAAAATAAAGCGTAATGAAAAAAAAATACAGAAGATAAAGGAATTAATAAAATTAATAGAACAACAACAAAAATTAATAATAAAAATAAATATAAATAAAAAAAAAATATTAAGAAGGGAAGGGTAGAAAGGGAAGAGAGAAAGAAAAGAGAAGAAAGAGAAGGAGAAAAAAAAACATAAGATTGTTTCAATTCTTTCCTAATCTTTGATGCTTAGTTCAGCGACGCGTTTGGTCAATTTCTCAATATCGCTCCGGTTCTTGTTAACTACGGCGCTTGTTACCATTAGCGCTTTGTGGAGTTTCCTTTGTGCCTTGCGATTTCTCTGGAGCCGTTTCTCGACGTGCCTTCTGTCCTTAATGTATCCTTTTTCTAGGTTCTCTAAATGCCTTCTGATGTGTTCGTTTTTTTTTTATGTATCATCTGTTCTTAAACGCAGGATATTACTAAATTTGTGGGTTTCCTTAACCCGCCTCTGTTGATCAAGGAGTTCGAAGATCAGGCCATCCACTACTACGTTGGTTTCCTCCAACGCGTTCTCCAATGAGAGTACCCTGTTGTGGAGCGAGGAGACCAATCGGGTGATATAATCGTGGGTCAACTCCCCGTAGTTGAGTGGAATCATCTACGAAAATTAATCTGGTTAACCTTCTGTATTTTCCAACCCATATCTTTGTCAAAACCTCCAGCAATTTTCCAAAACTTGTACTCTGTTGCTTGAGGCTTAAGTATTAAAAATCCTCGTAGATCACAGGGATCATACGTTTAATGGCTGCGCACGATTAGTGTTTATATATAGTTCGTTCGTTTCATCTATTTATTTGCAACCTTAATCCGAGCTAACAGACCTTCTTGGTGTTTCGGGTCGTAGTGCAGGTTCCAATAAGTTACGTAATCTACGTGTTGTTTATCTAAATAGTAGCCGTGGTGTATAAAATAGATTTCTGCCTGTTGGGCAGTAAGTCGAAACCGTCAAACCTCTGTATTTAATGGTTTAATTCATAATTTTCATTGTTTATTATTTTATCCCTTCACTTATATTAATTTATATTATTTTGCCTATTGTTTTAATTCATTATTTTACAATACCTTCCTTTTATCATTTATCTTGTGTCTTCTTATTTTCCTTATGATTCCTTTTTTTTTATGCTATCAAATTCATTTACTTCTTTTTTTATTTAAAAATTTAAATTTTTAAAAATTTAATTATAAATTGATAATTTTGTTTCTTTAAACGTTTTTTTCTAAATACTACGTTTTACAAAAATCGTATTTGTAAATTAAAGATTTATAACATTTAAGTTAAATTTAAAAAATGATAAGATACAAAAATTTCTTACCTAATAGGATCATTTTTAAATACTGATGTTTGATCCGATATGATAACAAAAGTCGCATTGATACAAAGAAATTGTTCTTTTAAAGGTAAATTATTTTCTTGTAATAAATTATTCAGAATATTAAGAATATCCTTATAAAAGTTTATGTTGATCCATCGTGAGTACCTTAATATATTGAAACAAAAATGATATAAAAATAAATTACTAAATAAAGATATTTTAGAGTTAATAATAAAACTTACTTGATTAAACCCTTTAGACATGAAGATAAAATTTTATTATTTGATACTTCTTTTAAAACACGAAAGTATATCGAAAAAAGTAAATTAATGAGTTCAGTATAAATTTTTTCTCTAGAATAATTATTATCATTTGTTTTGGTTTCCAACATTTCTTTTTTTATTTTGTTCAGTCTTCTGTTTTTCTCTTTTGCAATTCCAGAGAGTATTGATTTTTGTTGCGAATAAACTTTTTTCAATCCTTGTTTGACTTCCTGTCCTTCATTATGATTAACAGTTTTAATTTGAAGACTCAGTAAAATTGAAGTCGCTTGTAAGTGCATTGAGTGATGTTTTTTGATATAGTGATTTAAACGTCGTAAAATCTAAAAGGTAAACACGGTTATATATATTTAAGGGTGTTTTGAACATATACATGTGCGCGCATACATATATACACTACTCCAGCTTTAAGTTCGGAACTCTACTGTTAAAAACTGAGGTAGAACGAGGAGTTGAACATAAAGAAAGAGCGAAACCACAAGATAAAATCTAAGATTATCTAGCTCGGGTGGTGACATCTACGAAGGGTTACAGTCTGGGATGCAGTTATAAACGCATACATGCACCTATACGCAGAACACTTATCAACACATGTAACCTTCTGTGTATCAATGCTATAGGTACAGCACTAGATAAACATTTATATTTATAACATTAGGTCATAGAGCACAATAAGTGCGGAGTCGCTACTCCAAAGTGATGTATAAAATCACTCATACATGCGTAAAATCAACGCGTCATTTCACCATTAAAGGTGGATCAATGATCGAAAATTTTAACTTCAGATTCTTATGAAAATTTTGAATAAACAGACTTATAAAAAGTTTCAATCAGTCAATTAGAAAAAATACGACAGAATAATAGAGAAAATAGCATTAATCTTGCAAAAAGCAAGACTCTGTAGGACATGGGCTGAAAAGTCCCGGGATTTTTCAATAGGTGACGCCACTAGAAAATGAACATGATTCATTTCGAGAGGTTCATCTATCACTAGTTCATGTGTGAAGTTTCATGACATTTCATTCATTTGTTTACAAGCTACAGTCGTTTAAGTTTCGCTACCTTCGCTTTCGTGAAGAAAATGGAAAAACAGGAATATCGCATCTTGATCAAACATTGTTTTTTGATGAAAAAAACTCCTGAACAATCAATCAAATGGTTGAAATGTTATCTAACATCTGCTCCTTCGAAAACAACAGTTTATCGGTGGTTTCGTGAATTTAAAATGGGTCGTACAAGCACCGAAGACGCACCTTGCTCTGGACGGCTAAAAGAGGCTACGAATGCAAAAATCGTAAAGCAAGTGCATCGAATCGTTTTGAATGATCGTAAAGTGAAGTTGCGCGAGACGGCAGAGGCCATTGGCATCATAGAAGAACGGGTGGGATACATTTTGCACGATGTTTTGAACATAAAAAATCTATCCGGACGATGGGTGCCTCGTTTGCTGACCGTCGACCAAAAACAGCAGCGCGTTGATGATTCAACGACCGGTTTGGCGTTGTTGCAGCGTAATCGAGCGGACTTTTTTCGACGTTTTGTGACGATGGATGAAACGTGGATTCGTTACCATACGCTTGAGTTCAACAGGCAGTCTGCAGAGTGGCTGAAAAGCCACGAAAGTCGACCAAAGCGGTCAAAAGACCAACGTTCGGCCGGGAAGGTTTTGGCCTCAGTTTTTTGGGATGTGCATGGTATAATCTTCATCGATTACCTGTAGAAGGAAAGAACAGTTACCGGAGAGTATTATGCAGCGTTATTGGACAAACTGAACGACGAAATAAAGAAAAAACGACCTCATATGGCGAAGAAAGAAGTTCTGTAACATCATGATAACGCACTGTCACACACGTCCTTAAAAGCGAAGGCCAAATTGGACCAATTACGATTCGAATTGGTTGCTGACTCACCGTATTCTCCAGATTTGGCCCCCAGTGATTATTATCTGCTCTTTAATCTCAAGCGGTGGCTCCAGGGAAAAAGATTCACGTCGAATGAGGAAGTCATCGCGGAAACAGAGGCGTATTTCAAAGGCTTGGACGTTTCGTACTACAGAAAGGGCATCGAAACGTTGGAAAATCCCTATACTAAGTGTATCGCCCTCGAAGGCAATTATGTCAAGGAATAAATACAACATTGCCCAAGAAACGCTTGTTTTCATTAAAAATCCCAGGACTTTTCAGTAGTACAGGAATCAAGAAGCAGAACTTGTAAACGGTATGTAAGTTATCTAAATTGCTTAATGCAATAATGATGTACACGCAAAAACTAGGACATATACAGATTACTTTAAAAGGTTAAATAAAATATTTCTAGTGAGCAGACATGGATAACACTAATAAGATGCGCAGAGCAATCGTAGATCAGGCACTAATTATTCTAGAAAAAATAAAGAGGGATGAAGCTTATAAATTGTAGAAGCTGATGGTTGGCACTTTGAAAGAATTTGTAAGATATGGCTGACGCGCACGTGCCGTGAAAAAAATTGCGGCTATAAACATTCTTCTAGTAGAGATATAAATAAGAAGTTAAAGTTTTTTTGTCAGTTTCTTTTGGAAAAAAATTTGTAACGCCCTAATACCCACGCCGAGTAGTTAGTTGGAAGCTATTGGTAAGGTTATGAATGATTAAGTTGTTCTCACAATAGATAGGTAGAAGCTCAGAGGACAACTTTTGCCAAATATAATAGTAGTGAAAGATGGCCTTAAGCCATAACTGGTACAACGACTTGGGCTATGGCGGCTTATTACAAATTTTAATGATACTTCTTGCGCTGAGGAGCTTGCACTAGCCACCTTTCACGATTGTAAATCGATTTGAGTTAGAGACTAATATATCAAGCACTGAGAGAGAAAGAGAGAGCCACGTATACTGCTAGATTGTAAAACAGTTGCGGTCGTAATATCCAAAAGCTCCGATCGGCGACACATATTCCATTTCCAAAATTGAATTATATTCAAGGCTAATTTGGGGAGAGTGATAGTTCACATCCGCATGAATTTCGTTTTTTGATTTTTGATTCTCAGACGATAGTACATGAATAACTGCCATGGTGTTTTTCTCGATTAAATATGTTCGCTTTAATCGATCCGCGACGTGAGTAACGTTAGTTTCAGATTAATATCGCTGATTTCACAAGCTGCAGCTTTCAGTTCACGGGTAGATTCACAAAGCTCTTTGAGAATTTTTTCGAAAGTTATATTTTTTGATATGACATGTCTTTACTTTTGCTCCCGTACGCCCAAAGTCACGCTTTTCGGCGTGGGCATGCGAGAAAAAGAAACGTCTGAAGAGCACTGTTACTTGGCAACGGGTACAAACGATGGCGATACGAGGGAGGCAGAATTAGAGTTTAGTCAACGAGAGTATGCTAGTAAAAAGCGAGCGCAAAGGCATGACCTCTTGGTTGGAGGTGTTGGTCAACAGGTAGAAAGAGGACGATGACAAAGGAGTAGACAAGTTCGAGTTCGCAAATATGCACAATAAGACGAGATGTCGAAGGAATGAGAAGTAAGAATACAATTTGTGATCAATGCCTTACTACAGATGATGGTTTTTTTGCCGGCGTTCTTTCTTGACAATAATTTATTGTAAACGTAGCACTTACTGTTATTCAATAGGGTGACCTCTGGAGAGAAAGAGAGATAGAGTGGAAGAGGGAGAGGAAAAGGAAAAGGATGGGAGCGAGAGGGAGTGGCAGAAAGTGAGAGAGAGAGAGAGAGAGAGAGAGAGAGAGGGGAGGAGGAAGAGACAGAGAGAAAGAAACAGCCACTACGAATACCGAGGTCACTTTCAAGAAAGTTCGCTAAAAATCCAGAAATTCTAATCTTCAAAAATAAAGCAATAAAACTCAGCTTTCTTCAACGGGTTTTTAGGCTTGATATATCAAGAAAACATATTGATTCACATCACAAATCAAAGCCCGTGAAAAACTTTGTATCTAAAATATGAAAGTAACTAATCAGGAGAGGTTTAGATACTGAAAAAATACGATAATTCAAGGTAAATGTCAATGTCAAATTACCGAGAGAGATAGAGAGAGCAGGAACCAGCAAACTAGTACATTGATTGTCAACTCATAATTATTTTAATAAACTATATTATAATTAAATATTACGTCACAACACTGGCCTAAAAAAAAAAAATAAATGACAGAAGGTATGCAGCGAGTGCAGAAATTAATTGTCCATCTGTGTAAATTAACTCCAAGTGGTAGTTTTGTGAAAGATGATGAAATATGTCATATAGATTGTTATATGGTCTAAAAGTACTTTTCGCCATAAGAAAAAAACTATACAAGAATGAGAAAAGAACACTTACATACACACATACACAACTAGTATATATTTTATAATATTATAATCTAACATAATCATATAATTACAATTAAAGATATTTCTCCACGTTTGTCATTCTCAAATACTTGTACAAAGCAATTCGCCACAAGTTCCCTAGCTTTACGGAACTTGTTATTAAGAAATGGAACTAAAAAATTTGCTATGTTTGATGAAAAATTAAAATGGGAGTGTGTCATTAGCAATTCACATAAACAATTAAGAGCAAATATTCCTAGTACTATATCCTGTTTTCTAAAATGAAGCATGTGTGTTTCTTTTTTTAAAACAAGCGACATTTGTTCAAGTTTTTGTAGATACTGCTTATAGTATTTAAAAACACAATTTTCAAGACGTTGAAGTTGTAAGGTTTCTTTTTTTACTGTAATAAAATATCATTGAATTAAGAACATATTTTGTGACACTTGATTAAATTAAATATGATTTACTATCAAATACATTTTACTTCATTTTTCTTAGTGATCCGAATGCTATACGAGGGTATAACATCTTTAAATATTTCCAATAAAGATGCAGCTGCTAATTTTCGTACTGTAACAAAACTTTCAGGACTTCTTTCATTCATAAATTGTAATAGAACCGACACATTACATAATTTTTTATCTGGATCTTCTAAAATTTCAGTTGATATTATACCAATTTTATAACGATATGATTTGAGTTTTTCATCACGACTTGCAAGCAACTGTATCGTTGCTAATGGCTTGGAAACTACTGACTCCATACCATTCTGAAAATAATATGTTGAATTAGTAAAAATAATAACAATAATATAAAATGTAATATTTTCAGTAGTGTACGCAGGCGCACGCACGCACGCACACGCACACGCAAGCACGCACGCACGCACGCACGCATGCACGCACACACACAGAAGGGTGAATCAAATATAAACGGTAATTTTTTTATACGTTTATTGAATAATATTACACACAAACCATATCATCAACATTTCTCAATCTAGTGTCCTACGTTGTATACACACTTTTGCCACCGTTTTGGAAGCTTGAATATTGCTTGTTCATAAAAAGTTTTAGGACAAGTTGTCAGCAAATTGCGCACGTGCTCCTCGACTTTTTCATTGCTTTTAAATCGTTTTCCTCGAAGTGATTGTTCCAGGGGCGCGAACAAAAAATAGTCACAAGGGGACAATTCTGGACTATACGGAAGGTGTTTGAATCTTTTCAAGTCCATTTCTTCCAGTTTATCCCTTGTCAAAGCCGCGGTGTGCGGCCTAGCGTTATCATGGAAATGGATGACTTCTATAATGAACATACCTCGTCTTTTGTTTCGGTAGGAGGTTCTCGCTGACTGTAACAACTGGCAATAGTAGGCAGCATCACTGTTTATTAATCGTAACTCATATATTTTATAAAACTTTCTCGATTTCTAGTTTTCGTTCATTTTTGCAGGTGCTAGAGTGGCAAACAGCGGGCTACCTTTTTTGGAGATAGTCACTTTACGGGGCGTGCCATTAATTACCGTCACGATATTTTGTCATATAAAAAATTTTTTTTTGTATTTTTTATTGTATTAAACAAGTAGCAAACAATTTGAGTTGTTTATTAATTTCCTTCGATGAAAAAAAAAATTCCAAAAAAAACTGTTGTTTTGGTCAATAAAAAGGTAAACCTTCCCTTAAGTCAAAAAAAAATCGTTGCAAGAACTTTTCCGGCTAAGAGGCGAGTTTTTGCCTTCACTGGGCAGCCTTCATCTTTCCTTCGTCACTTCTTACTCGTCATTTTCGATTCGGGAATATAATGGTAGACCCACGTCTCATCACATGTAACGATGCACCTAAAAAGAATCCTCCCCTTCTTGTCGAAATAAATTTAGAAGTCTCTCAGTGATCTCCGATCTGCCTTTTTTTTGATTCCCGATTGACAACCTCGGAGCCCATCGAGCACTAATTTTTCTAAAGTTAACTTCAGCTCTGATCAGTGATGATGGATTGAGCACTTCCATAGCTAATACCCACTCTTGACAAGATTTCTGAAATAGTTAACCGCCGATCACATTTAATAAGCTCTCGAACGACACAGATGTTGTCATCTGTAAGACTTGTCCTTAGACGTCCATCATGACTTTCGTTTTCGACACGTTCTCGCCCACCCTTTAATTTCTTGGCCCACGTAAACACTTGATTCTGACAAGAAAAGGTTCTCAACCCGGACCTATCGATTTCTTTGGTTCTAGGATATGTTAAAGTACATCAAAAAATAAAAGAAACGTGTTTTTTCTTATCGACTAACTTCCACTTTTAAGGGGTTAGAATGACCCTTAAAAAGAGGGGTGAAAACAGTTTTTTGCAAATATCTCATAAGCTAATAGGGATATTTTAACGATCCAAACGGAAAAAAAATAGTTATTTAAAGTAGAAATTTCGCAACATAATTTTAATCCTATAATTTTGCAACCCCTAATCAAGGGGCGCGCCAGCGCCCCGTGGTAAGTATTAGTACTAACCACGGGCGCCTGGCGCACCCATTTATACATTAAATTAATGCATAAAAAAATTAAAAAATTTTTTTTAATTTAACATTTTAATATTTAATAAAATGTAATCTATCACCTTTGCTTCTTTTTTTATGTTCTTTCAAATAAAAAAGAAAGCATTAACATTCGTGCATTCGTTACGAAGATACGATATGCGCCGCCGAATTTTCATCAAATCACTCTTTAAGTTTTTCGTCTAATATCTAGATTCATATTAAGATACGATAATCTGAACAAGATAATCTCTTGTTATTATCTCACCATCTCTTAATATGTATATATACTAACTATACTAAAATATCTCGTCATCTTTTTATATATATACTAACTATACTAAAATATCTCATCATCTCTTTATGTGTATATATTGTAATGAGGTGGCAGTTTTAACGTTAACCGCCACAGGAGCAATTAGCTTCGGGAGACGCGCAATTCGCAAAAAGTGCGAAAATGCCAGTTGCGCCCCCTTTTTAGGTAGCTAAAGTCTCGGACGACTTTGCTCCTGGGTCCAGGCACGAGAAGCCGATCTATGGACCCAACTTACCCGTTGCAACGCCGCGCAATCGTCGTCGCGCGGCTCGTGCGTCGTCCTCGCCTGGCTAGTTGAATCTCGGAGAGGACGGTATTCGGGAGGAGAGCTGAAAGCTCCTCGTCGCGCAAATAATAAAAATCCAAAAATAATAGACAAATGAAAAAAAAGAAAACAGATAAAATAGATTCAAAGATCTATAAATATAAAAAAGGAAGGGAATGAAAAAGTCAAACCGGGAAAAAAAGTCGTTTATAATAAATAAAATAATTTAATAAATTAATAGTTAGCAATAAAAATTACAAAAAAAACAATAAAAAAGAAATTATGACAAGCACGCACGAGAAGCACAGGTGATAGGGCTAGATATACCGCGTAGAGAAGGCTCCCGCGCGCAGCGTACTATACGGGTGCGAGAGAGAAAGAACGTCTCTCGCACTACGCCTATGAGAGTAAGAGAGAAAGACCCCCCTCACTCGCGCGCGCCGTTTAACGTACGGGTGCGAGAGAGAGGAATACTCTCTCTCACGGAGGCCGTTGGAGCGAGAGAGAAAGCGCTCTCCCACTCTGGCGCGCCGAGTCTACTGCGAGTACGAGAGAGACAACGAGTCTCCCGTACTGCACCGTAGGAGTGAGAGAAAAAGCGCTCTCCCACTCTTGCGCGCCTAGCCTTACGCGAGTGCGAGAGAGAACGCAACTCTCTCGCACTGATCTTACTCGGGTAGGAGAGAGAGGCCTCTCCCACTCGCGCGCGCCGTATATGCTGCGAGTGCGAGAGAGAAAGCGACTCTCCCGCACTGCTGCCACTAGAGTGAGAGAGATACCGCTCTCTCACTCACGCGCGCATATTCTTTTACGGGTGCGAGAGAGACCGCAACTCTCTCGCACTGACTATACGAGAGTGAGAGAGATAACGCTCTCTTACTCGCGTTATCTCTCTCACTCGCACGAACCGCGAAAAAATGAGTTTACTAAAGGAGGGAGTAACTGGCGGAGGTTACTCCTACGCAAATTAAATTGAACAAAATTCACGCGCGCAACAATTAAATTTATAACAAACTTACGACGGTGGTAGGCCAGCCGCGCACGCCAAAAATCGAAATAAGGCCGCTCGTAGCGGGACGCCGCTGCCGCCGAACGAAATCGTTGGTGCCGTCGCCTTGCTGCTATGCCCCTGTGGTCTGGTGGCGGTGCCCTGTGTGCTGCAGATCGCAGCTACGCACCTGCACTAAAAAACACGACCGGGACGCGCCAAAAACTCGCGATAACGTCGCGCAAAAGACTTGTCGAGACGCGGGAAGAGGGCACGCGTCCGAACTGTGAAAATAGCGGAAGAGAACTCCCTGAAAAACGCGGGAAGAAGCTAGCTTGCCTAGCCTGAACTCACCTATCTTTTCTATACGGCACACGACTATTGTATCTAGCGGCGTGTACCGTATTTTCCCGCCCGGGGCCGTCACGCTACCGAAATTAAACTCGGCTCAAGGACCGCGGAATCGCGCGGAATACAGAGTGTTCTCCGTGACAATATATGTACTAACTATACTAAAATAAAATATATATAGTATATTTGTAATAAATGTGTATATATATATTATACATACATACTAAATTTTAAAATAATTTTAAATGAAGCTATTTGTGTGTATGTATATGTACTATTTTAGAGGTTATTTGTGTATTGATTTGATTTATATATACCATTTTAGAGGTTATATTTTTTAAAGATTTTAACGAACCTATATATATATATATATATTGTCACGGAGAACACTCCGTTTTCCGCGCGTGTTTATATTTCGCGCGATTCCGCGGTTCGCGAGCCGAGTTTAATTTCGGCTACGTTACGGCCCCGGGCGGGAAAATACGGTACACGCCGATAGATAGAATAGTCGTGTGCCGTATAGAAAAGATAGGCGAGTTCAGGCTAGGCAAGCTAGCTTCTTCCCGCGTTTTCCAGTTAGTTCTCTTCCGCCATTTTCACAGTTCGGACGCGTGCCCACTTCCCGCGTCTCGACAAGTTTTTGCACGACGTTATCGCGAGTTCTTGGCGCGTCCCGGTCGTGTTTTTTTAGTGCAGGTGCGTAGCTGCGATCAGCAGCCCGCAGGGCACCGCCACCAGACCACAGGGGCGTAGCATCAAGGCAACGGCACCAACGATTTCGTTGGGCGGCAGCGGCGTCCCGCAACTAGCGGCCTTATCTTGATTTTCGGCGTGCGCGGCTGGCCAGCCACCGTCGGAAGTTTATGGTAAATTTTGTTCGCTTTTGTTTGCGTTAGAGTAACCTCCGCCGGTTACTCCACTCTTTATTAAATTCGTTTTCGCGGTTCGTGCGAGTGAGAGAGCGCTATCTCTCTCACTCTCGTATACAGGGCGAGAGAGGTGTGTTCTCTCTCGCACCTATAGAAGCTTAAGCGCGCGCGAGTGAGAGAGCGGTATCTCTCTCACTCTAGTGGTAGCAGTGCGGGAGAGTCGCTTTCTCTCTCGCACTTGCGGCGTATACGGCGCGCGCGCGAGTGGGAGAAACCTTTATCTCCCACTCGAGTTAGATCGGCGCGAGAGAGTTGCGTTCTCTCTCGCACCCGCGTAGGGTTAGGCGCGCAAGAGTGGGAGAGCGCTTTCTCTCTCACTCCTACGGCGTAGTACGGGAGATCCGTTGTCTCTCTCGTACTCGCAGTAGAAGCGGCGCGCAAGAGCGGGAGAGCGTTCTCTCTCTCGCTCCAACGGGCTCCGTGCGGGAGAGTGTTCTTCTCTCTCGCACCCGTACGTTAGACGGCGCGCGCGAGTGAGAGAGGCCTTTCTCTCTCACTCTCATAGGCGTAGTGCGAGAGGCGTTCTTTCTCTCTCGCACTCGTGGAATACGCCGCGCGCGGGAGCCATCCTCGCGCATTATATCGCGCCTCACCGCCTGCGTTCCTCGTACGCGGCAATTATAATTTATTTTACTGTCTTTTATTTTTTTTCTTGTAATTATTATTGTTAACTTATTTATTATTTATTATTTCCTTTTTTATTATTATTAAATTATTTTATTTATATTTTTGATTTGTTTTTTTTCTGTTTTTCTCTCCTATTTTATTTCTCCTGTGCTTTGGTTTTGTTTATGAGGCGAGCTTCCCTCGCTTACATTATTCATTCTTTTTCTTTCTTTTTTTTATTTTTCTTATTTACGTTACTTTTCTTTTCATTTTTTTTTTATTATTTCTGCGACGAGGAGCTTTCAGCTCTCCTCCCGAATACCGCCCTCTCCGAGATCAACTAGCCAGGTGAGGACGACGAACGAGCCGCGCAACGACGATTGCGCGGCGTTGCAACGGGTAAGTTGGGTCCGTAGACCGGCTTCTCGAGCCTGGACCCAGGAGCAAAGTCGTCCAAGACTTTAGCTTCCTAAAAGGGGGCGCAAAGAGCAATTTCGCGCCTTTTGCGGATTGCGCGTCCCCCGAAGCTAATTGCTCCTGTGGCGGTTAATGTTTAAAACTGCCACCCCGTTACAATATATATATATAATGTGTTGATAGTATTAATAAAAATTAAATACGCATTGATACTATTTAAAAATTAAAAATGTTATACTTTTACTTAAAAGTGTTTATTGTTGGCATTATTCAAAAAAATAATAAATAAACATGAAATAATTGTGCTTAAAACGAAAACAATCAAGGGGTTATTAATTATGTTTACTATTTCTTCTATAGTGTAAAGTATTTTTTTAAATTAAGATATAATTACAATTTAAATATATTGAATTTTTAATTATTTCTTAATTTAAAAAAATACTTTACACTATAGAAGAAATTTTAAATGTAAAATTAATACAAGTGTTAATGGATTGCAATGCAACTTATGATTTAAATTTAAATCTTAGTTCTACAAGTGCTGCATAGCGTAATTGTTAGGGCGTTTGCTCTATAATGCGAAGGGACCCGGGTTCGATCCCACCGTAGGTCAAACATTATTCTGCATTTTTTTCCGTAAAATAATGTCTAAAATAACATGTGCGACAATGCGAATAAACGATTAAATATAATGCGTATGTTAAAAATATGTATAATCATAATAACAATAAAATTCTAAAATATATAAAATACTTAATTAAAGTTTTTATAAAGGTTTTAAAAAAGTATTTTAAAAGGTTTCATCAACTACTTACAATCATTATAATGATTAGCGTTTTGGTTTTTACACGAAAAAGAAAAATATGTAACCGTTCTAAAAGCTAATAACTATTTATATTCTAGCTTTTATTGCATCTTTGTTTATAAGGACATTTCCTAAAAATTAAGATCCAATAAAATCTTATAAAAATTTACTCAATTTATAAAATAACGATAAAAGCTTCGAAACATTAATATACATTATTGAATATTATTAGAGTCTAAAATCTACACATTATAAGATTTTAATATTACCTAATAAAAGCCAATAATCATTATAAAGAATTACTTTTTGTTAATAACATTTATATACACGTGATTATTTCCGCTTGGGTTTCATGAAAGAACATTTCTTTAAAACAATCTTTAAAAATTGGTTGTTCTGTTGTCAGTGCTAGAGCTGATAATATTATACTATATTTAATTGTAAAATATTTGATTGTATTGATGGAGTTTGTACTGGTCTTGGATTTCCACCTACAGTTGTTGGAAAAATTGTTGCAATAGTTAAAACCTACACAACTTGAGTTGCTGATGGTGCTTTTTCTACTGAATTATTAGATGAAATAAGTTAAATATTACAAAAGATAGGAGTCGAATTTAGTGTTACAAAAGAGAGAAAAAGACGTTGTGGTTAACTTAATTTAGCTTTATTTAGATTTACAGCAATGGTTATCGGGCAAGTGTACTTTTTTTTTAATAATGAAGATAACTATAAATTTATCTTTATTTAAAATAATAAAATTTAGTTTATTAAAGTTATAAAATTCACTCATTAGTCTGCTTATTTATTGAATATTCACTTAGAAAAAAATTCGAGTAATTTTATATATTTTTCTAATTTTATTAAAAGTTTATATCTACAATATTAATAAATTTATATTGTTTTATTGTATTATTTTTATTATTTGTCTAAAAAGTTATTCAAGTAATTTTATATATTTTTCTAATTTTATTAATAGTTTGTACCTACAATATTAATAAATTTTTATTATTTTATTGTATTATTTTTATTATTCGTCTAAAAAGTTATAATAAAATTTTTTTTTGGGTTTTTAATCAATAATATATTAATAACACAATAAATTGCAAGTCTTATTACATCTTACTAGGTTCCTTTGTATTTGCTTCGCAATCATTTATTTTTATTCTCTGCTACATATTTTTTGCTCATTATCATACATAATACGAGGTCTGGCTATTAAATAACGAGACTGGTTACGAAAAAGGGTTTTATTATAAAAATTATTCTACATTCGAATGCTCCCCTTCAATATACTCCCCTTCCCTCGCCACACACCTTTCCATACGTTTTTTCCATTGATCGAAGCAGTGCTGTAAGTCTTCTTTGGTGAGGGCCTTTAGGAGCTCTGCCGTTTTTTGCTTTACCGCTTCCATCGACTCAAATCGGGTCCCTTTCAAAGCAGATTTTATCTTCGGAAACAAAAAAAAGTCGCACGGTGCCAAATCTGGCGAGTACGGCGCGTGTTCGAGCACTGGAGTGCGCTTACCGGCCAAATACTGCTTCACAGATAGCGCGTTATGGGCAGGTGCGTTGTCCTGGTGCAAAATCTACGAGTTGTTCTTCCACAACTCAGGCCGTTTCTTACGAACTCATTCTCGCAGTGTTGCCAAAACTGACAAATAGTAAGTCTGGTTGACAGTCTGACCCTCTGGAACCCATTCAGTCATCACGATACCGTTAATGTCGAAGAAAACGATCAACATTGCCTTGAATTTTGATTTGGACACCCTTGCTTTTTTGATTCTGGGCGATTCAGGCGTCTTCCAATGCATCGATTGCCACTTTGTTTCAACATCGTATTGAAAAATCCACGTTTCGTCGCAAGTAATAATGTTTTTCATCAGTCCGGAATCTTTTTTTAACCTTTCAAGGAAATCTGAGTAGACCTGTTGACACAAGAGCTTTTGGTCAGGAGTCAGGTTTTTTAGCACCAACTTCGCACAGACTTTTGTCATGTGTGATTCCTCGTGTAAAATTTGTCTAACCGTTTCTTTATCGGCGTTTGCAGCCTCGGCAATCATCCGGATGCTCATTCGACGATCTGCACGCACAATTTGGTTGATTTTGGTCACTGTTACCGGAGTTGAAACAGTGACAGGGCGACCTGGGCGTTGGTCATCTTTAGTGCTCACTCGGCCCTTACTGAAGCGCTTACACCACTCAAAAACACGCGCACGAGATAGAGAATTGTCCTCATAGGCCTCTTGCAACAATTTACAGCACTCAGTCGGAGTTTTTTTCAATTTAACGAGAAATTTGAGATTGATACGTTGCTCCTGTTTTTCGTCACACATGGTTTTCGGCACGAGAAAAAAACACGTTCGTTTCAAACCACTACTGCACAAATACAATAATAGTTACGAGAACGTGTTTTTGTACGTGCATAGACAAGATATCTAGATACCGAACGCACTACTCGTTTTTTTTTTCCCACCCCTCTACGGCGCCCTCTAGGCGCGAAGTCTCGTTATTTAATAGCCAGACCTTGTAGTTTCAAGTTTCAAAATATTGTTTCATTTACTTTTACACTGTATGATCTCTATCTATGGCATGGTATACGAACATGTATTATTGTACTTTTTTCAGCCTTATCACGATTAAAGGTGTTTCAGAATTTATCAAATACAATTAATTATTTGTTTAACAAAAGTGTGATTACTTAAGTAATCAAAAAGATTTAAAACTTGAAATGAGTAATGGTAAGAAAAAATTTTTCTTAATTCAATAATTAATTTCTTTTGATTATTTATAAATATATTTTTTAGAATTCGCATTGAATAGATTTAAATAAACTTTTGTACTCAAAAATAAAAATAAAAAAGAAAATAGTCAGATATATAAATTAGATATTTTGATAAATTTCATGGAAACTAGAACATGGATCGATTTGACTCCTACAAATTCAAACTTATTAATGTTATATGAAGATTCGTTGTGATGATAAATAATTAATGTAAACAATTGGCCATAAAAATATATTTTATTAAATATTTAATCACTTGTTTCTTATTTGCCGCTAAATTTACAATATTGTGCCTATTCATTTCCAAATCTCTATGTTTTTGCTAAAAGTAAATTAATGTTTATTTCATTAGAATATCATTATTTTATTTTTAAATACCAATAAATTAAAATTATTTTTTAAATTAAATTTTTATTCTTACTTAAATTTGTAAAACAATATGATCAAAACAGTTTATTTTTTTTAATTAAATAATTTATGTATTATATTAAATAATTAATCAATTTTATTATATAATAAAATTTGAAAATAAATTTTTAATATAAAATATATTGCAAGTATTTGCATGTATTTAATTTATAAAAATTATATTTTTTTTGTATATATAAATTTGTATCAACACAAATATAAATTAAATTTTTTAATCGACAACACAAATATAAATTCAATTTTATCAATATTTTTATTATAAATTAATATAATGTTATTTTGTACATGAAATTACAAAACAATTTGTACATAATTATTATCTATTACTTTAAATTCAACTTATTTTTATAAAGTTTTTACACAAACATTTTGTAAAATATAAAAATGATAAAATTATAAAAAAAACAATAGCCAAAAGTTTCTTGAAATATTTACATTCTTTTTTTGGAACAAACGTTAATTTTATAAAATTCTACAAGATTATATAACTTTTTAAAATTTCATTTTCTTTTATCTTTACAACTAATGCATCATATAGTGCAATCATTCTTCACAGATTACTTTCATAATAAATCTAATATAATATTTTATAATTTGATATATATATTCCACCAAATTTATGAAATCTAAATACAACCTTTTTAATAAAAAGAAAATTATGGTAAGTATTGGTTGTCGTTTAAACATATTCTTCTGTACTCTCTTCATGTATTATTAATTTATCGAATATTAGTATGGCACCTGTGAGTAACTTATCAAAAAAAATATTTAAAATCAGCATTTTTGACTCTCGAAAGTTGTGAAATCAAATAATATTGCTAAGTATTTTCTTTTTTATCAACAAATTTTTTTTTAACGATAGCTGATCATCAATGTTGTTATATATAATATGCTAATGAATATTTACATGTAAATACAACAATCTTTTGAATACGAAAACATTATCGTTTTCGTTGTTATTAAAAAATAAGAAAAAATATAATTAATAATTAATTTTCATACACATACTTTCAAATTTTCTTTAATTTTAAAATATTTTAGACTAAAGGAAGCAATAAAATATAATAATACTGCTAAATATCATCTTTCTTTTTATTAATGTATTTTTGGACCGCTACCTGGTCATCATTTACTTATCGGATTAATAAAAAGCCATTACACAAATTTTTGCGCACGAAAGTTGTGAAATCTATTTAATGTTGTTAATTATTTCAATATTTGTGTCGAACACATTTATTTTATAATTTTAGTTAATACTAAAAAATATTATTATATATTTTTTACAATTTTCTTTTGAAATGTTACTTTGAATTGAAATATCAAAGTATACAAAATATCAATGATGTGAAATGATTTTTTTTTACTCTTACATTTATTTTATTATTTTAATTTAATTCAATAATTTACATATAATTTCATATTGTTTTCGTACGATAGTAGGGAGTTATTTCGAATGAAACCACTGAAATCAAATAATTCTTTTCACTATATTTTTCTATACCTTTTATGCTATATTCTTTTACAACTTATGTATTCCATAAAAAGTTACTTGTGACATGTAATTAAAACCATACTTGCCAGACACTTGTAGAGTGTAATGGTGGAGAATATATATAATCAAATATTAAGAATATACAGTCTGTCAATTAAGAGCGTGGTCGACTTCACCGACAGGTAATGAAAGATTTCGCTCTAATTCCTTTGCGAGCCGATAGAGAAAAGCTTTGTCCTTGATGCATTGTCAACAAAGATTTAGCTGTCGTAGATCTTTTGAAAGAGAATCACGTTAAACGCCATAAGTGCTAAGTACGCGTCGCGCTACGAGGCTGTGTTCCTTTGCATCCACCCGAAAGGTCCCAAAATGTCGCAATCAGCGGCTGCTAAATATATGAGAAAGTCGAAGGCATTTGTACAGAAGTGGATACAGCGATATAAAGTGGCTAAAAATGTCGATGATTTATCAGAACGTGGCTCGATAGGAAAAGTGAACAAAAAAGATGAAAAAAGAATAGTGAATCTGTTTTCGCGGAATCCTGCTTTAACACTGCGGCAAGGACAAGCAAAATTAATGGCAAAAGGTTTAGATATATCCTACGAAACTATCTGAACCCATCTTCGTACTCATCATCTGAAATGGCGCAACACAATGAAGAAGCCTCTGTTGACTGAAAAACATGTGACAAAGCGACTCGCTTGGGCGCATGAGAATATTGATAGAGATTTTGAAAATGTCATTTTTACTGATGAATGTTTTATATGGGCACGTTCTGTCCTCACGCGAGCCTGGTCAACTTCCATCAATAGGCTTGTTCAGCGGACCGTAAAACATGGAATAAAGGTGCATCTTTGGGGCTGCTTCTTAAAGCAGGGATTCGGCACTTTGCACTTCTTTACTGACAACCTTAATGCCGAGAAAATGATAAAAATCTACAAAAAGGCTTCACTGCCATCTGCCAAACGATGGTTCATCACAAAAAATTAAGATTGGATTCTGCAGGAGGACAACGATCCTAAACACCGCAGCAAGCTCTGTACTCAGTGGAAGACTCAATCTGGCATCGTTACATTGGATTGGCCGTCACAGTCGCCCGATGCAAACCCTATTGAAAATGTGTGGGCATATATTAAACGGAAGCTTCGTGAAAGACGCACATACACTTTGAAGCAGTTGTCTTACGAAATTCGTCGGATCTAGAGATCCTTGCCACTAGAATACGCCGTCAAATTAGTAGAAAGCATGCCTCGGAGATGCCAGGCAATTATCGACGCCGGTGGTGACTGGACACATTAATGACCAAATTGCATCATTGTTTGTAATGTGTACAATGTATATATAAATATGAAAGTTTTATCAAATAAATTTTTTTATACATTAACACGACCACGCTCTTACTAGACAGACTGTAAAAAATAAATGAACATTTGATTTAATAATTATATTTTTCAATTTCTATTTAAATAATGAAGTGCTTTATTTTTCAAATGAAAAATTATCAAATGTTAAAAATTGTTATTGACAAACTTTAATAATTTTTTATTACATATACAGCCTGTCCCTCTATCTAGTGAAAATATTCATAACGCCTTATGCAAGGAGAAATTTTATAAATAAAACACCTTGTTACATTAAAATCGGTGAATTCATTACTATTTAATTAACAATAGATTAACAGCAAATCAG
The DNA here is from genome assembly GCA_949987625.1 of Chalcis sispes. Classification (NCBI taxonomy): domain Eukaryota; kingdom Metazoa; phylum Arthropoda; class Insecta; order Hymenoptera; family Chalcididae; genus Chalcis; species Chalcis sispes. The sequence goes on along the minus strand of OX465095.1, from coordinate 27,631,064 downwards.
ATTTCTTCGCGATCAAGTAGGCGGACTTTTAAAGAAAAAAAAAACAAAAAAAAAAAACAAAAATGGGCGGGGCTTTCGATTTTGAACTGTACATCGATATGCGGCGATGTGTGCGTCGCACTGCTATGTTATTGTTTCTCCCCACTCCACCGCGAATTTTGATTCTGATCTTCTGATGTCTTCTTATTCATCTTCTTATTCCTCTCATTTAGGCTATAGCACTGACGGTTTGGGTTCTAATCCCTAGTTCTGATTTTTATATTTTTTTTTTTTTTAGCTTCTGTAATTCTTTGTAAAATTCAAAAAATAATATTCAATTTTTCCAGATTAAGTTTTAATTTGTTTGTATGCATCTTTTAGTGTATTCAAGAAAATTATAAATTAATTATTATAATTTTTGATTACAGTCAGTTGTTAAATAAATACAATACAATTTTCATAAAGTAAGATATTCAAATGATTAAAATTTTGTATTCACGCGAGATTTTAAGCTGTATTACATTATTCGTTACACCAAAAAAAAAAATGCCTTTAAAAAAAATATTTAAAAAAAATTCATCGATTTTACAAATTGGAAAACGACCTTGAATCTATTAGGTTGCTGCAGATGAAATGGCCGATTTTGTAATAAATTTTTAAACAGCTGTAACTTTTTATAAAGACAATTTGTTTAATCAAAGTAGGTACCAATAAATGCAACACACTTTTCCCAACGAGATACAAGTACATTTATTCCAGTTTTGTAGAAGTCCGAGTTTCTGGTTCGAAGAAACTCCTCGAAGGCATTTTTGACAGCAGCATCATTATTAAATCTTTTTCCTGTCAAAAAGTGATCCAAATGTTTAAAGAAATGGTAATCTGTTGGTGAGAGGTCTGGTGAATATGAAGGGTGAGGAAGAGCCTCATAGCACAACTCATTTAATTTTTGGACCGTTGTTCTCGATACATGAGGTCGTGCGTTATCATGAAGCAGTATCACTCCATCCCTGTTGACAAGCCTAGGTCGTTGGACTATCAATTTCTAATGCATTTTATCCAGTTGAGCACAGTATTTTTTAGCATTGATGGTTTCGCCAGGTTGCAGAAACGAATAGTGGATAACTCCAGCTACAGACCACCAAATAGTTACCATTATTTTCTTTGGATGAAGGCTTGGTTTCGACATGTGTCTTGGCGCTTCATCGGCATCTAGCTATTGGGCTGATCGGCGACGATTATCGTATAAAATCCACTTTTCATCGCAGGTCACAATTCGGTGCAAGAACGGTTCCTTTTTGTTGCGGGAGAGATGAAAACTTGAAATCTCCATTCGACACGTCATGTTTTGCTCGTTAAGATCATGCGGAACCCATTTGTCAAGCTTTTTCACTTTTCTAAATTGTTGCAAGTGGTGGCAAACTGTCGAATTGTGAACGCCTGATTTCTCGGCAAGATCCCTTATGGTTTGGCGGGGGTCAGACTCCACTAATGCACGCAGCTCGTCGTTATCGATCGATGGTCCTGGGTGTCCACGTGGCTCATTTCCAAGGTCCATATCTCCAGATAAAAATTTGTCGAACCACTGCCGAGTGGTTCGTTCGCTAACTGTATCAAGTCTAAATGCGCTGTTGATATTCCTCGTTGCTTCCGTTGCGTTGTGCTCTAATTCTAATTCGTATAGTAAAAGTAGCCGTTTTTGATTCACTTCCATGTTCACTTTCTCTTTTTGTTTTTACGATCACTATGAAGTGCAAAACAGAAATGACTCCATAAACCAAGGTAGCAGTATTTGTATTTCAATATGTCATATCATTCACGCCACCTTGTGCCAACATAATACACTAAAATTGCAGCCAACTTTATGTCATTGCTAAATCGGCCATTTCATCTGCAGCAACCTAATATTATAGATTCGAGTCTTTCACACTCAGTTACCTCATATTAAATTTTTATACATTTAACGTAAAAATAATAAGACGCAGCATTATTTTAATAATTTTTGTTTTATGAATAAATGGTGTAACGGGGTGGCAGTTTCAACGTTAACCGCCACAGGAGCAAATAGCTTCGGGGGACGCGCAATTCGCAAAAGGTACGAAAATGCCCGTTGCGCCCCCTTTTTGGGTAGCTTAAGTCTCGGACGACTTTGCTCCTGAGTCCAGGCACGAGAAGCCGTTCTATGGACCCAACTTACCCGTTGCAACGCCGCGCAATCGTCGTTGCGCGGCTCGTGTGTCGTCCTCACCTGGCTAGTTGAATCTCGGAGAGGGCGGTATTCGGGAGGAGAGCCGAAAGCTCCTCGTCGCGCAAACAATAAAAAAGAATCAAGAATAATAAAAAGAGAAATGGAAATTAAATCAAATAAATATGAAAATTTATAAGAAAAAAAAAGGAATGTAAATAATCTATCGTTAATCCAGACAAAATTATAAAAAAAAACATAATAATAAAAATAATCAATAAAATCATATACGAGAAAAGAAAGGAAAAAAAAGAAAGGAAAAGATTGATAAAATAAATAAAATAATTAAATTAATTAAATGAATAATACATAGTAACATTAATAAATTAAAGAATAATAAATCACAATAGCGTTTACAAAAAAGGAAAATAAAACAACAAAAAAATAAATTATAATTAACGCTTACGAGGGGCGCAGGCGGTAAAGCGCGATATAATGTGCGAAAACGGCTTCCACGCGCAGCATTCTATACGAGTGCGAGAGAGAAAGAACGTCTCTCGCACTACGCCTATAAGAGTGAGAGACAAAGGCCTCTCTCACTCGCGCGCGCCGTCTAACGTACGGGTGCGAGAGAGAAGAGCACTCTCCCGCACGGAGCCCGTTGGAGCGAGAGAGACAACGCTCTCCCACTCCTGCGCGCCGCGTCTACTGCGAGTACGAAAGAGACAACAAGTCTCCCGTACTGCGCCGTAGGAGTGAGAGAGATACCGCTCTCTAACTTACGCGCGCTTATTCTTCTATAGGTGCGAGATAGATCGCAACTCTCTCGCCCTGTACACGAGAGTGAGAGAGATAGCGCTCTCTCACTCGCACGAACCGCTAAAAAACAAATGTACTAAAGGAGGGAGTAACTGGCGGAGGTTACTACCACGCAAACGCGAATAAATACAAAAAGACGCGCGATAAATTTAAGTTTTAACAAACTTACTTTTGGCTGGCCAGCCACGCACGCTAAACGCTAGATTAAAGGCGGCGAAGACGAAGAGGCAGCGTGCCGTCGCCTTGTGCAGCAATCTGGCTAAGTTCCAGGTCGCCGGTGTCGCACGTTTACGCCGTCGGCCGATGGAAACTCCCTTGGCTGCCTGCGCAGCCGGTGCACGCCAAGAAAAAAGGTACGCAAAAAAAAACTCCGCACGCGCGAGAAAACTTGACAAAGGACTCGGTGCGTCCCAAAATGGCGGATCACCCTCGCAAAATAACTTTTCAATAATCGCGTATCAATAACGAAGGCGCGAGACGAACTCACTGAAAAACGCGGGAAGAAGCTAGCTTGCCTAGCCTGAACTCGCCTATCTTTTCTATACGGTACACGACTATTCTATCTATCGCCGTGTACCGTATTTTCCCGCCCGGGGCCGTCACGTTACCGAAATTAAACTCGGCTCGTGGACCGCGGAATCGCGTGAAATATAAACACGCGCGGAAAACGGAGTGTTCTCCGTGACAATGGACATTACTATAAAAGATTAGGTGCAATCAAATATAGGGTGGAAAAATCACAGTTAATTAATAATCTTAAGCATCAATTATAAAAAAAATTAAAAAACTTTTAGATATATTGGCTTCCATCGAAATACCTAAAAAAGACTTACAGAAGCTAAAAAAAAAACAAAAAAAATCGGAACTGGGGATTAGAACCCAAACCGTCAGTGCTATAGCCTGAATAAGAGGAATAAGATGAATGAGAGGACATAAGAAGATCAGGATTAAAATTCGCAGCGAAGTGTGGAGAAACAATATAGCAGTGCGACGCACACATCGCCGCATATCGATGTACAGTTCAAAATCGAAAGCCCCGCCTATTTTTGTTTTTTCTTTTAGTTTTTTTTTCTCTAAAAGCCCGCCTACTTGATCGCGAAGAAATCTGATTGGCTGTTAATCTATTGTTAATTAAATAGTAATTAATTCACCGATTTTAATGTAACAAGGTTTTTTATTTATAAAATTTCTCCCTGCATAAGGCGTTATGCATATTTTCACAAGATAGAGGGACAGGCTGTATATGTAATAAAAAATTATTAAAGTTTATCAATAACAATTTTTTAACATTTGATAATTTTTCATTTGAAAAATAAAGCACTTCATAATTTAAATAGAAATAGAAAAATATTATTATTAAATTAAATGTTCAGTTATTTTTTATATTCTACATATTTTATTATTTATATTCTCCACCATTACACTCTACAAGTGTCCGGCAAGTATGGTTTTAATTACATGTCACAAGTAACTTTGTATGAAATATATAAGTTGTAAAAGAATATAGCATAAAAGATATAGAAAAATATAGTTAAAAGAATTATTTGATTTCAGTAGTTTCATTCGAAGCAACTTCCTACTATCGTACGAAAACAATATGAAATTATATGTAAATTATTGAATTGAATTAAAATAAAAACTAAATAAATGTAAGAGTAAAAAGAATCATTTCACATCATTGATATTTTGCATATTTCGATATTTCAATTCAAAAAACATTTAAAAAGAAAATTGTGAAGAATATATAATAATATTTTTTAGTATTAACTAAAATTATAAAATAAATGTGTTCGACACAAATATTGAAATACTTAACAACATTAAATAGATTTCACAACTTTCGTGCGCAAAAATTTGTGTAATGACTTTTTATTAATCCGATAAGTAAATGATGACCAGGTAGCGGTCCAAAAATACATTAATAAAAAGAAAGATGATATTTAGCAGTATTATTATATTTTATTGCTTTCTTTAGTCTAAAATATTTTAAAATTAAAGAAAATTTGAAAGTATGTTTATGAAAATTAATTATTAATTATATTTTTTCTTATTTTTTAATAACAACGAAAACGATAATGTTTTCGTATTTAAAAGATTGTTGTATTTACATGTAAATATTCATTAGCATATTATATATAACAACATGACGATCAGCTATCGTTAAAAAAAAATGTGTTGATAAAAAAGAAAATACTTAGCAATATTATTTGATTTCACAACTTTCGAGAGTCAAAAATGCTGATTTTAAATATTTTTTTTTGATAAGTTACTCACAGGTGCCATACTAATATTCGATAAATTGATAATACACGAAGAGAGCACAGAAAAATATGTTTAACCCTTTCAGCCCCAGTGGTTTCGATCGAAACCACTTTTGCGTTCAAACGTTCATAACTTTGTCAAAAATAAATATTTTTTTTATTTCCAAACACCAACGGTCCACAAATTTATTCTACTTTGTAACAAAAATTTATAGTGCAAAAAATTAATAACAATTTTGTGGTTATAACAATGTAAACAAATGAATGTTTTTGGCAGAAATTAAAAAAAAAATTGCCTATTATCGAATTACGTGGAGTTAGGCTCATAAAAATGAACAGTCAGGGGTTTTTGCGGTCGCTGATTACGAATCCGATGTCAGATTTTCATAATTTTTAAAATTCAAAATGGTGGATCTAATATGGCGGACGACTTTTTTAAAATCGATCCAGTTAGCACGAAACTTGATATTGAGGGGTTTTCGGGGTCGCTGATTATGAATTCAATGTCAGATTTTCAAAATTGAAAATGGCGGATTTAATATAGTGGACGATTTTTTAAAAATTCATTTATTTAGCCTGAAACTTATTACTTGAAGGTTTTTGGGGTCGCTGATTACGAATCCAATGTTAGTTTTTTGAAATTAAAAACGACAGATCCAATATGGTGGACGTAAATTTAGTAAGTTCACTTGCACTTCAGAAAATGACCACTTAAAACTAATATCAGATTTTTAATCTGCGAACCCAAAAACCTTTAAGTGTTAAATTTCAGGCCTATTGGAACAATTTTTAAATAAGTCGTGCGCCATATTGGATCCACCATTTTGAATTTTAGAAATCTGACATCGGATTCGTAATCAGCGACCCCGAAAACTCCTAAACATAGATAGAATGTGACGAAAATTGCGTTACTACTAAATTAATACTAACCATAATTTTCTTTTTATTAAAAAGGTTGTGTTTAGATTTTTATGAGGGTAAATTCAGTTTTTTTAACGTATTTTTTAATTTAAAACTTTTCAAATTTTATGAAAATAATTGCAAATAATTTTTTTATTTACAAAAAGAGAAAACTAAATTGACGTGTCTTGGGGACTTTTTAAAATCACCCCTTTAGAGGGGTAACCAACCCCTAAAACAAAATTTTAAATTCCCCCTAGTCTATTAAGAATATTTTAATGATTTAAACGGCAAAATACTTGTTATTTCATGTAGAAATTCAGTACATTATTTTAATCCCATAATTTTCATGGGAGTAAATTCAGTTTTTATAACGTATTTTTTGATTTAAAACTTTTAAAATTTTATGAAAATAATCGCGAACAATTTTTTTTTTACAAAAATAGTAAACTAAATTAACGTGTTTTGGGGTTTTTTAAAAATCACCCCTTCAGAGGGGTAACTAACTCCTAAAACGAAATTTCTAATTCCTCCTAGTCTATTAGGAATATTTTAATGATTCAAACAGCAAAAAACTTGTTGTTTGATATAGAAATTTTGTGCATCATCTTTACCTCATAATGTAGCATTTGTTATATTCTAGTAGAATTAATAATATAGTATTCAATTTTAATATACGTAATTGATAATATTTTGGGTTACTTTTATAATTAAGTTTACTCTTACCATAATTTTTATAAATATGGTTAAATAACGATCGTTATATAAAAAAAAAATAAAATTTCTATTACTTTTATTATCATTATTACTGCTGATATTATTATAACTGCTTTTTGAACAAAATAATAAGTAATTGAACAAACATCAGGTAAGTATAGAATATTATTAGAATATAATTAGAGTGGAATGTTGTATTATATTCATAGTCACCTGTAACGTCGGTCGTGACGTTTCAATTGTGTGAAAGATAACGCGGACTGCTTTTCGCCTTTATGAGCTTAAGTACTAAAACTTATAGGCTCGAGACGGCGGAGGAATTAAATTTGCGAGATTTTTAGCAAAAAAGTCATGAATATCGGGAATGGACAACAGTGTAGGCCGAGGTTGGCCTATATGCTGCCCTGGAAAAGGACCTACTAGATGTTTTAAGGATAGAGATATTTAGCCGATTCTATACTATACACACGATAGGCTAATACTATCTCTTTAGAAGTAGAAAAGAAAAATACAAAATTTCAGAAAAACTTACTCTTTATTGAGTGTGAGGTAGGTGAAAAAAAAGGAAAATCTTCTCTCTCTCTCTGTCTCTCTCTCTCCTTTGCTTCCTTCAGTTGGAAAATTGAAAGGTTGCTAAAACTTGATTGAATCTTGGAAATCTCGATTGAAGTTGAAGTTGAACTTGAGAATTGAGAATGAGCACTTGGGTGAATTTAAGTAAGTCTAGATTTAATGAAAACTTGATTATAGAAAAACGCGATGGATCGAATAACAGAAAAGTGCAAAAAATAGCAGAGTGAGTGAATCCTTAATTGATCGATTGATTACTTGCCAGTGTTTCCTTAGTAGTATTTTGCGTAGTACGTGGGTCCTCGAGTGGTGCCTGAGGTCTGCCCCTTGGTGAACATTTTGTGCCGTATTTAAATGCGTTGAAAAAGCTACTCAGCAAATTCCTTCTTTGGACGGGAAATTCGGGGAGAGGCCAAGTTTTTTGGGCCCCCTCTTCCTGGCGGGCTTCTCGGCATTCAATAATTATAATTATGGTTGGGAGGAAAAATATTGCAATATTGATTAAATAAGGAATTATAATTAATACCGGTACAGAGTTGTTAATAATAATAGTCTTGGTGTACTTCCAAGCTTGTTGTTATTATTTAAATAAATCATTTATTTGCGCTAAAAAAAATTTATTAAATTTATATTCGGCATTTTTGCGTTAGAGCGGGAATGTTATGATTGCGCGACGTCTCGAATTGCAGCGAGGACGTTCACCTGTTTGTTTTAGCAAAAAGTATGATTCGATGGTTTATTGAACTTGGAAATAATAATTTGTGTTTGTAAAGAATTGCAATTATATGGCTATTTTTAATAATAAATTTATTTATAAATAATAATAATAAAATAAAAAAAACATGGTCAGATCGTTTTGAGTTTTATATATATATTTTTAATAATGTGATCCTTGTGTAGGTATACATATATAATTAAGATCGTTGAATTAAGGAACAACACCACTGTGACCCCCTGGTTTTTTTTTCCGTTTTTCAAGAATTTTTTTTTTTTTGTGGGAAAAAAGACATTCCAAATTTTTGTTTTGTTTTGTTTCTTGTTTATTAAAGATACATAAAAAATTTTTTTTTAATTTTTCACGCCCCATGGTGGCGCTGGGGAAGCTCTCGCGTCAGGTGCTGTTGCCTCTGCAGTGATCCGCGGCACGCAGCAGAACTGTCTTCAAAGTCGATCTGGAAAAAAATACTGAGTGTTTTTGTTAATAATATGATATTTTGAAGAGAAGTACATAGGGATTTGAAAAAATATTGATTTTTAAAAAATAGGCACGCTTTTGAAATTTAAGGTCGATTTTCGAGCCAAATTTCTCGTCGAAAAAAGGCTATAACTTTTTTTTTTATTGAGATATCGAAAAAATCCTATGTACTTCTTTAGGTAATCTAGTTTTATTAATGCAGTCTAAATTTGAAGTCGATCAAATAAAAATTGCTCGAGTTATGCTGCGTGCCGCACCCAAAAAAGTGGTTTTGAGAAAAACGCGTTCAAAGTTTGAAGTTTGTTAATTTATTAGCGCTGCACCGCTCTACAAAATATTTAATATCTCCGAAAATAATTATTTTTTCGACCTGGGACCAACGGCATTCTATTCTTAAATGTATTTTAGATTTTTCTAGATGGTTTTCAAACAATCGATTTTTGGAAGCCGTCACAGTGGTGTTGTCCCTTAAACTATAGGAATTAATAACAGTTGATCATTGGCCGTTAACTTAAATTAATTACTTATTTCAGTTCGTTTAATTAATTAATTACTTTTAAAAAAATGTTATTTAATTAAAAATTATTTCATTTAAATTATAATATTTAATTTTAATTTGTTTGATTAAAAAAAAAAAAAAAAATTATTAGGAGTGTGTTACACGAGGAATTCAGGACATTCCAGACGCTATAGGTGTTTATTCGGGAAAGACTACCTCGCAAAAATTTGTATGTTGAATGTCAGTGACATTTGTATTGACCGACTTATCTAGTTATTTCCTCACTTAGAAGGAAGAGTTTTATTTCATGATGAGATAGTTTGTAAAAATTGCATCATAGTATAATTGAGTTTTAACGAGAGCGGCTATTCAACTCTCGGTTTAGCTTTGGTTGAGTTTCTCAATATTTTACGTCAGTGGGGAGTGCGTCGAATGGATTGTAGAGGGGATTATTGTGTTAGGAAAGACAGTAAAAAACTTTTCGGCTGACAAAAGAAAAACCGGAGGTCATGCACCAACGTTACACACCAGTCAGGTTCACCGTAGAAAACTTAAATCATTCTACTTTTATACTTACTTATTACACTGCAGAACGTCGAAGTTTTCATTGCTGGTGGCTCGGCGCTTACTGGTCGCTACGCTGATCCATCTTGGAAACGTCTTCTGTCGTCATGTCTTCTTTATGATAATCTATAATTTCGCACGCTATATACAATCAGGTAGTTGCGATATCATGGGTACCGCACGCAATATATGTTAAATAAATAAATAAATAAATAAATATATATACAAATTATTCTAAAAGAGATTTACTTCGTCCCCCTACCCTCGGTACCGCAACTCACACTGGCGTGGCTGTGGAGAGGTCAGTTCTCCCTGACCTTATACTTGCTTGAGCCTTGGTGCTACAAGCAAATTGTAATCACCCCACAAAAAAAAAAAGAAATAACGAGAACGAGATAAAAAAAGTTTCTGCTCCTTTTGCTTTTCTCCCGTTCCTGTTATGCGCTTATAACTTTACTATAGCGGAAACTTCACAAAAATCGTATAAAAGTCAATTATTTATCGCGTAGAGGCCTCTCGCCGAGAATCACAATTTGTGTTGCTTGACGAGCAATACTAATATGCTAGGCGCGCACTGCGCATACACGCCGTGCACTCGCCTTGCTGTATTCACGAAGCAAAGCGTGTAAACCAGCGCTAATGCTCGCGGGCTGGTTTCAGGCGTGTGCGCCGGCTTTTGTTTTGGGCGGGCCTCTCGCGACCAACCGTGAGACTACGTGCTTGTAGCCTCGCGCGCGCACATACACACACGCACGCACACACGCATACGCACACACGCATACACGCACAGACGCGCGCGCACACACGCACACACACACACGCGCACACACACGCACACACACACACACACACACACACACACACACACACACACACACACACACACACACACACACACACACACACACACACACACACGCACGCACACACGGACGCACGCGGACACACATACACACACACACACGCACGCACACACGGACGCACGCGGACACACACACACACACTTATCACTTAAATCGTGTGTACCAACGACTGGAATCAAGAATTTATATAATCTAGTTCAGAGTGGACTCCAACTAGAAATGCATTCTGAAAGGACATTAGCAGTTGAAGGAGGAAAACAAGTACAATGCTTGGTACAGACGATTTCATCAACAAAGCACAGTTACAACATACAACTACTTATACCAGTTGCTGGGCAACTACTATCACCACTTTTTATAGTCTTAAAGGAACAGAGTAGTCAATTTGGTCATATTGTAGAAGCTAATTTATTAAAACCAGAAAACGTATACGTAGAAGTATCTAAATCTGGAAAATTAACTACAAGTAAGCATATTTCAAACTACTTCTATGCATTGTGATAATAAATAATGTGATAAATATTTTATGCGATTATGATACTGAATAATTTCATGCATTTATGTTTTAATTACAGACCTTTTTAAGATTTGGTTAGAAAAATTATTTTATCCAAATGTAGGTCATCACTCGGTACTATTACTTGATTCTTAGAGTGGGCACTGTAATGCAGTTGTAGAAGAAACGATACAAGAAAATAAAATTGTTAATATCAAAAAGATACTAGCAGGAATGTAACGTCGGTGCATGACCTCTGTTTTTTTTTGTGTTTTGTCAGCCGAAAAGTTCTTTACTGTCTTACCTGACACAATAATCCCCTCTACAACCTACGCGACGCACTCCCCACTGACGTAAACCATTGGGAAACTCAACTTAAGCTAAACCGAGAGTTGAATAACCGCTCTCGTTAAACTTAGTTTTACTATGATGCAATTTTCACAAACAATCGCATACATGTCATCATAAAATAAAATTCTTCCTTCTAAGTGAAAAAATAACTAGATCGCAAAGTCGGTCAATACAAATTTCATTGACATTCGACATACAAATTCTTGCAAGGTAGTCTTTCTTATAGCGTAATTTGGAACATCGCGCAATAATCTGGAATGTCCTGAATTCTTGTAATGTACTCTAAACAATTTTTTTTAAATAAATAAATAATTAATTAAATAAAAATTTTTAAATAAGTAATACATTAATTAAGCAAATTAAAATAAATAATTAATTTAAATTAACTGTAATAGGCCAGCGTTCACCTGTTATTAATTCCTCTAGTTTAATTTTTAATTTCAGCAACAATTCAACGATCCTAATTATTACTATTTCACTATTTGATAGAATAAAATACTAGTCCGCGACCAGCTACATTATTTTATTTTTATAAACAAAACTGTACAAAAAGAAATTGCATTAATAATTACATTTTGTAATTAAAATGATTATTAACACATTGCTGTCCGGTCACGAGTTAACTCGTGTTTTCGTGGTCAAGCGTTGCTGATAAGCTTTTTTTCGCATCTTTATTGTTTTCACGGTGCACTGTTGGAATTCTTAATCCTAGTTAGTTATCCAGTGTAATTATTTGGTCTGCATACCTCGAGTTGTGTCTCGCTTATAAGACCGGCCAAGTTTCGTTCTTAGTTGTAAAAAAAAATTTATTTGTTACGTACAGGAAAGAGGAAAGGATGAAATGAAAAAATATAATCTCTTTAATTTCTCCAATGTAAAAGTGAGGTGTGAGGTTGAAGAAAAATGCGAGAGAATCTGCCGGAGTGCGCGATGTGCGGCCCTTTTAAATCGTCTCCCCGCCGTCACGCTTTCGGCAGCCCAAACTCCGCCGCTGAGCCGCCCGCTTACGCACGGCGCGAGAGACTCCCACTCTTTTTTTGCGATGACCTTCAAAATTACTACGGGATTCCACGATAACGTTCCGGCTAGCCTAGGGGCCCTGGGTCGACTCTCTGTGTCTTCCTGTGCACCCATACTTCCATAAAGAAGTACTAGTGGCCTAGGAGAGGAAAAACCTCTCCTTACCGACTGGCTTCGAGGCCACGCTTACACGTGAATGCATGGGCAGTTATCGTTCAATCCCGAGCTTTCCTCAAATTTAAACTTTTATTTAAATACTCAAATGCTCGATTGTAATTTAAATTTAAACCGTAACTTATATTTATTTAAACGCGAAACTCACTTTCTCCTACTAGAATTTTATTGTTAATATAATTTTACAATGTTTAAATGTTATTAATTTGAAACATATCGTTTTTACATTATTTAAAATACAAATTATTTTATTTCTTTAAATAAATATTTTAAAGTTTACAAGACGCTCTTTCTTTTTTTTTATTCTTTTTTTTTTTTCTTTTCGTTCGTCACATTTTTCGCTTCGTCTATTTTTCTTTCGCAATTTGTTTTAAAAACAAAAGGTATCGACGGACTTTTAAACTTTCTCTTGTTTAAATATTTTAAAATTAATTTTTAACATTTAAAATTTTCGGTTATATATCGAGATTATTTTACATCTTAAAACGATACATTTTTCTCATTTTAGTCCGCAACATTATTAAGGTTTATTTATATTGTTTTACTTCCACATCCGCTTTCAAAACAATAGCCGGGCACATAAGGTAAATTTTCAGAAAAGTTGCCGGTCAGCAATGTGTAAATAGTAGAGATTTTAATATAAATTTACAATCATATTAGCAAATATTTACTTAATAACTTTTTGAAAATAAAGATAATCAAACAAGTACCCCTCCAACAGGCCTTAACAAATAATTAGAAATTAATTATAAATGATTATGAAAGCTATTATCTTACTGTTATTTCCTTCTTGCTAACCTAAAGATATCATTCGCGTCCATAGTAGCAATCTTTTTTTATTCAAATAATCATTTTTTTTATTATTTGAAAATCACTATATAAATTAATAACTTAAAATGCGACAAAAAACTTCATTCTTTTTATAAAATGCGTTAAATTTTAAATAGAACACGATTGTACAATTTAAATTAACATAATTTTATTGTAAATAGAAAATAATAAACCTATGTAAAAATTCCGCAAAAATGGATCATCTCTCTCTCTAATTCTCACTCTCCCTCTCTCTAACCGAGAAGCCCGCCAGGAAGAGAGGGCCCAAAAAACTTGACCTCTCCCCGAATTTCCTGGCCAAAGGAGGAATTTACTGAGTAGCTTCTCCAACGCATTGAAATACAGCACAAAATGTGCACCAAGTAGCAGACCTCAGGCAGCACTCGAGGGAAACATTACTACGCATCATTACCCGAGCAGACTTCAGGCAGCACTAGATGACACAACTACTACGGAAACACTTCTACGGATCTTCTAGATGGAGAAGACCTCAGGCAGCACTCAAGGGAACAAGTAAAAAACATTACTACGAGGAACATTACTAAGGAACAAGTTACACTACTACAAGCAAGCAAGGAATTATCACTACAAGCAGACCTCAAGCAACTACAAGAAAACTACTAGGAACCAACTACGAAGCAGCTACGACAAACAGACTATTCAATTTTTCAAGTAAATAAGAAGAAGAAGACGACGAGAAGTCAACCACAGCAACAGAGAGAGAGAGAGAGAGAGAGAGAGAGAGAGAGAGAGAGAGAGAGAGAGAGAGAGAGAGAGGGAGGGAGGGAGGAAGAGAGGGAGGGGGAGGAGGGAGGGAGGGGGAGGGAGATCCTGGTATCTATTAAAAAACTAAAGTGTCGTGCCAGTTAGATTCTTTTATAACTCGATAGAGAGTAATCGATTTTTAGCGCGATATTCATTTGTATTTTCGATTTACTTTGTATTTTTTATAAATATTTCTAAGTGATTTTAAGATAAAATATATATATATATATATATATATATATATTGTTGCGATATTGAATGCAAGTGTTGTGTTGATTTATTTTAGCAACCATGAAGTATATTATACATTATATACATATATTTTATTCTAAACAGAATTTTACGATCAACGTGATGTAAGAAACACTTAAATTACTTCTACATCCTTGTCATTATTCCAGAATCACTTCGATGCTAGACTTGATTGCATAGCTAAACTTAAGTTTCTCGTTCTTTTGATTGTTGATATTAAAAATAGAGATTTTCATTTGAAATTTCGAAGTTAACTTTGAAATGATCTTTAAGGATGAAGCTAGTTAGACATGCAGTGCGGCGAAGTGTCCTAGATAACTGGCTTTGACCGCCGGCTAGAGTACGCAGCTCGTTGGCAGGTACGTATAACGTTCCAAACGTTGACTATGTAAGGCTAATGAGAGCATTTTTCTTTTGTTACAGGTCGCTGCCGGGGTTGGAATTCGGGTGGACTCGAGAGGTGCTATTGAGGGCTGGATTGATACCCTCATGGTAAGTAATTGACTTGAGAGCTTCAAAAAACAAAGGTGTATTAGTGTGCAACATAACCTCCTTCTCTATGCTGTCACCTATTCCTTCCCCTTAATTCTTCTTTCTTGCTATATCCTGCTAGCTAGAAGCAAAAGCCTCCTAGCTAGTATCCCTCCTGATTGTTATTAGCTAGATTTTAAGTCTTTCTTATGTTTGCCTAGGGCAAAGAGCTGTTGGTATCCTTTACGTTCTAAACAACGCTGAGCTGGATGCGAGGTGCCAGCTGCTAAAGGAGAAGCTGGATGTCTGCCGAAGTTCCTGCTGCTGAATGTCTGTCGACATTCCTCCTGCTGTATACGAGGGCAGTCTCAAAAGTACCCGACCCGACAAAGAAAACAGTAAAAAAATTGCGAAAATGTTTTTTATTTTTCAACATATTCTCCTTTCAGTTCGATACACTTTTCCCAACGATGTTCAATAGCTTCGATACCCGCTTTATAGTAGGAACCGTCAAGCTCTTCAAAATACCTATTAACCGCAGACTCTACCTCTTCAGTGATTGGCAAATCTTTTGCCGCCGAGCCATTTTTTCAAATTCGGAAAAAGAAAATAATCCGAGGGAGCTAGATCTGGCGAATAGGGTGTGAGAGGAAGCGATTCGAACTTCAACTCATTAATTTTAGCCATCGCAATGACGCACGTGTGGACTGGTGCGTTGTCGTGATGAAACAACACTTTTTTTTTCGTCAGATGGGGCCGTTTTTTCTCGATTTCATCACTCAAACGCTGCAATAAGGCTGCATAATATGCGCCGTTGATTGTTTTTTCTTTTTTGAGATAATCAATAAATATTATTCCATGCGCATCCCAGAAAACGAATGCTATAACCTTGCCAGCTGACTGAACTGTCTTTGCTTTCTTTGGAGCCGGTTCTCCCTTTTAGTCTACTGCTTTGACTGTTCCTTGGTCTCAGGTGTAAAATGATGGACCCATGTTTCGTCCATGGTTATAAATCGACGCAAAAACTCGGTTTTATTGCTACGAAACATTGTCAAACACTCGATGGAAACATCCTCACGTTGCTCTTTGTGCTCCATTGTGAGCAAACGCGGCACCCATCTTGCGCACAGCTTTCTCATGTCCAAATTTTCGGTCAAAATGCGATGCACAGCACTTTTTGAAATGCCTGCCATGTCTGCTATCTCGCGCACTTTTAGTCGACGGTCATCCAATACCATTTTGTGGATTTTCTTCACATTTTCTGACGTAGTGACCTCACTTGGTCGACCACTGCGGTGTTCATCTTGGCAGCTCGTACGACCTCGCTTAAACTCAGCTACCCAATATTTGACCGTTGTCAACGAAGGAGCAGACTTCCCCAGAGTAGAATCCAACTCGGCTTTGATATCGGTTGGACTTAGACCTTTCAAATGAAAGTATTGTATCACATAACGATGCCCGATTTTTTTTTCTATATTTAAAAATTTACTGGGAGCGTTCACTTTGGATGTCTGTAAAAAAAATAATAATAAACGTACCGTTATGAATTTTTCACATTAAGTTGTTGAAAAGTGGTATTGTCAATCGCAGTAATTGTTTTTTTTAAACTACCTGTATTCATAAGTCAGGTCGGGTACTTTTGGGACTACCCTCGTACCAGATCCGCCTCCTTCAGGCCCTGTTCACGAATATGGTCAGCGAGAAGTCTCGTCAGGCTAAGCGAGATTGAAATATACTTTTGGAGGGCTATGCTGAGCTGGATGCTGTTTAAGAAGAGCCAGTGTGTGTATATGTGCGAGTGTTGTATTAGCTTTAGTTAATTTAGATAATGTTAAATTACTAGTGCCTTATAATGGCTACATTAGGCAAACTTGAGTTTTTCAGTCAGCTGGAGTTGTAAGTGGCAACCTCGCATGGCTGTTGCAAGACTGATTAGTCAGTATTATAGATCATAAGGCTTCTCGATGGCCTTATGATTAATTAATTAATATAGATTAGAGGTGATATAAATTAAGATTAATTTATAATATTATTGTTATTGTGACAAGCAGTCTAACTGCCCTGTCACAAGATACCCCAAAACATATGGAAAAAGAAGCATTCTTATCAAAAGGTTACATAGGCAGTCAAAAAAAAGTTAACGATATGTTTAAATACAATATTTTCAGAACCAAGCAATCTTTTTTCTTACTGAATAAAATATCCTATACATTGTGTCCCTCTAAGTAGTTAAAATATTCAAAACCCCGGATGCAGAGAGAAATTTTATAAATAAAAAACCTTGTTATGTTAAAATCGGTGAGTAAGTTACTATTTTATTAACAATAGATTACCCGCCAATCAGATTTCTTCGCAATTAAGTAGGTGGGCTTTGAGAGAAAAAAAAAACAAAAATGGGCTAGGCTTACGATTTTCAACTATACATCGATATGCAGCGATGTGTGACTCGCACTGGTACGCTTGTTTCTCCCCACACCGCCGTGAATTTCAATTCTGCTCTTCTTATGTTCCCTCATTCGTAACATCTTCGAATTTATTCAAATGATAAATGATTTTATTCATGTAAAGACATTAAGTAAAATTCAAATGTCATATTATAACGTAAAGAATGGAAATCATTATTTATGTGAAAAATGTTAATAGAAAATCCATTATTATTTTCATTTTTCTAAAAAAAAAAAAAAAAAAAAAATAACTTGAAACATGAAAGTGCTTTATGCGTGAATTATAAAAATATTTCAAATTTAATTTAGAAAAAACAGATAAGAGAATAAATAATGAAGCGAATAAAAATGTTCTCAGTTTGGCATCGTAAATTTTAATATTGCTTATGATTTTCAAACTGTAAATAAATTGGTATAAAAATCAAAATTCTGCATCTATTAGAGGAGATTGAACGTTTTTAAAAATATTTTATTTTAATAATGTCTTTAGTTACAATCTTTTACAAAAAATAATATTGATGGTATTATCGAGTATTTTAGATAAAATTGTTTTACACTTACATTTTATAAGTAATCATTTTTTAAAGTATTCTTTATTTTTTAAGGAAGTATTATAAAATTAACTTGATAAACTTTTTAAAATCATTATCTTATTCGAGTCATGTACTAGGAAGTTATAAACGTAAATCAGTTTTTGTTTTTCAGTTTTCTATTTTTTACGTCATAATATGATATTTGAATTTTAATTAAAGTATGTACATAAATCAATCATTTATCATTTGAATAAATTCGAAGATGTTACGAATAAGAGAACATAAGAGCAGAAATAAAATTCACGTCGTTTTTGTTTCAATTCGTTTTTGTTTTTTCATTCTTTTAAGGCCCGCCTACTTGGTCGCGAAAAAATCTGATTGGCTGTTACTCTATTGTTAATTAAATAGTAACTAATTCACCGATTTTAACGTAACAAGGTTTATATATGAAATTTCTCTCTGCAACAGGCGTTATGAATATTTTAACTACTTAGAGGGACACTTTGTAAATTCGTAGATTAGAGAACAAGTTATTTTAGCTTACGACAAAAAACGTTTCGAATTTTGTAACATAAAATTTTAGATGAATTTGAATTATGTAAATCTGACCATTTTTTTACAAAGGTATAAATGCATTGTCACAGACTATTGTAAAAATGTTTTCTTAACGCTAAATTTGCGAAAATTCGTAACAGTAAAAATGTCAGTACTGTAAATTTTCTTGCGAATTTTGACCGGGTATTTTGCAATTTTAGCAGATCATTTTGCAAAACCATTTTTGCACATTTATTATTTTTATAAATTCACGCAAATTTTTTATTTTTTAACCATCTTGCAAATTTTACATTTTAAGATAATCTTGCAAACTTATTAATTCAGTGAAGTGTTACAAATTTTTGCACTTCTGCCTATTGTAGCAAACAATTTAGATCTTCAAATGACCTCTAAGGTTGGACCAAATGTCACAGTGTAGGTCATAAACGAATACCTCGTTAGAAATCCTCCAACTTTTGTCTGACACATTTTTCTTATTAGTGAAAATTGGTCTTGTTTAGACCTCCACTTACTTCACTTGGTTGTTAATGACCTTCCAATAACCTTGAAGGTCATGGTCAAGGTCAAATAAACTTATCAACGCGCAATGCTTATATAAGTTTGCTCGTTATAAAACACTTGAAAAAAGTGATAATTGTCAGAGATATCCAAACATTATTCAAGTTTAAATGACCTTAAGGTGATCTTCAATGGGACATAGAACATATTTCCCGAGTAAATATTTGAACGTAAAATTTGATGTTTCTTTGATTGCCAGTCTCGAGAAAAATGGTTCTTTTTAAAAAAGATGATCTTGAAATAAATTCGAAAGTCATAACTAAGGTCGAAATATACCTTAACTTCCAAGGTTAATTTTAACTTATGACTTAAGTACAGTATTTAAACTTAAAATTATCTTCAATTTTGATTGCTTCGAGATCCATCATTAAATTTAACTGTTTAAATTTACAATGTTATGTTATGGGTTAAGTTGATCTTTAGGTATCATTCGAAAGTCAAATCAACTTTTCACCTAAATCTCTCTAGTTATGCATCTTATGTATCAAAAATACGAATCACCCTACTTTTAACGCTATGCAGGACCAACGACGTGAACGTATTAGAATTCTGTTCCCTTTGGGGTGCTTGATTAACGTGATTCCCCTTGCCTTTCACTATTATAACAATTATAATTATTCATCACGAAGCAAATGTTTGAAGTTGCCTCCATTGGCTTCAAGGCATAAATATAATTGCCTCTGGAAACGTTGTACTGTTCTTAGCAAAGTTTCTCTTGGAATCGCTGCGCAAGCTCGACGAATCCCGTTCATCTCCCGTATGGCCAAATTGTGTCACGCGCTTTTTGGACTAACGCTCGCGATCAAATAAAGAGCCAAAACGCACCGCGCGTAAGGGATCGTCTTAAGCAATAGTTAGTCAGAGAGAATTCCCGAGCCGCTCCGTTCGGATCGCTCTCCGCCGATCACAGGCTGGATGTGGATCTTTATCCACATGTAAACATGCCTGACTATTCGCCTAATGAAATTGTTGATATTATAACGATTTTAGGGGGATGTCATAACAATTTTCGTGCAGCAGCAAAACAGTACGCTGAACGCTTTCTAATTAGGAGACACCCAAATCATAGGACAATATGTAGAGTAACCGAAAGAGCTCGCGGTGGACATCTTGTTTGACAACGCAGGCGCCACGAATACAACGAAAATGATGCTCGCGCTGTGACTATCCAAGCGGTTATTTATCTTGACTCTCATATTAGCAGTTGTCAAATTGAGAGAGAAATTGGTATACCACAAAAAACGGCTTTAAGAATTCTAAATGTTTTTAGATATCATGCCGACCACGTAACTTTGGTTCAAGAGTTAAGGCCACATCATATTCAAATGCGTATAGAATTTTGCCAATGGGCTTTAAGAATGATAGCAAATGATCCTAATTTTTTTAGATTTGTACTTTTTTCTGATGAGGCTAAATTTTGTAGTAATGGACAACTGCAAAAGTGACGAAAAGAACTAAAAATGGCTGACTATCAGCTCAATAATATTGTTGATATGATAATGGTTCAAGGGCAAAGTCATAATAATCATCGTGCTGCGGCACGACTGTACGTAGAACGCTTTCCTAATAGAAGACATCTTGATCATAAAACAATAAGTCAGTTAACACAAAGAGCTCAAGGTGGACAGCTGGTCTGTCAATGCAGGAGTCATGAATATGACGAAAATACTGTTCGTGTTGTGACTGTTCTTGCAATCATTCATCTTGACCCTCATACTAGCATTCACCGAGTTGAAAGAGAAATCGGTATACCTAGAAGAACCTTCTAGAGAATCCTTAAAATCCTTAGATACTATGCCTATCACATAACTTTAGTTCAAGAGTTAAAGTTACATCATTTTCAACAGCACATTGTGTTTTGCCAATGGGCTTTGGATATGATAGAAAATGATCCTGAATTTTTCAATTTTGTGCCTTTTTCTCATGAGGCCAAAATTCAAAGTGACGGGGAGCTCACCAGGCATAATTGCCATTACTCGTTCGACGAGAATTCTCACTGGCATAAAACAGTCAATCATCGAAGACGTTGGAGCCTTATGGTGCGGTGAGGAATTGTAAATTAGTATTTAATTTGTCTTTACTTTTTGAAAGAAAATGTTGATAGGGATACTTATTTACAGTTCATTAGAGATCAGTTACCAGGGCTGATGGAAGATGTCAATTTATAGACGCGAAAACTACAATAGTATATGGATTGGACGAGGAGGTCCTATAAACTGGCCTGCTTGTTCACTTGATATGACATCCCCGGATTCTTTTTTATGGGGCTGCATAACAAATGTTATTATTAAACAACGGCCTACGACAAGATTAAACATACAAGACCGCATTAGTCGAGCATGTGCTACAATCCCAAGGCAAACTTAGCTTAACACTGTGCGCCATTTTAAAAGATGTTTGCTTTTGTGCCTTAAAGCAGAGGGACGTAACTTTGAACATTTGCTTTGAGGTTAAAGAAGTAATCGTAAAACCAGTGAGAGGTGAGGGGACTCACTTTAAACCAGCACTCCGAATAGTGAGAGGCGAGGAGACTTACTTTAATCTTGCACCAAAAATATTAAGAGACAAGGGGACTCACTTAAATCCAGCACCCCAAAGGAAATAGAACTTACTACGTCCACGTCGTTGTTTCTAGCAACTGAACCTGTTTGTCCAATACATGAACCATTGTCATTTTTATCCGAGAAATTCCACATAATCCATGTGAAATGTACTGGTGAACCATCATTCTGGCAACACAATTTTTGTCAATTGTCTAAATCGACATTTTTTATTAGTTCTGGTAACTGATCTCCAACAAACTGTCCATAGATATTCATATTGACACTTTCATCAAATATGTACGAACCAATTACATATTCGTTAACAATTCTACATCATACCCACAAGGCCTTAAGGTTGTGGTGATTTACTGTCTACGCCAGTGAGGATTCTCGCCAATAAGGGTAATTATGATTATTGCTTTCTCAGCCACTTCAAGATTTAGTCTTATTAGAGAAAAAGCATAAAATTTAAATAATCAGAATCATTTATCATCTCTAAAGCCTATTTGTAAAACACAAAGTGACTTCGAAACGATGATACTTTAACTCGTGCACTAAAATTATGTGGTCAGCGTGTATTTAAAGACTTTGAGGATTCTCAGAAAAGATCTTAAAGGAATAGCGGATGGATTCAGCTACTGCTTGGTTACTGATAATATGAGGTTCTAGATAAATGATTACATAAACAGCCAAAATAGGAGTATTGTTATTGTATTCGTGGTAATAACCTATTCAACCCATCATCAACGGATTAAATTTCGAGTAAAGAGCGTAGATGAGCATAAGATTTGAGATTGATAGGGTGATGTTAGGCCGAAGAGGGATATTGGGTTATCAATTTATTTTTCCTACAAATTACGGTAATCCAGTGAAAATGTAAAAAACGGCTTTTTAAGGGGGGAAGCCTATATAGAATTTTCAAAAAATCTTTTTTTTTTTTTTTCGATAATCTAAAAATATACTATGTTGAGCGTGTACTGACGAGACGAATAAAAAAATCTCAAATATTTACGAAGTTACAGCTAATATAATGGAGCGGGCCGGAGTACGTATTGTAAAGTAGCGAGCCAGGTAGTCGGAGCGCTTCAGACAAAAGGGCTCTCTCCATTATAATAACTTGAAAAACTTCTTTTGTCCCATACCCGAAAATAATACTTTATATTATAGTATATATATAAGTATATATATCTACATTTACGTTCCTGTACACGTGTAATATTGCTATACGAATAAAGGTTAGTCGAGAAATATAGGTAGTTTAGCCAGAGAATTTATCGTGTTTAGTTGATTTCGGAACGTAAAAATGCCGAATTATAAAAAAGGTACGCGAGGCAATATTGCACGAAATAACCCCAGAAAACGAAAATATCTGGGCAATCAGTTTACCGATAAAGAAGGTGAAAAATTTGAAGCCAGTACAAGCTATAATGACAGTGCCAGTGGAAAAAAATTGTATACGCGTGATAGTGAAGATATAATAACTAATTATTTGCACGGGTACAGAATAATTGAATTTTTTACAGTGTTTACAGCTTTGTCTGAAATTGTGAAGTGCTTAGTATGTAATCAGAAGATAAAATTCAGTGAGTGTGGCTCTAGAGGTCTTGGTTTTAAAATTGTTGTCACGTGTCCATGTGGTGATAAAAAAATATATGATAAACATCTGCATTCTGGACTAAAAGTAGTTAAAATCTCGGCATACATTGCTGCTGGGATATTTAATGAAGGTTTTAGTTCAGTATTAAGAATAATGAACCTTCTGAATTTGACTATTGGCACTTATGCTAAAGTATTTGCTTATAATACAGACGAGGCGCGAATAACCCGACAGAATCGTAACAGCCTTTTAGAAACCAAAGATGCTCGTACAGCTCGCAGGCAACAACAAATGGAAGAAAATCAGCTTTTTGAGGAGGAGGAAGGACTGTTGTATAAACCTGGGATTGCCGATTAATCAGTAAGTAATTAAAACTGTCCATTTTCCTGTACTTCAACTTTAAATGCGATTATCTCGAAACTATATTTTTCAAAACTGCTCGTGTTGTAACTCAAAAAGTTATTGACCGATTTGGCTGAAATTTTTTAAGGCCTTTTTTTACAATAATATCGGAAGGATAAAGCTATAATTTCAGATGTTCCGCGTTGATAAAATATTTTTTTGGGGTCGAAAATGTCAAAAAATAGCCCTAAATTCTGACTTTTTTTTAAAGGTTTATTTTATATTTAATTTTATACTTTTTTTTTTTTATTTTATAGGTTCATCCTTTCCGTTTATATGTCCTAAAAAAAAACAACTTTCATTTTTGTGTTTCAGATCAACGGTTAATGAGTGACAACTGGAGCAGTTTGGGATCTCGCGTCGGAGGCAGCAGACAACAAATCATAATGAGCCACCATTTTAAATTGAAAAAAAAAAAAAAAATTATTTTTGTGTTCTAAAAAGATTCATTAAAGTTGTGTTAGAATTTAAAAACAATAAAATTATTTTATCATCGTTATAAATATTATTAAAAAATGACCGATTTTGGGGCTTCTACATGGACTTCCCCCCTTAAGATATTCGACTTTGATTTTTGACCTTTTAGAGGTCATAAAATATAATTTTGCGTTAAACAAATTTGATGTAGAATTTTTGGCTCTTTCCGATTCCGGCATAAAAAATAGAGGTTTTCATTTAAAAAAAAAAAGTTGAACTTTAACTGACGTTAAAGATCAACTCCAAGGTCAAGCTAAAGGTCACTGTTATCTAATCCCTTATGCCTTCTTGAACTTTTGTCAGAAACTTTTGTCCATATCCTACTTAGATCCTGAGATATTAAGATGGGGAAATTAAAATGGCCCACCCTGTACACACACACACACACACAGACACACAGACACACACAGGCACACACAGACAAACACAGACACACACAGACACACACACACAGACACACACACAGACACACACACACACACAGAAATGCACACGCGGACACACACACACAGACAAACACAGACACACAGACAGACAGACACGCACACAGACAGACACGCACACACACAGACACGCGCACAGACACACAGACACGCACACACATAGATACGCACACACACAGACACGCAAACACACAGACACGCGCACAGACACACAGACACGCACAGACACAGATACGAACACACACAGACACGCACACACACACACGCGCACACGCACACGCACACGCACACGCACACACAAACGCAGGCACGCACGCACGCACGCACGCACGCACGCACACAGACAGACACGCGCACAGACACACAGACACGCACACACATAGATACGCACACACACAGACACGCGCACAGACACACAGATACGAACACACACAGATACGAACACACACAGATACGAACACACACAGACACGCACACACACACACACGCGCACACGCACACGCACACGCACACGCACACGCACACGCACACGCACACACAAACGCACGCACGCACGCACGCACGCACGCACGCACGCACGCACGCACGCACACACACACGCACGCACGCACGCACGCACGCACGCACGCACGCACGCACACACACACACACACACACACACATATATATATATATATATATATATATATATATATATATATATATATATACTGTCTATCAAAGAAGTACCGGCAATTTTAAATTAAAACAACATTTTTACGTTCAATAATCAAAATTTATTGGGTCGCCTTCAAAATAGGCTCCATTTGCTCCGAAACATCTATGCCAACGGCACTTCCAATCATCGTAACATTTTTTATAGGCGCTTTCTGGGATGGCCTTTAGCTCGCGCGCCGAATTTCGTTTTATGGCTTCAATCGACTGAAAACGGGTGCTACGGAGCGGCAATTTAAGTTTTGGGAAGATTAAGAAGTCACAGGGAGCTAAATCCGGCGAATGCGGTGGTTGTTTAAGCGTGTTCGTTAAGTTTTTGGCGAGAAAGTCGGTCACAATCGTAGCTCGGTGAGACGGCGCGTTATCGTCGTGCAAAAGCCACGAGTTGTTCGCCCACAAATTTGGCCGGTTATTACGGATACGCTCACGCAAACGTTTCATAACGCCTAGGTAATACTCTTTGTTTACTGTCTGACCCTCTGGAACGAATTCGTAGTGCCCCACGCCACGGATATCGAAGAAAACAATGAGCATCACCTTCACTTTGAAGCGGCTTTGGCGTGGTTTTTTAGGTTTCATCTCGTTTTTTCCCACCCATTTCGATGCTTGCTGGCTTATTTGCATATCGTACTTGTACACCCACGTTTCGTCACCAGTTATGATGCATTCCATAAATGCGGGATTGGAATTGGCGCGATCCAGCATGTCCGAGGCGACCTGTTCGCGATAGCGTTTTTGAAGAAAATTAAGCTCTTTTAGAACGAGTCTTGCGACCACCTTTCTCATGCCCAAAATATCAATTGAAATCGTACGTGTGGACTCGTTGGATATCTCAAGTTCATGTGCTATCCCTTTTAAGCTGGTATAACGGTTTTCAAGCACCATTTCCTTAATTTTATCGACGTTATCTGCGGTCGAAGCCGTCGATGGGCGTCCGGAACGAGGCAAGTCTTCGACGACTTCACCACCCTCCGTAAAGGCTTTGTACCACTTATACGCACGGGTTTTCGATAGTGCTTTATCACCAAAAGCCTTTTGCAACGTTTTCAATGCATCGGCACACGAAATTTTATTCGCAACACAAAATTTTAGACAAATTTTTTGTTCAACGTAATCAACCATTGTAAAAAATCGGCACGCACTATTGACATCGACTGCCTTAACCAGCTACTGGAAACACACTCGTTGACAGATTCGGCTCAAACTTGACATAGTCATTAAGGACAGTTGTACCAACCTAGAAAAAAAAAATTTTACCTGCCCAAAGTGCCCCGCCAGATTTAAATCGACAACTCCCGGTCCTTTTTTGACAGAATGTATATATATATATATATATATATATATATATATATATATATATATATATATACCAGGTGTACAAGTATGAAATGCGGATTTTAAAAGAAAAAATAACACGTTAAATTTAGTAGAATAATAAAAAGTGCTGTATTTAAAGTATGCTTCATTGCTTTTTATACATTTTTTCCATCTTTCGGGCAATTTGTGAACACCACACCAGTAGAAATCTTTCCCTTTTGCCGCGAATCATTCATCGAGCCATTTTTTGACACCTTGATAGGAATCAAAGCGCTGCTCAGTAACCCTTTGACTACGGCACACTTTGTTACGCAATGATCGTACCATACGGCAGGGATTGTGTTACGATGTGCGCCGAGAACGGCGAATTTTTGGGTAGGGATTTATTTTTGTAAAAACATATTTCAATAATCAGAAAACTGAATTTCACTACCTTAAAACAATATTATTTATTTCCTTAAACCTGACTTAGCATAAATATATAATAATCAATGTCTAAATAACAAATAACAAAAATTATGCGCATGGCGCCTAAAGGCGCCCTCAGTATCACAAACGCAAAATTTCTAAGCGCCTATAGACGCCCACAGTAGCCAAGTGGTTAAGTGCGTGACCCATCGATGCAAAAAAGTGGTAATCAGAAGGAGCCAAATCTGGTGAGTAAGCCGCATGAGGCAGAACTTCCCAGTTGAGTGCTTCCAATGTGTCGCGAACCGGTTTTGCCGTATGTGATGGAGCATTGTAATGGAGAAAAATTACTTTGTGTTGCCTCTTTCGGTATTCTGGCCTTTTTTCAAGCAGCAAACGGTTTAAATCGGTTAATTGTTGTTTGTAACGTGTAGTATTAACCGTTTTCCCAGATTTTAATAGCTCATAATAGGCTATGCCTTTCTGGTTCCACCAAACACAGAGCATCGTCTTCCTGCCAAAACGATTTCGTCTTGCGGTCGATGTGGATGGTGCTCCTGGCTCTACCCATGATTTCTTGCGTTCGGGATTTTTGAAAATAAATTAACTTTTCATTCCCTGTTAGTATTCGATGCAAAAATGACTTTTTTTAGTACCGAGCGAGAAAAATTTCACATGTGATTTTGCGATTTTCCAGATGCCTGTCATTCAACTCATGTGATAACCATCTACCGCCCTTCTGAATTGTTCCCATCGCTCTTAGGCGATTGGAAACAGCTTGTTGGGAAACTCCTAATTGTTGTGCGAGTTGTTTTTGTGTTTGCGAATCATCTTCGTCCAACAATGCTTGCAAACCCATATCTTCGAATTTTTTTGGCAGTTTTCCATGTTCCTTGTCTGCAACGTCGAAGTTGTAGTATATTTAGGGAGACAATAAGTAACACAACTGCTTTCTAGTATAGTTTAGAGTAGAATGAATTTATTATACAGTATACATAATATAGTACATCGCCTATGCTACAGTATGGTGCTATAGTGTAATGCCATAGTGTGCTCGCGCACACATATATATTGCTTACACACTACATCCTTCCCCCTTTAATGAAGATTAGTGTAATATGAATGTTTACACGTTATAGCGCTAAACAGATCTTTTTATGCGCGTAGATCTTATTACAATATTATTGTTTTTGATCTTTACATCAACTTTTTTTGTATCATTTGCGCTTGACACATTTTCACGCCATTTATACATTTGGTTATAATGTCTTTTGTGGATTTCTTCGTCTTCAAATTAAATTAGTACATTGCGAGTTGACAAATTTTTTACAACTTGAGCTTTAGAAATGTTAGGGTGACCTTTACAAAAATCCTTAGCCATTATTACGTAGTTAGTATTAAACTCTACATTTCTTCTACCTGCGTAATTGCTTATTTGTGTATTTTGCTTAGCTTCAACAAGTTTTCTATTATCAGGACCTAATAGTTGCAAGGGTGTTCGTAGTTCACGCTTTAACAATTGTTTGGCTAGAGTTACCTGTAGTCACGTGTTTACATGTTCTATAAGCGATTGAAAATTGATTGATAGCGGTTTGCTCATCGACGTTTTCGTTTTGTACAATTGCTTTAAATTTACGTTTAAAAATTTTGACAAAATTTTCGGCTTCGCCATTTGTAGCTGGTAAGTGCGGCGCGGTTACTATATGTTTTATACCTAAAGATTTGAAAAACATTTTGCATTCGTCGCTAGTGAACTGAGGCCCTCTGTCGGTAACGACGATTTCGGGTAATCCATGTGCGCTAAATATTTTGTCAAATATGTTGATGGTCGTTTTAGCTATCATATTTTTCATTATAAATATTTCTGGCCATTTCGAGTAAGTGTTAATTGCTAAAAAATATGTGTGACCAAGGTACGGACCTGCGAAATCTACATGCAGTCTTTGCCAAGCTTTTTTGGGCCATGGCCAAGGTGCCAATGGCATTTTACGGGGGTCATCCTTAACTTGAATACAAAATTCGCAATATTTTGCTTGGTTTTCCAGCTCATTGTCTATATTTGGCCACCAGACCACTGACTTCGCGAGATTTTTCATTCAAACTATGCCAAAGTGACTACCGTGTAGTTATTTTAAAATAGAACTACGTAACTTCAGAGGAATAATGACGCGTTGATCCTATAGTAAACAACCTCTTTAAATTGAAATTTCGTCTTTCCTCAAAGCAAATGCTTTTAATCATCTTGCCAATGTTTTATTTTTTGCTTGGGGCAGCCGTATTCTACCATTCGCTTGACCAGGCTACTGCTTTCTAAGCATGTTACATTACTTTCCACGACATAGTGTAAATACGCATACTTATCAATTTCTTCTTTTTCGTTAATATCACTTATTTTACTTGGCAATCTAGATAAAGTATCTGCTACGACATTATTTTGAGTGCGAATACATTCAATTTTAAAATCAAAAGCTGTTAAAAAATATGCTCAATTTTGCAAGCGGCTCACTGCCATACGTGGAATACCTTTTTCTGGGCCGACTATATGCAATAAAGGTTTGTTATCCGTTCTTAAAGTAAATTGTCTTCCGTAAACATAATCATAAAATTTTGTCACCCCAAAAATAATCGCGGCAGCTTCTTTATATACAGGGTGCGTACGGTATTTGAGGACATGCATAAATGTGACTCTAACTTCGCGAATTTTTTCTTCTATTTTTTTTCCTTTTTAGGTAAGAAATGGCGGACTACAACATCACTCA
The DNA here is from genome assembly GCA_949987625.1 of Chalcis sispes. NCBI lineage: Eukaryota > Metazoa > Arthropoda > Insecta > Hymenoptera > Chalcididae > Chalcis > Chalcis sispes. The sequence continues at coordinate 27,601,405 of OX465095.1, read as the reverse complement.
AGAAATGAAGAGACATGCTGTCATCGTCGCTATATGTGCGAACCATACAGACTTAGAGATCTCTAATTTTCTTAATTGCGCCCGTTAATTCGTGCATAAGGTTTGCCGTGAATTGGAAGCATCAGGAGGCGATACAGAATCGGTTGCAAAACGCAAAAAGCACGAACAACGTTCTGACACTGTCCGATCTGCAGAATTTTTAGAGCAAGTGCAAGCGATCATAGACGAGGACCCTTCAAAATCAATGAGGGTCCTTGCGAGTGAGCTTTATGTTTCTGAGCGCCTTATTCGTAGAGTTGTCCACGAAGATCTTCGGTATAAGTCTTACGTGATGCGCAGAGGACAGTTCATGTCGGAACGAACACGGAAACAGAGAGTTCTCCGATCAAAACGTCTTTTAAACAAAATCAAACACCCTGAGGCGCCCAAAATGTTATGGTTTTTTCCGACGAAAAAAATTTGACCAAGATCAAAAGACCAATCACAGAAATGACAGATGGCTATGTTCAAATCCTACGGAGGTTCCTGTTGTTATGCACACAAAATTTCCTGCCACTGTTATGGTTTAAGGTGTTGTCAGCAACGAAGGACATGTTATGCTACCACAATTTTTTACTCGAGGACTTCGAGTGAACTCTGCTGCATACATCGAGGTTTTGGAGACGGTAGTGAAACCCTGGATAGACAATGTAAGCGGAGGCAGACCACACATTTTTCAACAAGACTCTGCTCCTTTACATAAAGCGATGGCGACACAAGATTGGATGGCCGAAAATTTTCATGACCACATAACACCGAACCTATGGTCACCTAGCTCCCCAGACCTTAATCCTTTGGATTATTACTAATGGGGCGTAGTTGTGCATGAGACCAATAAGCGTCCTCATAACACCACTTCTTCGCTGAAGACTGCTATTAATGCCGTTATGGTCAATATGAACAAGGAGCATTTGATTCGGGCATGTAATCGTTTCCAGCCCCGGATCGAAGAGATTATTGCTGCTAATGGCGATTTTATTGAATAACTTTATAGCCATATATTAATTTAACGTTGTATAAAAAATTCCTAAAATTTCATTTAATTTAATTAAAAATACAAGCTAATTAATTTTACTCTCAAGTTGTCCTCAAATACCGTACGCACCCTGTATTTGTGAATAGTTTTCTTGCGGCTTTGTAAGCCTTTTTGATGCGAATTTAGTCGGCTTTTCGCCATCCGGGTGTATTTGGCTAATGTATGCACCTGACCCTTTTGGTGACGCATCGCACGTAAGTATCAATGGTAATGACGGGTTGTAATTTACAATAATTTGTTTCAACAAAATTTTTGCGATGTCGAAGGCGTTTTCGCATTCTTTAGTCCACTTAAAATCTTTTTTATTATTTAAATCATACAACGGTGTTAATTGTTCTGCTCCATTTTTAAATAGCCTTCCGTAATAATTGATTTTACCCAATAGTAATTGCAATTCTTTGTGATTTGTAGGACTAGAAATGCTTACAATAGCTTCGTATTTCTTTGGGTCTATACTAATTTTATTTTTATTGATTTCATAGCCTAAGTAACTAATTTTTTCTTGAAAGAAAGCACATTTGTTTACGCGTACTTTAAACCCGTTCTCTTCTAATTTAGTTAATACAAGGTCAAGTCTATTTTGGTGTTCTTTCATCGTTTTTCCTGTTATGACAATGTCATCAACTACGATAGATACTCCCAGAACGCCTTTGAAAATTTTCTCCATTATCTACTGAAAAATCCCTGGTGCCGAACTGATTCCGTAAACTAAGTATTTGTAACGAAATAAACCTCTATGTGTATTTATAGTTAACAGGTGTTGCGAATCATCGTCTACAGGAAGTTGTAAATAGGCGTCTTTTAAATCTATTTTCGAGTAACGAATACCGCCTTGCAATGCAGCCATTGCATGGTCAAAGTTTGGAGCCGGATACCTAGTCGTAATTAATTGCGCATTTACCGTTACCTTTAAATCTTCACAAATACGCACGTCTCCGGTTGGCTTTAATATAGGCACAATAGGAGTGGCCCATTCGCTTGTTTCAACCGGTATAAGTTCACCTTCGTCTACTAAATGATCCAGTGCTTTATTTACTTTTTTTTTTAACGCGAAAGGTACCGTTCGTGGTAATAAGTATACCGGCTTGCTATTATCTTCTAGCTTTAATTTTACTCTTTCTTTATTATATGACCCATCCCCTTTTGAAAATAATTTCTTGTGCTTAAGTAGTATTGATTTTAGTTTTCCCTTTTCATCAATTTTCGATCCGATTACGTTTAACTTTAAGCCTTTATAAAGAGGCCATAAATCAAGGGCTTTCAACCAAGGCCTACCTATAATAGGAGGACCGGTCGATTTAGTCACGTATACATCTGACAATACAGTAACATTATTTGCTTCTACAGTCACACGTTTTAACATTCCTATCGGCTTACTGACTGATTCGTCGTGATTTACAAATCGTATAACCGCGTTATGTAACTTTACATTTTTAAACCATTTTTCTTTTGAATCATAAGGTATAACAGACATAGCAGCGCCCGAGTCAATTTCCATTTTTGTATCGTTATTATTTACCTTTACTGACATGAATTAAGGCTCTACTTGAGTTTTCCCTGGAATGTATGATTTCGTTATATAATTCAACTCGCGCCTTTCTGCACGTTGTACATATCTTTCAATTCACAAGTAATACTGTCTGTTTCGCTTTCGCTATCTTTTTCTTTCGCATCTAAATATCCGACGCGATTATTTTCGAACTTACTACCCAACTTTTGCGATCGATAGTAACAAACGCGTTCGAGGTGTCCTCGACGCTTAGAATTAGAACAAGAATGGCCACGGTATTTACATTCATGAGCGTAATGATTCGGCTTACAGCAACAGTAACAATCGTTCGAATACCTTTGCGTATTACGTGTTGGTCGACTCGCTGCTCCTCGCTGAGATGCCCTAGAGCAGGTCGTTGTTTGTTGACGTTTTTGGTGAACTGCGTTGTTGCCATATTGCTCAGGTTGACTTTTATTTCCCTTGCGTCGTCGAAATTGTGTGTTCTGACTTTTCTTTGCATAGGATAACTCTCCTTTCTCTTGTTCTACACGTGTGTGCAATTTTTCTGCTCCGTCGTTTGCTGCTTCTGTTGCCAATGCTTTTTGTAAAGCTGTTTTTAGCGTTGGCTTATCCACTTTAAGTATATCGGCTTTCACTGCCTTACTCGTTAGCCCTATGATTAACTGGTCTAAAATTTGTTCGTCTAGGTTAGCAAATTGACAGTCGTCGGCTAGGACTTGGAGAGCAGTTACGTATTCATTTATAGATTCATTATCACGCTGCATTCGTTGCCTGAAGTTCGAGCGATATACGAGATAAGATACTGGTGGACGTAAATAATTCTTTACAAGAGTGACTAGTTGATCAAAGGTTTTGTCCTTGGGCTTAATTCGGCTTACATATTTTGCTGCTGACGTCATACATTTCGGCCTTCACCTTACTTAACAGTATGGCCCTTTGCTTACCAGCATCCTCCACGTCGTTTGTTTTTTTTATTCAAAATCCAGGTTAGCAGACACTTCCATTTTCCTTTTTTTTTGTTTCTTTTTTAGCACTGGTATGTTCACTCGCCGTGTCACTTTTCACCTTTGTGCTATCAATTACCGCATTGCTTTTATTTTTGTGACTATCGTTTGCGTTTATTATATCGTCTAACGTTTTTACACTGTCACCATTATTTGAATCTATTTGTGCTTTCACAAATTCGCGTAACACGCGTCTCAGTTTGTCTACCGTTTGCTTATCGTTTACTAGAAGTCCGTTTGCTTGGCGCACTTGTATTAACTCGCTTTTATTCAGAGTTTGTATCCAAGATGTGCCTAAACTGCTCATTTGTGCGGCTCACGCTTTCTTCCTCCGTTTTTTATTTCCTCGTCGCCAATGTAGTATATTTAGGAAGGCAATAAGTGACTTAACTGCTCTCTAGTATAGTCTAGAGTTGAATGAATTTATTATACAATATACCAGGCTGTTCAATAAGTTTTGCGGTTCGTTAAGAAAAACACAATTTTATGGTTTGAAATACACTTTATTATTCAGTATAGTCTCTCTGAACATCAATACACTTGTTCCAACGAGATTCCAATTTATGAATTCCATCTCTGAAGTGAGAATCTGGAAGGGGCTCAAAAAACGCTTCCACATCTGTTATGACCTCATCATTTGATAAAAAACGCTTTCCATGCATGAATTTTTTTAGGTCTGAAAATAGATGGAAGTCGCTAGGGGCCAAATCTGGTGAATACGGTGGATGCTCCAACAATTCGAACTATAATTCATGGAGTTTAGCCATTGACAGAATGCTCTTGTGACACAGTGCATTGTCCTGATGAAAAAGGATTTTTTTCTTCTGCAAACCGGGTCTTTTTTCACGAATTTTTTCCTTCAGCTGGTCTAAAAGGTTATAATAATATTCAGAATTTATTGTTTTACCAGTTTGCAAGTAATCCACAAACAAAATTTCTTTCGCATCTCAAAAAACTGATGCTAACACCTTCTTGGCCGATTTCTGGACACGAACTCGTGTCAGAGCCGAGTAACCAGGTTCACACCATTCTTTAGCCTCTTGTTTTGATTCAGAATCATGGTAATGGACCCAAGTCTCATCCATAGTGATGAATCGACGCACAAAATCCACTTTGTCCTTTCGAAAATGCTCTAAATGTTGCTGAGAAAGTCGCATTCGAATGTGTTTTTGTTCCATTGTTAGCGAATGCGGCACCCATTGTGCACACAGCTTTCTGAAACCCAATACTTGAGTCAAAATACTGCTTACACTGCCCAATGTGATGCCTCGGGCTTCTACTAAATCTCTTTTAGTCACTCGACGATTTTCCAATACAATATCCTCTATTTTTTCTACAATTTCTGGCATTGTTGCTGTTTTTGGATGTCCTTGACGTGGATCGTCTTCAAGGCTTGTACGACCACTTTTAAATTCAGCAACCTATTATTCTACTGTACTAATTGAAGACGAAGAGTCCTTATACACTTTCAACATTCGTTCATAAATTTCCTTTGCTTTTAAACCTTGCAAAAATAAAAATTCAATCACTGCACGATACTTGATTTTTTCCATTGTAAAAAAATACTGTGACACGTCGATACTAAATGGCTTGTAAACAAAGAATGAATTGACAGATTGAAATGAAACTTCACATACGTTGATATGAAGAGTGTGCCAACATAACAAAAAAAATTTAGGCTAGTAGCAACACCCTCTTTTATCGAACCGCAAAACTTATTGAACAGCCTGGTACATAATATAGTACATCGCCTATGCTACAGTATGATGCTATAGTGTGATGCCATAGTGTGCTCGTGCACACATATATATCGCTTATACACTAAAAAAGTCACCTTTTTTGAAACGCTGAAACCATCGTTCACACGTATCTTGCGATGGAGCATGTTCACCATAAGCTTCTCGTAGTAACCGAAAGGATTCAACAGCAGTTTTCTTCAAATGAAAACAAAAAATTAATGCTGTCCGCGAATGCTCTTTGTTCGGTATAAATTTTAACATATTAAACACAACAATACAACACGATGCACACACTTTCTTAGTCTATCACTAATGCGCGTCTGAACTTGTTGATGACACAACAAAATAGCGCAGTGTCAAATTATAACAGCTTAAACTGCATTGATACACTTTCTGTTGTCTAAAATCCGCATTTCATACTTGTTCCCCTGGTATATGTATGTATACTATTACAAGAAGAATTTTACCATAATTACGATGACTAGGTTTCACTATAGTAAATCTCATAACGACTTAAAAATTGGAAACGGCCTGACCATGTTCTTTTTCTTACTCCTAAGATAAGAATTTTTGTTATCGTTTTTTAAATTACCGGATTAATAAGTCGGTCAATATAAATTTTAGATGGCAGGAAAGAAACCCCAGTTTAAAGATTACTTCTAATTACCGACGGTGCTGTTAACGTTATTGGCACGTGTAATTCACATTTTTGAAAGCTAGCTTTTTTTTCGCTAAGACATAGCAAAATGAGCATTCCCGATGCGATTTGAGACATTGCGAGATTATAGCATTACCGTTCTCACGCAAAATGCCGAGTATTATTTTTACAGGTACATTCTTGGTAAAAATTTCTTTGCATAAATTTATTAATTAATTTAAAATAATATCAAAAAGCTTGCGATTATACCAAGATTATTTATAATATTAACACCGTACTCGTATCAATCATAATTCCTTATTAATTTTGCGATATGACGTATTAATTTCACTTTGTAACCTTTTTTCCAACAATAATTATAATTATTATTTCACTTCCTGAATGCTATATTAATGATTAGCGCTAATGTATTCTCACCTATATATATTTTATATGCAAGTACCTTTCTTTTCTTTGTGTCTTTTCTAGTTCTTTGCGAAGACAAATTATAGCACTAAGTATTTAAATTTATTATAACCATTTTTCTATTAATTATTTTTTTTATTATTCTATTTCTTTTTGCAATACGTTACATTATTTTTATAAACAAAATTTTATAAGAAGAGTTACGTTAATCATTACTATACTATTTATTACATTTTGCAATGTCTTAATTTCTGCTTACAATAATCATTGTAAATGCGCAACAGTTAATTAATCCAATTAAAAATAACGTAGCTACTCAAAAAATTTGATAAATGTTAAATTAAATAACTCTCGGCTTTACCAAAAAATTCATAGCGATTACTTTGCTAACCCAAGGATATCGCAGGTATTTTTGGTGGCGATCATTTTTTTTTTTTTATTTAAATAATTATTCTTTATTTAACGATGCCCGTGAAAATTAATTGCATAAAATGCGACTTAAAACTTCGTTCTTTTTTGTAATAGGCGCTAAATTTTAAATAAAAAACGATTGTGTAATTTAATTTAACGTATTTTTGCGATAAACAATAGCAAATAAACACGTGTAAAAATTATGCAAAAAAGAATCATCTTTCTCTATCTAATTCTCACTCTCCCACTCAAACGGAACGCCTTCACGATAGAGCAGTAGCGTCCACCCCGCGCTTTTCCGAGCAATCGGATTGGCCCAAAGTCGTCTCTGTACGAATGTATAAAAAGGGAAAATCAACCTGCAGAGGACGCTCTTGCCGTGATTTCAATTTATTTCTAAAACTGTAAAGGCGCAAAATTTCGCAGTGCCGAAAAACTTCTAAAAATTACTTCAGACAGCAGAGCGCTCAGAGCCACAGCACTTCGCCAGTCGACCAACATCAGTTTCAGCAGCCGCACACATACATATATACTATACATTCTGTCAATGAAGTACCGGGAATTGTCGATTTAAATCTGGCGGGGCAATTTAGGCAGGTAAAATTTTTTTTTCTAGGTTGGTACAACTGTCCTTAATGACTATGCCAAGTTTGAGCGAAATCTGTCAACGAGTGTGTTTACAGTAGCTGGTTAAGTCAGTGGCCTTGAGCTCGCGCGCCGAATTTTGTTTTATGGCTTCAATCGACTGAAAACGGGTGCCACGGAGCGGCAATTTAAGTTTTGGGAAGAGGAAGAAGTCACAGGGAGCCAAATCCGGCGAATACGGTGGTTGTTCAAGCGTGTTCGTTGAGTTTTTGGCGAGAAAGTCGGTCATAATCGTAGCTCGGTGAGACGGCGCATTATCGTCGTGCAAAATCCACGAGTTGTTCGCCCAAAATATCAATTAAAATCGTACGTGTGGACTCGTGGTATATCTCAAGTTCATGTGCTATCTCTTTTAAGCTGGTATGACGGTTTTCAAGCACCATTTCCTTAATTTTATCGACGTTATCTGCGGTCGAAGCCGTCGATGGACGTCCAGAACGAGGCAAGTCTTCGACGACTTTACGACCCTCCTTGAAGGCTTTGTACCACTCATACGCACGGGTTTTCGATAGTGCTTTATCACTAAAAGCCTTTTGGTAACATTTTCAATGCATTAGCACATGAAATTTCATTCGCAACACAAAATTTTAGACAAATTCTTTGTTCAACGTAATCAACCATTGTAAAAAATCGGCACGCACTATTGACATCGACTGACTTAACCAGCTACTGTAAACACACTCGTTGACAGATTCCGCTCAAACTTGGCATAGTCATTAAAGACAGTTGTACCAACCTAGAAAAAAAAATTTTACCTGCCAAAATTACCCCGCCAGATTTAAATAGACAATTCCTGGTACTTTTTTGACAGAATGTATATATAGTATATTTTTTTTTTTTTGATTCATAAAACAGTTCTTTTGAGAACTAAAACTATTTATAATTCAAAGCGTCAAGGAAGATGAAGACTTCAAGCACAGCAGCGGTCTACAAAGAAAGAGAGAGAGAGAGAGAGAGAGGATGTCTCCACACACTCAACCAGAATAAAAAGTGAGTTTTCAATTTAATTTTTGTGTTTCTTTCTATTTTCCTTCAAGAGATAGTATTAGCCAGAATCGGCTAAATATCTATATATAATAGCAACATATAGGCCAACGTCGGCCTATACGTTTGTTCAATCCCGCATCTCATTTCTTTTTCTGAAAATCTCGCAAATTTAATTTCTCCGCCGTCCCGAGCCCATAAGTTTCAGTACTGAGGCTCGAAAAAGGCAAAAAGCAGTCCGCGTTATTTTCAACGCGATTGAAACGTCACCCCAACGTTACACATATTATAAATTTCTGCAGGATTATGGAAGTTTGACAGAAAAAGGACAAGTTTATGATCCATTTATTTTATCCATGCTAGATTGGATGAAGAAGTACGAAAGTTAATATTTCTTCCTTCTAATTTGCTATCAGTTTTAAAGGATATGAGAAAACTGATACACATATGCGTAAAAAATTATTAAGCGGGGGGGGGGGGGTAAGGTTCTAAAATTTATTTTGCATTTTATTTTATTTATTTTTCTGAATGTTCAACATGTCGAGAGTATTGTGTCAAAATTCCAAGTCAATCGGAGCAAAACTAATGTAGATACAGCGTTTCAAGCGACCGGCCCTTATGCTCGATTTGTGAGTATAAGAAACTTTAAATTGATTTTCCCGAAAACGTCATTTTTGAAGTTCGTGAACATTATTACTCAAACTCTACTTAACCGATTCTTTTCAAATTTTGAACACTATTTCTACACATAAATCAACAGGTAATCAGCAAGAGTTTTTTTGTTTTACTATTTTCTTTCATTTTATAATAACAAATTCACCGAAATTTTTTCAGCAAAAATCGCGTTTTTTACTTTTTAATGCTGCGAAAAATAAAAAAATCAAAAAAGAACTCTCTCTGATTACTTAGAGAAACTTATCACCTTTTAGACGCATTTCGATTTTTTTGTTTCAGATGATCTGGTAACGAGTTAATGAAGTTCACCGCATAACAACTTTTTGTCGAAGCGTCTCCGGAGATTCGCTGTCACGGATTTATTTATTGATATTTTTGATTGAAATTTTTTCCGAAAATACTTCAGATGTTATACTATAACGTGTATATGGAATAAATAAACCAACATTATTCATATCTCCAGAAAAAAATAATGAAAATATGCCTTTTTTTCGCCCTTCAAACCTTACCCCCCCCCCTCCCTCTTGAAAAACACGCATGAAAATTAACAAGACTTCGAGCGAAATCTGTAGCAACTCGACCACGTAAATTGAATTAAATCTGAAATTTACATGTAAAGCCAGATTGATCGGCACATATCCAGAATTTACAATCCCGTTTGACAGACTTGTTTGGAATATATTGTTTTATCGGGCTATGACCCTTGAAATTGATTATACTTTTATCGATCAACTAAAATTCACTTGCGTCCGAGTAATTTTAAAAGTTTCTGATAACTTATCTAACATTGGGCAAATTTCGTATAACTAACTATATCTAGGTTCTTTCTTTTCAGATCCTTATTGATGTTTTTAGGTGTAAATTGCTTAAAATAAAGATAAATTTATTTACAGGCATTGCAGAAGAAAAATTAACATCTATGAGTAGAAGATTTATAGACTAGCAATCTTAAGGGGACATTCGCCTTTGAAATTTTCAAAAAATTGATTTTAAGATTTTTACATATTTCGATTCTATATACGTTCAAAAGTTGCCTTTTATAATTTCATCAAGAAATTCGTAATAGAATAAAGTTACAGCTATATTTGTAGCAGCGTATGCCCATGAGTAAAAACCGGTTTCTATTCATGCGTGTAGCGCGGCGCACCAGCTGCTTCTTCTTCTGGTGTAAACATCTTTAGAATGTAATATCACATATATGTATACAGGGTGCGTACGGTATTTGAGGACATGCATGTATGTGACTATAACTTCGCGAATTTTTAAAATTTTTTTTCCTTTTCAGATAAGAAATAGCGGACTACAACATCACTCAAGAAATGAAGAGACATGCTGTCATCGTCGCTATATGTGCGAACCATACAGATTTAGAGATCTCTAATTTTCTTAATTGCGCCCGTTCATTCGCGCATAAGGTTTGCCGTGAATTGGAAGCATCAGGAGGCGATACAGAATCGGTTGCAGAACGCAAAAAGCACGAACAACGTTCTGACACTGCCCGATCTGCAGAATTTTTAGAGCAAGTGCAAGCGATTATAGACGAGGACCCTTCAAAATCAATGAGGGTCCTTGCGAGTGAGCTTCATGTTTCTGAGCGCCTTATTCGTAGAGTTGTCCACGAAGGCCTTCGGTATAAGTCTTACGTGATGCGCAGAGGACAGTTCATGTCAGAACGAACACAGGAACAGAGAGTTCTCCGATCAAAACGTCTTTTAAACAAAATCAAACACCCTGAGGCGCCCAAAATGTTATGGTTTTTTTCCGACGAAAAAAATTTTGACCAAGATCAAAAGACCAATCGCAGAAATGACAGATGGCTATGTTCAAATCCTACGAAGGTTCCTGTTGTTATGCACACAAAATTTCCAGCCACTGTTATGGTTTTAGGTGTTGTCAGCAACGAAGGACATGTTATGCTACCACACTTTTTCACTCGAGGACTTCGAGTGAACTCTGCTGCATACATCGAGGTTTTGGAGACGGTAGTGAAACCCTGGATAGACAATGTAAGCGGAGGCAGACCATACATTTTTCAACAAGATTCTGCTCCTTCACTTAAAGCGATCGCGACACAAGATTGGATGGCCGAAAATTTTCATGACCACATAACACCGAACCTATGGCCACCTAGCTCCCCAGACCTTTATCCTTTGGATTATTACGTATGGGGCGTAGTTGTGCGTGAGACCAATAAGCGTCTTCATAACACCACTTCTTCGCTGAAGACTGCTATTAATGCCATTATGGTCAATATGAACAAGGAGCATTGGATTCGGGCATGTAATCGTTTCCGGACCCGGATTAAAGAGGTTATTGTTGCTAATGGCGATTTTATTGAATAACTTTATTGCCACATATTAATTTAACGTTGTATAAAAAATTCTTAAAATTTCATTAAATTTTATTAAAAATACAAGTTAATTAATTTTACTCTCAAATTGTCCTCAAATACCGTACGCACCCTGAATACTGCTCGACAGTTGCTCCGTGTTATTCTTTGAGCAAGCACGTGTTTTATTTTTTTTGAAATTCGTTAAAAATTGGCTAAAAAGTTGTAAAAATCGTCTAAACCTGGTGGTCATTTCAAAGGTAATCGGAGTACTCCTCGTTTTAGACGTAAAAACAAAAAAAAAAACATTTACTGGCAATCAGTTTACTGCAGAAAAAAATCCTGAATTACCAAGTTCCTCTGCTAAAAAATTAAAAACAAGTAGTGAATTGCAACCTCCTACGGACAGCTCTATCCAGTATGTGATTTTGTGCTTTAATTTAGTCTTCTCGGCTCTTTCTCAATATATAAAGTACAAAGAATGTAATGGTGAAATTTTATTTACCCAACAAATAGGTAGAGGCCTTGGATTTAAAACTTGTGTGGAATGCTCGTGTGGTAAAGAATTCATTGAATCTTCCCCATTTATATCTCAAAATTTGTACGAAATAAATCAGAGACTCATATTTGTCTTGAGAGTTCTCGGCGTAGGGTATAATGGCGTGAATATGTTTTTGAGTTTGATGGATATTCCTGCAAAATTTTCGGACTTGCTTTATTACACTGCAATTTCAAGAATACATAAAGCTTGTAAGCAATGTTTTGATTTTGTTACTAAAAAAGCAGTCAAAGAAGAAAGGCAATTAAATGAGGAGGCTGGCAATAAAGCTAACGTTTTGACTGTATCAGGCGACGGTACTTGGGCTAAGAGAGGTTTTACATCATTGATAGGTGTTTTTTTAGTTATAGGAAAATTTACAGGCAAAATTTTTGATGTGGAGGGTAAATCGTCATTTTCTCAAGCGTGTAATATAAATAAATCTTAGCTAAGTGGGGCAGACTTTGCCATGTGGTACGAGGAACATAAATCTGAATGCTCAGCTAATCACGAAGGATCTGCTGGAAAAATGAAAACTGACTCAGCCGTAAGCATTTTTCATAGATCAAAAGAACTTTATGATGTCTTTTACGGTAATTATATTAGCGACGGTGACAGCAAAACTTACACGAATACTCAAAATAGTAACGAAAGTTACAACAATTTGATTTGGAACATTTCTCCAAAAAGCAAGTTCTCTGGCAAAGATGTGACTTAAATTGCAGCGTGGATCGCAGCATCCATTTTCAACAAACGCTCGAGAACTTACCTAGCTATTATGGATCTCATGGGCATCAAAATTGGCGAAACTGCAACGGCTTTTGCGCAAAAAGTTGACGAGGACCATATCTTTCAAGCCAATAGGAGGAGCAGTGAGCAGTCAAAAGAAGGTCGAATTAAGAAGAAAAAAGCTTTGGCCAGCCACTTACAGCAATTACTAGATAACAAGGGTCCTCGGTATTCACCAGGAATGGCCGATTAGGGGTAAAAAAAAAGTTTCCGACCTTTTATTCAATAAAATTATGGTAAAAAAACTTTCAACGCGTTTTTCTCGAAACTACCTTTTTCAAACTGGTAGGACATTTTTTTCGAATCTACTCGACCGATTTTAAAAACCAAAAAGCATTTGATTACTTATTGAAAATAGTAAATAATAAGCCTCTAAAAGTTTAAAAAAATACCCCCCCTCTTTTTTACGGGGGTGACTTACCCCCAAAAAATACCGTTTTTTCACATTTTTTAGAAATATACATACAAAAACTTCAAAATATAAAAAAGTATGAGTTTTAGAGGCTTATTGTATAGTTTTGAGTCTTAAGAATAGAACCCATTTTGAATTTTTCAAAAATCTGTTACAGGAGGTCCACAATATGTCCTACCGTTTGAAAAGTAACTTTTGGATGACGCCCTCTACAGCAGTTAAGGGAAACTAAAAATGGAAAAAAAATTTTTTTTTATATTTTTTAAAGACTGTTTAACAATTTTCAAAAGAAATTTGGTCAATAAATATAATAGTTTTTTCATAATAAAATTTTTAAAAAGTGCTTTTTTTTCAATTTCAAAAGCGAATGTCCCCCTAATAAGATAGTGATTTCCTTACGATTATTAGAATATTGATTTCTAAAAATAAAAGTATTTCTTTTTTTGCAACAGCCATTGTATTTTTATTCTTCGATTTATTTGAGTTATATACAGATTTATCTCAGCGACAATAACATTTGTCAAGTTATCAGAAACCAAACAAAAAAAATATCTAAAGGTGATGTAGTAGTAACTGATATATTCAATCCAGGATTTTTGTTAAATCGAGTTTTATCTTTTGATGATCCCTCTTTTATCTAATATTTGTTACATCTTCAATACTGACATCATCATTGTTTAGTTTCATTTTTGTTTCATTATTGTTTTTCGTTTGTTCTGCTAACATCACGAATATACTAGGTTGTTCAAAAAGTTTTGAAAGCGGAATAAAGATACTTTTCTTTGTTGGTGAAATCACTTTTATTGCTCAGTATAATCTCCCATAAGTTTAATACACTTGGTCCAACGGTCTTCCAACTTGTTTATCCCATCATGGAAGTGACTTTCTGCAAGGCCTGCAAAATACTCCTCTACGACGGCTATAACCTCTTCGTTTGATGAAAAATGCTTCCCACGAAGGAATTTCTTGAGGTGTGGAAACAGCCAGAAGTTAGAGGGAGCTAAATCAGGCGAATAAGGTGGATGCTGCAACAATTCGTACTTTAATTCGTTTATTTTAGTGATGGTTTTTTGAGCTGTGTGAGCGGGTGCATTGTCTTGATGAAAAATGATTTTTTTCTTGTGCAAACCGGGTCTTTTTTCACTAATTTTTTTATCCAATTGGTCCAAAAGGTTACAATAATATTTAGGATTTATTGTTTTGCTAGTTTGGAGATAATCCATTAACAAAATCCCTTCTGCATCCCAAAAAACTGACGCTAACACCTTCTTCGCCGATTTCTGACACCACTCTTTAGCCTCTTGTTTTGATTCAGGGTCATGATGGTAGACCCAAGTCTCATCCATAGTGATAAATCAACGCAAAAAATCCTTTTTATCCTTTCGAAAACGCTCCAAATGTCGCTCAGAAAGTCGCATTCGAACGTGTTTTTGTTCCATTGTGAGCGAATGCGGCACCCATTGTGCACAGAGCTTTCTGAAACCCAAAACTTCATTTAAAATATGACTTACACTGCCTAATGAGATGTCTAGGGCCTCTGCTGAATCTCTCTCGGTCAATTGACGATCTTCCAAAACCATATCCTGTACTTTATCTATGAATGCTGGTGTTGATGCACTTTTTGGACGTCCTGAGCGTGGATCGTCTTCAACGCTTTTTCGACCACGTCTAAACTCTAAAACCCATCGATGCACAGTTGGAAATGAAGGAGCAGATTTCTTTAACACTTTCACCATTTTTGTATGAATTTCCGTTGCTAATAAACCTTCCAAAACAAAGAATTTTATCACTGCAGGATATTTGGTTTCTTCCATTGTAAAAAAAATACACTGACACGTCAACTTCAAATGGCTTGTAAACAAACAATGAATTGACAGAGTGGAATGAAACTTTGGGTATGTTTATATGAAAGATAAAATATTAAAATGGCGTAAAAATTTTGGTTCTTCTACTACTCTATAGATGTCGCTTTCAGAACTTTTTGAACAACCTAGTACATTTCTTGATGTCAACCAATTTATATGAATCCCATATAACTATAATACATTACTTGGTTCCAAAACTATACTAAATAATTCGAGGGTCTGTAAATGTACGTTTTTGCGACAAAGTAGCGCTGAGTAGCTTATAGCCAACGTCCAAAATGGTTCGGAGTGCAAACGGTTAATAACTTGTTCGCAATCAATAATCCCAAAAATTCCTATTTACTAACTTTCAGAATAAAAATTTTTCCCAGATATACGAGATCCGCCATTTTTAATTTTAAAATTCTGACAACAGATTCGTAATCAGCGACCTTAAAAATTCTCACATATGTAACTTCCAGACAATAATTGTTATTATTTTGTCTTCGTATGAAATATTCTGAAAATTATGCTTCTTTACACTAGTTTGTACTTCAAATGTAAGGTATCGATAATGTTAAATTAAAGCATATGTACAATATTTTTAAAATCACCCTATATTATTAGTAAGATAGTCTTCATACTTTAATAGGTCGTATACATACTTCTAAAGTAAAGCAATTGCTAAGTAATATACCTTCAAGCGCTTTATACTACAAAACCAAAATTTATTTTTTCTCGTAGGCGGTAGAAAATTGGGTAATAATTTCTAGGTGGGGCACTGGTATCCGGATGTGACAGAAACGGCTAAGGGGAGAAAAGTGTGGAAGCCAACCTCGATACCTTTAATATCTACCTCCTTAAGCCACGCATGCGTTGCTCATTCTACACAGCTAAAACATCACTTTTACGATTAACCATCCCGACGTGCACAGAGAATTACCAACATGATCTCGAACAGTATAATCAATATCACGCAACCTACGAAATACATACTTCTACGATTTTGAAGATTTTGATACATTCTTAGTCACTAGATACCGAAATTAATAAAAAAGTTTCAATATTAATTATTCTTTAATTATACACTTTTAGCAAAAATTATAAGAGCAAAAAAAATTCTAAATTTTTTTGGTAATTTCTGACGGGCTGTATCTCAGTGAAAAATGGTCGTATGGAGACTAAAAAAAACATTTTGAAGCTCTAAAATTCTAGTTTTAAGATCTTTTAGCCAACATTTTTTAGAAGCTACGGTTATTAAATATTCTGAAGTAATAGCACGAAAAGAAAATTTTGCAAATTTTTTGCGGTGTTTTTCTTGGTCCACGGGCTCAAGAAAATTTTTTTCAATTAAACCATCATACAGAGCTGATAGCCTGTTTATTCAGCTTTAATTTTCTTTTTCTAATTTCCTGCTTCATTGATTCCTTCAAAGATATCCGACTTTGAATGCAAAAGGATCCTTTTGTCTTTAACCATTGATATGTCAGCAACCAATGATCGGACAGATAATTGAAGGGCAGTTTCGGAATCTGGAATGAATTTCTTAAAAAATCTCGTAGCGTTATTTAGGAAAGAAAATTTATTTTCAACTCTAATATTAACTTGATAAAGGTTAAAAAAAGTTAATTTTTCTGTTGTTTTGAAAAATAGACCGCATCTTTGCTAATTTTGATGAAATTGCTAATTTTTTTAAAAAATCTTTTACCTCAAAGTACCCCTAATAGCTTTGTGAAGTTTCGGATCGATCCATCTAACAGTTTTTCCGGACCGATTGATCAAAATTTACGAAAAAATTAAAAGAGCAAGATTTATGTTTTTAAGGACCTTGTAATCATCTTAAAAATGACAAAAATTAACTGTTTTCAACTTTTTCCACAATTGCTTATCTTTTACTCTTTAAATTTGGAAACAGAAAAAAATTTGAAAAAGAAAAATTTTGTTTCTAAAAAATTTTTTTATCCAAAATTATTTTTTAAGAAAAAAAGTTAATGATCTATTTCTAAAATTCTCGACCCATTTTGTATGTTAATTTTTAAATTAAAAATCAAATAAATTAATCATGAGTTGATACCCCCAAGGTACACCGAGTACTCGTTCTACGAAATTTTGGGTAGTAAATTCTGTAGTCTATCTGCAAAGTTTACAAGCGTTTAAAAAAAAAACAGTTTTTTTTTTTTAAAACTAATCTTTTTTTGGTGAAAAAACCATCCAACAGTTTTTTCCAAAAGTAAAACTTTTTCCACATTGTTAGAAAAAAATCATCCAAAAATTTTTGTAAGCTTCGATTTTTTTTCAATTTTTTTATCATGCCTAGGAAGCATTTAACCGCATCGCAAGTTGCGCAGCTCTCAACTCTTGTCCAGGAGAGGTACAATTATCGGGAAGTCGGCGATAAACTAGGCGTTAGTTCGTCAGTCGTGTCTCGTGCACGACCGACAAGCTCGTGCTACAACCATTTCCTGGAAACTAATGGATTTGAGAGACGAGCTGGACAAGGTCGACATCAAGTAATGACTCCTCGGGACAATAGCGCCATTGTTCGACGTGTTCGTCAAGAACGTTTCGTTCCTACGAACGTTGTCGCGCAGCACTTCCCAAATCTTCGACAGCAACAACGACGACGGCCGCGAAACATTTCAAGGTCAACGGTTCGCGACCGTCGTCGTGAAGTTGGAGTGCGATCAAGAAGGGCTATTCGTGTGCCAATGTTAACACCTGCACATTGCAGAGCTCGATTAGCGTATGCACATCAACACGTTAACTGGAACACGAGGCAATAGAGTAATGTTCTGTTCTCAGATGAGTCTCGGTTTTGTCTGCATGGTAACGATAGAAGACCACGAGTTTGGCGTCGTCAGGGAGAGCATTTTTTGCAAAACTTTGTTCGTCCGTTGTTGCAGCTTACAACAGAGGATCAGTGATGGTTTGGGCTGGAGTTTCGCTGTCATGGCAAACTCGGTTAGTTATTATCCGCGAAAACCTCAATGCTAGGCGTTACATCGACCAGATCTTGAGGCCTGTTGTCTTACCACGACGACAAAACACGCAAGGATTCATTTTTATGCAGGATAATGCTCGCCCTCATACCGCGAACATTACCATCAATTTTTTGAGAGACATGACATAACGCTATTAAGGCATCCTGCACTGAGTCCTGATCTCAATCCCATTGAGCACGTCTAGAATATCATGGGCCGTCAATTGCGCAACGATTACCCAAATTTACAAAATTTGGTGATTCGGAGTCGCGGTGGTAACACTCCTTACTTAAACACACACACACACACACACACACACACACACACACACACACACACACACACACACACACACACACACACACGCACGCACGCACGCACGCACGCACGCACGCACGCACGCACACGCACACACTTTAGAAAAAATTTAGAATTTTTTTTTCCTCCTTTAATTTTTGCTAAAAGTGTATTATTGCAGTATTTTTCAAATAAATCCACGGCCTTAAGATTAACGAGATCAAGCTGAAATTTGGCAAGAACCCCACAAAGACCATACATTTAAATTTTGAATTGCAAAACAAAATTTACAAATTTCTAAAGCATAATAAAAAATTAATTATATTACCTGTGTATACAAATCATTCTGAACCTTGATGTCAGAATGATTTTCATTTTTGTTAGTTGAATTAAGATTTTTAATAGTACATAGTGTGATCAAACCATCTTTACATTTTAAAGGTAACAAAAATTTAACATTTCTCGAGTTCAATTGTTTGGACGTTTTGAATAAGCTTGATTGATGCTTTCTTTCGTACTTATTAAACTTGTGCAATTCTTGCCTGAAAATAAAATTGATTTAAAATTTTTTCACCTACAATTTCACAAAAAAAGAAAATTTTAGAATGAGTAAAAAGTTAAAAAATATATATGTTAGTATGTATAGTAAATATATCAAAATAAATTATTTGTAATTTCTGTTTCACCTCTGCTTTAGCTACTACTAACACTGTCTAGTGAGTAAGTTTAAAAATAACTTAAGAATGTACACGTCATATATGTATTATCTACATTTTATGGAATAAAAGTTTAGTACGTTGCGAATAGCCAACGAGTTTTAATAGGTTATGGGCAATTCCCGAATTTATTAGTTATTTTAAGTTTAAAATAGATAAATTGTGCTTGTTGATTCGCGGAAACATGAACTCCAACTACATCGCTAGTGTGCCGAGGTTGAAAGGCAGGGAGAATTACGATGAGTGGTGTTCTGCGGCTGAAAATTTACTGGTCTTGGATGGAATAGACAAGTATATCTAACCATCGGTTTTAAAATTAAGCCAGCGGAAGATGCAAGAAACAAAGGCAAAGTTAATATTAACAATTGATACAGCTTTATACGTGCATATCAGAGACACGGGAAGTTCAGCGGAATTATGGACTAAATTAAAGACCATGTTTGATGACTCCGGTTTCTCGAGAAAAATAACCTTGCTTCAACATTTAATTTCCATAAGATTGGATAGTTGTGACTCGATGACTACATATTTCACACAAATCGTCGAAACAGCTCAACGGTTAAGTGGCAAAGAATTTACAATAACCGACGAATGGGTGGGGTCATTATTATTAGCAGGTTTGTCTGATCGTTATTCTCCGATGATAATGGCTATTGAACATTCGGGTATTCCGATAACAGCTGATGTCATCAAGTCAAAGTTGCTTGACATGGAAGTTACCAATGAGTCTCAAATCAGCGCTGCATTCGTGGCGAAAAATAAATATCACTATGGCAACACCAAACCTGAGAAAAATGGCGGTGCATCCACGTCAACGTCAAACTCAAATACGAAGACAATGACAGTTAGAGATTCAATAACAAAAGAAGTCGTTTGTTATAAATGCAAAGTAGCGGACATTATCGAAACCAGTGTCCGTTATTGAAGAAAACCGCAAATAAATGCGTTTTTAACGTTGTATTTATGAATGGAAAGTTTAACAGGACGGAATGGTATGTCGACAGTGGTGCGAGTGCGCATATGACGACAAACAAAGATTGGATTGAAAACAGGAATTTAAAGCCGTGTTTACCAGAAATCGTTGTTGCTAACAAATCAAAAGTGCCAGTTGATTTTTCTGGAGATGTGGATATCGTTTTGGACATGGAATGCCACATAACTGTCAAGAATGTGCTGTGCGTACCTAGTTTGACAACAAACTTGTTATCAGTTAGTGAATTTATCAGGAACGGCAACAATGTTGTATTTAAAGAAAAGCATTGTTATATTTATGACAAAAGTGATGCTCTAGTTGCAGTGGCAGATTTAACTGATGGTGTTTACAAGTTGAGGTTGCAATCACCGAGTTACGTGTTGGCAGCTCTTGCAGTTACCGGACGATTATGGCACAGAAGGCTCGCTCACATCAACAGTCAGACACGAATAAAATGAGAAAAAGCATTGTAGATGGCTTATCATATGATGGTTCGTTTGACATAACAAAAGCAGAGTGTACAACTTGTTGTGAGGAAAGCAGATGAGGTTACCATTCTCTCATGTCGGTGAACAAAGTACAGGGACGTGTCATCAGATACATAGTGATTTGTGTGGACCAATGGAGGTGAATTCTCTAAATGGCAGTAGATATTTTATGCTATTTGTTGACGATTACAGTCGAATGACTTTCATCTATTTTCTCAAACAGAAAAATAAAGCTTTAAGTAAATTTAAGGGGCGGGGGTGAGGTTTTAAAATTTATTTTGCTTTTTTTTCTGAATGCACAACATGTCGAGAGTATTGTGTCAGAATTCCAAGTAAATCGGAGCAAAACTAATGAAGGTACAGCGTTTCAAGCGACCGGCCCTCATGCTCGATTTGTGTATAAGAAACTTTAAATTGATTTTCTCGAAAACGTCATTTTTGAAGTTCGTGAACATTATAACTCAAAATCTACTTGACCGATTCTTTTCAAATTTTAAACACTATTTCTACACATAGATCAACAGGTAATCAGAGAGTTTTTTTTGTTTTACCATTTTCTTCCATCTTATAATAACAAATTCGCCGAAATTTTTTTAGCAAAAATCGCGTTTTTCACTTTCAAATGCTGCGAAAAATAAAAAAATCGAAAAAGAACTCTCTCTGATTACTTAGAGAAACTTATCACCTTTTGAACGCATTTCGATTTTTTTGTTTCAGATGATCCGGTAACGAGTTATGAAGTTCACCGCATAACAACTTTTTGTCAAAGCGTCTCTGGAGATTCGCTGTCACGGACTTATTTATTGATATTTTTGATTGAAATTTTTTCCGAAAATACTTCAGATGTTATACTATAACGTGTATATGGAATAAATAAACCATCATTATTCATATCTCTAGAAAAAAATAATGAAAATATGCCTTTTTTTCGCCCTTAAAACCTTACCCCCCCCCCCTCCCTTAAAGAACTTAAATCTATGATAGAAAATCAACAAGGTAAGAAAATAAAGATTTTTCACACTAATAATGGACTTGAATGCTGCAGTAAAGAATTTAAATTATGAAATGAAAATTATTTAAAGCACTATGGTATTATTCACCAGAAAACAAATAGTTACACGCCAGAACAAAATGGTGTCTGTGAGAGGGCTAATGGCACAGTCATTAAAAACGGTAAATGTCTATTATATGATGCAAAGTTGGGCAAGAAATTTTTTGCTGAGGCAGCCAGTACAGCTGTTTATTTGAAAAACAGGTCCATTGTGTCAGGAGTACTAAAGACCCCTTATGAACTGTGGCATGGATCAAAACCTGACTTAAGTCACATCAGACTATTCAGAAGCAAGGTGATGGTACATATCCCCAAGGAGAAGCGCCTAAAGTGGGATAAGAGGGCCACACAGCACATCTTAGTCGGATATGGAGAAGATGTGAAAGGATATAGGTTGTATAATCCTACCAAGAACACCATCATCGCCAGCAGGGATGTCATTGTGATGGAAGGCGAGACAGATTGCAACATTGCAACCAGCGAAGAAGCTATATGGATACCAGATGACGAGACAGCACAGCATAGTGTGGAGACACCAGCGGTCAGCGTAGAGGAGAAGAGCAGCGATTCAGTGGGGGCATCCTGTGTTCCAGATGTAGATGATCAAAGTGACAGCTCTTCAGATTCTTCAGTATATACTAACACACTGCATGAAAATGCAGACGTGCTGGTGCAGGATGTCCAGACGTCATCAGTTCCAGAGTCGGAGCCTTGTGTACGAACAAAGCGCCAAAGGAAACAGCCTGAGAGGTACGGTCTTAGTAACTTGTGTTTATCTAGTACTGTTCCAGCATCTGAGGAAATCTCAATCTCAGAGGCTCTAGAGGGGCCTGAGAAGAAGCAGTGGAGGCGTGCCATGGCTGATGAGTTGCAGTCATTTGAGGACAATGACGCGTGGGAGCTCGTTAAAAATCCTGGTGATGTATCTATAGTGAAGTGTCGTTGGGTGTTTGTAAAAAAGTTTGATGTGGACAATAATGTGAGGTACTGGGCTAGGCTTGTGGCCAAAGGCTTTATGCAAAAGCCAGGTGTAGATTATACTCGTACTTTTGCGCCTGTAATTCGTCATTCCACTCTGAGATTATTGTTTGCTCTTAGTGTTAAAATGGGAATGAGCATAACGCATTTAGATGCAACTACAGCATTTCTAAATGGTATTTTAAAAGAAAAAATTTACATGTCAATACCTGAAGGCAAACAAAAGTGGGGGAAATGTGTTAAGATTAAAACGGGCTATTTACGGTTTGAAGCAGTCATCTTTAGCATGGTATGAGCGAGTAAAAGATTGTCTTTGTAAATTAGGTTTTAATAACAGTCAATATGAACCATGTTTGTTTACAAAAACTAAGGGTAATATAAAAATAATTATAGGGTTATATGTCGATGATTTTTTGATTTTTTCTAACAATGATAATCATATTTAAAAATTGAAAAATATATTAGCTTCAGAGTTCAAGTTAAAGGATTTGGGTCCTGTCCGACAGTATCTGGGAATGAGAATTAATGTAAATAGAGATAAAAATGTTATTACTATTGATCAAACGCAGTACATTGAACAATTACTCAAAAGATTCCAGATGTTTGATTGTAAACCTTAACCTTAACAAAAATTATTGTTTAAGATATACCAGTAATGACATGAATTTACAAGGTTTTGTAGACAGTGATTGGGCATCTGATGCCATAGATAGGAAATCCTATACTGGATTCTGTTTCATGATGTCTGGGTCAGCAATTTCCTGACAAAGCCGTAAACAGAAGTCAGTTAGTCTGTCTAGCACTGAAGCTGAGTACACAGCTATGTCTGAAGCTTCTAGAGAGGCTGTTTATTTAAGAAATTTAATTCATGAGATTACTAGACAATTATTTGTAATTGATTTGCATTGTGATAATCAAAGTGCCATGAAATTGGCCTTTAGTCAACAGCTTCATAGCAGGTCAAAACATAGATGTACGTTATCATTATATTAGAAATGTCATTAATGATAAACTGATTAAAATTAAATATATTCCTACTAAGAAAATGCCTGCTGACATACTGACTAAAGGTTTGTGTCATGTAAAACATTACAAGTTCATGAATATGTTAGGAATTGTAAGTGCATAATGTTTCGCTTATTTTGATAAGTGGGGGTGTTAGTATGTATAGTAAATATTTCAAAATAAATTATTTGTAATTTCTGTTTCATCTCTGCTTTAGCTACTACTAACACCATCTAGTGCGTAAGTTTAAAACTAACTTTAGAATGTACACGTCACATATGTATTATCTACATTTTATGGAATAAAAGTTTAGTACGTTTCAAATAGCCAAAGAGTTTTAATAATATATTATAATCGTATTGTAAAAATTACATTATTCGAGTATAATATCCTACAAACAATACATCTAATGTAAACAAGAACTTATATGTATGGTTTGTGTTTCCTTAATTGGCTTCTTAATTTTTGAAAAAGAAAAATGTTTTTATTTTTCTAGCAAGGTGTTAATAGATTTTTTTTGTAATAGACAATTTTGCCTCTTTATTTGAATAAATAAAGTATAATAATAAGAACCAGTGGATAATAAAATGAGATTTTCAACAATAATATAACTTGAATAAAAATTAAAGACGATAAAAAAAATAAACCAAAAATAATGGAATTGGTACAAAATAGAGATAAAGAACATCGCATATATCTTATGACGAAAGAGAGAGGCACGCGCACAAACAAACCCAACGTAACGTAGAAAGAAGCCCACACAAACTTATGCAGAGCCGTTAAGGTAAGGAAATTCAGCTTTATATTGTACAAGCATACTGTCTTTTTATTCTTTTGAAATAAAGTGAAAATTTTTTAAAATTTATTATAAAAATCAATAAATTATTAATAAATTTATATTACTTTATATAAAACTAGTGTAAGCATGCATAAAAAAACGAATTTAAAAATATCCCGTCATTTTACTGGAATAAATTAGCGAAAATGATTTTTGATTTTTTCTAATAAGGTGTTATTACCTCTTGAAGACATACTGTGTATTGAGTTTCACAAAAGTAATGGACTTCCTGGATATTTTCGTAGGTACTTCTCAAAAAGTTTATGATTATATTTTAAGTAGTTTTCATCAAGGAATTAAATGACAATTTTTATTTTAACCTTGAAAATTATGAATTTTAATCTTCGAAGTTATTTGAAGGTCAACTTTTCTTTTTAATGAAAACCTCTAATTTTTATGTCCATTTCCAATGGTTGTCTAAAAAAAATTTGGTTTATAGAAAATAAAAAAAAATCAAGTA
This sequence comes from Chalcis sispes, assembly GCA_949987625.1. Classification (NCBI taxonomy): domain Eukaryota; kingdom Metazoa; phylum Arthropoda; class Insecta; order Hymenoptera; family Chalcididae; genus Chalcis; species Chalcis sispes. The sequence goes on along the minus strand of OX465095.1, from coordinate 27,576,597 downwards.
CTAAGTCCTTAGGTAATTCAGAAAATTTTAACTTTTAGCTTGAGAACTGGTTTACAAATATTTTAAAAACTTTGTCGAGGGCGAAGGAGGCCACCTGGTTCAAAGACTGCTAAAGCAACACCTGAACTAGACCACATAATCATAGCTTAAAGAACTAGAGCTAAGACAAAACAAGACTCAGGGAACAACCCTAGTACCTCAAGAGCGGTAACTTTCAAAGTAACAAGAAGTTTCCGTAAGCCCTTACCTGGTAAAAAATCTGGTAATACCCGTGTTCAGAGGTTCAATACTAAGCAACACAATATACCTATTAAACTGTATGGACTAGCGAAGACCGCGAATGACGAGATAACATCAAAACAAGAATCATCGACAGCAAACCCCCCTACGGAGAAAGAGACCAAAGCTAGCTCAGAAACGATATCAGAGTGTACAGACCTAATTAGTACTAACACTGATACAGATAGAATACCATCATGAGCTGACCCTAGGAGGAGCAGATTCCGGGAGGAAACCATGGAAGATTCAGACCTTGATATCGACCCTCGGCATAAAAAACTAAAGCATAAATTACCAATTAGCGTCAAAGTAATCGCAGACCTGGGGAGTGAAACCAAGGAAGTCACGACGACAGAAAAGAACCCAGAAGAAGAACACGCTGACGACCTACAAGGAGAACCTAAGGGTCAAAACCGTTAGTGTCAAGTAAAACGTTCAGTGGAAGACTGTAAAAATTTTAACGAATTATTAAGAAGGATTTATGACAGAGAACATAATCGATATAGCCACAACTCCAATGAATCACTATTGAGCAGAGACAATACACTCAGAGATAAAAACAATTTCTTTGAGAGAGACATAGTGAACCCTGAATATCAGAAATATTTAAACACTCTAGACCCTTATGATGACAAAACTCTCAACGACGACATTATGGAACAGCGGAATGTACGATTGGAGCAACAATACCCGAATAATAAAAAGAGTTCTACTTACTCAACATAGAAAAATAAAATCAATTACGAAACGGGCAGTGATGCCGACGTAGAAGGATCAGATAATATACCCGAAATACCGTGCAAAACATCAAAACCCATCTCTGATACACTTTTATGTTTTAAACACCAATCACAAGCTAAAAGTACTCCTCTAACAGGAAAAGTAAAAAAAACTTTATGGTTTGGCAAGATAATTAAGATACCTGAAATCTTTGAAGAAACCTCCCGGAATACTTCTCCCAGGAAACCAACAAATATAAGAATAAGCTACTACCAAACACCCAGAAATATCATTGGGGAATTACTACCCTTAATATTATTATGCATATCATTAACTGACTCATATGAGATTTCTACCACGGATCACAACTATCATAGCTCTGATGACTTTTACTCAGAGACCTTCGATGAACGACAACCCTTGCCTCTAGTAAATTTAAAAAACAATATTAATACATCACGACAATGTCTGACCTACAAGAGAAACAATCTAGTACATTTTGTATTCAGTGACATCAAGAGCATGACATCTACAATAAGATTATTAGTTGACATTGGGGAAATCGATCCGAAGAATTTGAAAAATACAAGACCAAAGGTGGGTCAAATCTCGCTCACACCATATAAAAATCATAATATAATATCAGTAGTTGTAAAAAACAAGTATTTTGATAATCTCACTACGCCGGATTTAAGGACTGCCTTCGTGAACCTTAAAATTGCAATGATTCAAAGAAACCTTACCAGTTTTCGAATTGTTCAGAGGAGTAACATGTTGGATACCTTCAAGGCAGGTTTATTAGTCCAACTCCTAACGGAAACGTTTGAAGGCAGCCCAATTACTGTAACCTTATGTTACAAAAAGGTGGATTGTCCTGCACCCAAAGAAATAGTAGTTATAATACAAAACTTACACGAAAGCCTGATAAGGGGACATAAAGGCGTTAACCAAACCTATCAGAAAATCAGAGAGACACTATTGGTCAGGTATCAGTAATAATGATCTGGATTATATCAGAAAATGTCGTGAATGCGGTATGACAAAGTTGAATTGAACTAAGACGAGAGAGCCCATAATTATAACAGACACCCCGATAGAACAATTTGACAAGGTCACCATCGACACCGTAGGCAAGTTGAGGATGACTCCTCAAGGCAACAGCCTTATGCTTGCAATGCAATGCAATCTAACCAAATACCCAATAGTGGTACCGATCCCTAATTTACGATCCACTACTATAGCTGATGCACTGGCTAAACACCTCATATGTCAATATGGTGCTCTTAAAGCGATATTATCAGATAGAGGAACCAGCTTTCTGTCGGATCTAAAAAAAACTTATAAAAAAATTTAAAATACGACAACTTACTGCGTCAGGATATAGACCACAAAGTAATGGATCATTAGAAAGATGCCATGCACCATTAACAGACTTCATCAGCACTTACTCAGAGTCTTATAATGACTAGGATAGATTGATACCATTTGCTGAATTTACTGACAATACTAGCTTACATTTAGCCACAAAATTCACTCCCTTCGGACTAGTTTTTGGAAGAAACGTATAACACATACTTACGGGACTTACTTCTCCGCTAAGACAAGATGAACCACATCGCCAGAGATAATCAAATAAAGGCTAAATTACAGTCCAAAGTCCGATATGACAGTAAAGGTAAAAGACTTAATGCCAAAGTTGGGGTAATAAGGGCCTTCGGTATAAGTCTTACGTGATGTGCAGAGTGTCCTGTGTCCGACAGTTCATGTCGGAACGAACACGGAAACAGAGAGTTCTCCGATCAAAACGTCTTTTAAACAAAATCAAACACCCTGAGGCGCCCAAAATGTTATGGTTTTTTTCCGACGAAAAAAATTTTGACCAAGATCAAAAGACCAATCGCAGAAATGACAGATGGCTATGTTCAAATCCTACGAAGGTTCCTGTTGTTATGCACACAAAATTTCCAGCCACTGTTATGGTTTTAGGTGTTGTCAGCAACGAAGGACATGTTATGCTACCACACTTTTTCACTCGAGGACTTCGAGTGAACTCTGCTGCATACATCGAGGTTTTGGAGACGGTAGTGAAACCCTGGATAGACAATGTGAGCGGAGGCAGACCATACATTTTTCAACAAGACTCTGCTCCTTCACTTAAAGCGATCGCGACACAAGATTGGATGGCCGAAAATTTTCATGACCACATAACACCGAACCTATGGCCACCTAGCTCCCCAGACCTTTATCCTTTGGATTATTACGTATGGGGCGTAATTGTGCGTGAGACCAATAAGCGTCTTCATAACACCACTTCTTCGCTGAAGACTGCTATTAATGCCATTATGGTCAATATGAACAAGGAGCATTGGATTCGGGCATGTAATCGTTTCCGGACCCGGATTAAAGAGGTTATTGTTGCTAATGGCGATTTTATTGAATAACTTTATTGCCACATATTAATTTAACGTTGTATAAAAAATTCTCAAAATTTCATTAAATTTTATTAAAAATACAAGTTAATTAATTTTACTCTCAAATTGTCCTCAAATACCGTACGCACCCTGTAAATGAAAGAGAACATATTATAGTCAAGTCTCTAGATAAGCTATATAATACTACAAAAGCCCATGCTGATGTAACAAACTAAATGGAAAAGGACATGAACCGGGAATTCCAATTCATAGTCGGTGGAGAAAATGCATTGCGATATTTAATGACTTAACTATCTATGCCTGCAAGATAGACGTCGCAATGCAGCATCTAGTCGAAAGTAATCGGTGGATGTTACAATTCATACAAAAACTTAAGGAACGAAAAGAAAAACCTTATTTCCTGAATAAAGATATATTAAAGCGATTGTCGAACGATATAGGAAAAGCAAGTAGAGCACTAGAATTTCCAATACCGATTTAATATTTTCGAGCAAAAAAAGCCGCAAAAATCGCACAAGTAGATGCAGTATACAATAAAAGGAGGTTACTTATTATAATGCATCTTTCTTTAGTAGAACGAGTACCTTACAATCTCTATAGACTACATTCTTTAGCTGTGCCGCAGGCAATGTATAATTATTCAATGAGAACAGCATGCATAAAACTAAGTTACGGATATCTAATCATTGGCGCTAATCAAAGGCAATACATGAAAATAAACCACGAAGATATACAGGACAGCCATCGCACTCATTATGCCTACATATGCTCGGCCAATGGACCTTTGAACCAAACCACTAATCAAGAAGATTGTAAAGTATTAATGTTATTAAGACCCAATCCACAGGTATTAGAATCGTGTGATATAACAATAACACCCGCCCATATAACTCAATGGAGTTACTTAAATGCCGATGGATCCTGGCTCTGTTCTCTAGGACAAAAGAAAATCTTGCGTTTAATCTGCCCCGGACTACCTGACCAAAATATACCTCTCAATGCTGCGGGAATTTTAGCAATAGCCCCTGGCTGCATAGGCAAGACCGATGAATATCTCCTCATAAGTGAGGAAAATCAGCGCAACGCCCTTCAATATCTATAAAAACCAGAGATAACACTCAGGTTGGAGGAAGTTTACTCCAACTTACGAAACTATCATCAAGAAATAATGAATGTACCTGAAGCCGAAATATCAAGCACACCTGCACTAGACATTAAAGGATGGAAAAACCGTGAGGAATCAATACACAAAATTATTCATCGTTTAAAACAGATAGGGAATCACAACCGAAGCATCTCAAATACTCAGTACTTAATATACGGTGGAGCTCTTAGCCAAATCATAATTGCCGCTGCGTTTATCTTCACAGCCTGGAAGTGTCACACTAGTAAGATGCAGCATTATCATAACCAGACCAACCGCAAAGTCAAAAAAATCTCTAATACGACCCAAGCACATCTCTTACAAGAAATGTCAAACGCCCAATTAAAATGCAGAACAAATAAATAATCCAGGACCAAGCCTGTATGATGCAACTACAGGAACGCATCCTAGTTCCTAAAAGGCTCATAAACCAACCATTAGCGCGACTACAATCTCTGCCCTATCCACAAACACTATCCTTTAAAATCCCAGACACTAACTCTCAATCTCAGATCATAAAAGTGTTAACCGATCCATAAGAGGGAACAAAGATCCAACGGAACATATTTCTGAAAGGCCATGATTACAACCTTATCCTACTAATAAACCTAGTTATTCAGAGCCCAAAAGTATATAAAGCCTGATCCTTAACCTTAAATTCCAGAAAATTTATACCAAAAAGATCATGGCTGATCGATGCCGAATCAAAGTGACCAAAAATCCAGAGGACGAAGACAACTTAGTATTTTAAAATCTTCGCATCATATCCTCATCCGCCGTTATAGGAAAAGCTGAAGAAAGAAGACCAATAAGAAGTCTAGACATTCACTTAAATGAAAATGGGGATTTAGCAGGAATACTAAATATAAACTATTTCAACGATAAAAAAAACTCGAAAGCTACTTAAAATGCAGAACAAGGCAAGATCAAAGACAATATCCACCAGACCCTCAGGAACCAAACTATTTTGCCAACTCCCAAAGAATATAACTAAAGAAAAACTTTTTAATGACTTTGGAATATTTGGGCCATTGGATTTCATCAAGATTATCCAGAATTTTGAGCGACAATCTACTTGCGGATACATACAATATATTAATGCTAAGGACGCTATTAAGGCCTAGCCAGGAAGTAAAAAGACGTACCACGCTATCTTCACTGATCCCCTAAAAATTCCGATGACCGACCAGAAAAAAAACCAAGGACACGCAAAGACGCTACACTCCAAATGCATGCGTTGGTAGACTATAAAACATTTGAGGACCATTTAGTTACGTGGCTAATACAATGTCAAATCAAAGAACGTAAAGGAAACACGGAAAATATAAGAAACCTAATCAAGGACCTTGAAGCTAATAAACCAATGACTAGCGAAAACCCTTCCATGAGACTCGAAAGGACTGTCAATCGAGTCTCTTAAACCACACAAGAGTTTAAGCAAAAGACCATGTACGAGAATAAACACGCAGTTAAGCAGACTATTAATAATAGAAAGGACAATGACGATCAGCAGAACTTAGATGCAGTCTTATTACTCAATGTATCTACTCTATATACATATATATATATATATATATATATATATAATATATACACAGCGTGTTCACAAAGTCCCAGTACGGCTGAATAACTTAAAAAATAATAGTCCTGAAGAAAAACTTTCAACACAAAGTTTTTAAGAAATTTCTTTGGCTATCCGGCAGTGACCTTGGCTTTGACCATAAATCAGACCTTCAAGGTTATTTGAAGGTCAAAATGATTTTTTTTAGTGGGAACCCCTATTTTTGACACCGGAAATAAATAGAGCGGAGAACTTTACGTTTGAATATGTCCTTGATCATTTTTAAAATTTGACCTTGAATGGTCATGGTGAAGGTCAAATGTGGAAAAAATAGAGCTATTCTGAAGGTGATTACGGTAATGCGAACAAATAATGCCTTAACTTTTATTAGCAACCTGATGATAACCATGGGTTTAATCATGACCCTGACCTTAAAGGTCGTTTGAAATAAAGTCAATTTTTTCAAATGAGATCCTATACTTTTGAGACCGGAAATGAGTAGAGTGGAAAATTTTACGTTCCAATATGTCTTTTTTAAGAGCTAACCTTGAGCGGCCATGGTTTTACGTACAAGCAAGTGTTTGTCTATTTAGAAAATTTCCTCTTGAACACTTATGATTCGTCATTTCAAATATTTCAAATCCACTACTAGATTCAAAATCAACGATTCTAAAAACAATTTTAAATGCAGTGATTCAAAAGAAAACTTCGAAATTAAACTTCGTTTTTCTTTAGCAGATCTTTCTATTTTGAAAGTTTTTCTATTTTAGATGAAATTACTAAGATTAATTCTAAGTTGCGCTTGTAAGTTTTATCGAAAGTCCTATGTTTTGTCAATTGTTGGAAATATTCTGTAGAGTATTTAAAATTATTAGATACACTGCATCAAAACATATAACGAGTATTTTCGGTTAATTTGTTTTCTTACTTTATTTCCCGTTATTTCATTTTTCGATTTCTGTCTAGGCTACAGTTTATTTTTAGTAGGTTTTGGTGATTTAAATTTTATTCAATCACTTAAATAGTTTCCTGCAAGCACGATGGTGCAATTAACTGAGCAAGAGCGAATAAAGATTCTCATGATAAAAGGTTACGGTGATCAAGAGAGATTGTTAGAAGAAGTTCGCACTATATTCAATAGAGATTTTCCAAGAGTCCAACCAAGTTCAAAGAATACTGTCCAGATTACAATTGACCGCTATAATTTAACAAGTAGTGTAAAGGATCTCCCTAGATCTGGTCGTCCTGCAACAGCTACGAATGAAGACAATCAGATGAATATTGCATTATCAATCATAGAAGATCCTCATACGTCAGTCAGAAAAGTACATCAACAACATAATCTTAGCATTGGTTCAGTTCACAATATTTTAAAACAAAAACTCAAACTCCATTTATTTAAAGTAAAGCTTGTGCATAAGCTTAATGAAGATGATCCAGACAGACGTGTCGAGTTTTGTAAAAATATGATGGACCGAATCATAGCTGTCGATAGTTTTCCATGTCGTATTGTTTTTTCTGATGAAGCTACGTTTTAATTAAACGATAATGTCAATAGACATAATATGAGGTATTGCAGTGCTGATAATCCACACTGGATGATTGATAGCCAATCGACTCAATACACTCAAAAACTTAACGTCTGGGCAGATATTATTGACAACAGGATTGTTGGACCATTTTTCAATGAGGGTAATCTTACTGCTGAAAAATATGAAAATTTGTTACAAAACGATGTCATTTCAACAATGCAGGCAATCGTTGGCAATGAATTCCAAAATACTTGGTTCCAGTAGAATGGTACAGGTCCTCATTACGGTCTTAATGTTCGAGCAAACCTTAATAATGTGTTTCCACATAGATGGATAGGACGGAGAGGCGAGATCGAATGGCTACCTAGATCTTCCGATATTACTCCACTTGATTTTTTTTATGGGGATATCTGAAGGATAGAGTATACCGAACGAATCCGACAGATATCGAAGAACTAAAACAATATTCGGAACGAAATAGAAGAACTCGATGCAACGAAAATTTAAGATGCTGTTGGTGCGTTCTATTATCGTTTGGCACATTGTCAACAAGTTAATGGTGAACAATTTGAACACCTTGCCTTAACTGGCTAGGTATGATATCTTCTTGCTTTGACTGGCTGGGTACCATATCTCCTTACCTTAACTGGCTAGGTATGATATCTTCTTGCCTTGACTGGCTGGGTACCATATATCCTTGCCTTAACTGGCGGGGTATGATATCTCCTTGCCTTGACTGGCTAGGTACCATATCTCCTTGCCTTAAGTGAATAGCTCCATTATTTCCGAATTTGACCCTCACCATGTCCATTCGAGGTTTAATTTTAAAAATGATCAAGGACATATTCGAACGTGAAATTTTTCACTCTATTCATTTCCGGTGTCAAAAATAAAAGTTCCCATTTAAAAAAATCATTTTGACCTTCAAATGACCTTGAATGTCCGATTTAAGATCGTAGCCAAGGTTACCGTCAGATAGCCAAAAATATTTCTTAAAAAATTTGTATAGAAAGTTTTTTTCTAGGACTACGAGGGTGGTTTGAGAAGTTTCCGACCTAACACAGATACAAGACATTTTTTCTTAATTTTTTTTTTTATTCCTCAACATAGCCTCCTTGCAATTCTACACTCTTTTCCCAGCGATGCTCCAATTTCTTTAACCCATCCAAATAGTACTCGGCGTTTTTCTCTGCAAAATGACTGTTCACGAAGGTGATTACCTCCTCATTTGACAAAAATCTCTGTCCTCCGAGTGCAATTTTTAGATAAGTGAACAAAAAGAAGTCGCTTGGGGTTAGGTCTGGCGAGTTAGGCGGATGGTCAAGCAGCTGAAGCCGTAATTCGTGGATTTTCGCCATGGCAACCGCATAGGTGTGAGACGGCGCGTTGTCTTGGTGAAACAGGATTTTCTTTTTCTGCAAATGTGGATGTTTTTCCGCAAGTTCTGCCTTCAGCTTGTCAAGTAATGATGCGTAGTATGCTCCTGTAATGGTTTTTCCTTTTTGAAGATAATTGATTAAAATAACTCCATGACTATCCCAAAAAACAGTCGCCATCACTTTCCCAGCCGAAAAAACAGTTTTTACTTTTTTTGGAGCCGGTTCCACCTTTGTAGTCCACTGTTTTGACTGTATTTTTGTTTCGGGCGTATAATGGTGTATCCAAGCTTCATCTGCAGTAATTAATCAGCGCCTAAACTGCGCCAATAGAGCGTTGGAAATGTTCATTCGAACACGTTTTTGGTCTAACGTGAGCAAACGCGGCACCCAACGTGCGGACAGCTTTCTCATTCCTAAATCTTGATTTAATATGTAGCAAACACGTTCTTTGGACATGTTCATAACCTCTGCTATCTCTCTTACTTTAATTCGGCGGTCGTCTAGCATCATTTGGCGAACTTTGGCGATGTTATCGTCAGTGGTTGCAGTTTTTGGACGTCCCAAACGTTCATCGTCTCCCAAGCTCTCACGGCCACGTTTGAATTCAGCTGCCCAAAATTTCACTGTGGTAAATGATTGTGCAGAGTCCCCATACACAGAGTTCAACACCTTTTTGATTTGCGTAGGCGTATTGCCTTTCAAAAACAAAAATTTAATGACAGCTCGATACTCAATTTTGTCCATTTTCACAACACTCACATCGACTCACTCAAACGACTGGCAACTAACAACTGCGCATTCAAAATAGCTGAAACTTTGGTGAGCAACTTTCAACAGATGTACAACGAAATTCGCTAGCTTTTATTGACGAGTGCTGCTATCTTCACGTTGAGGTCGGAAACTTTTCAGACCACTCTCGTATTATTTTTTAAGTTCAGCCGTACAGAGACTTTTTGAACAAGCAGTATATATACAGGGTGGTGCGTTTTGATCTATCGGTCGAATTTCAAAGGCAGATGATTATATAAAAAAATGTTTTAGACAAAAGTTGTAGGGGTTGAAGGGCTTCGTCCGACGCTGACCTTGGCGTTAACCTTCAGGTCAAATTTGAAGGTTATTTGAGGGTCGAATCGCGAATTTTAAATGGAAATTCCAATTTTTATTATAGATTCCGATTCTGCGTCGAAAAATATGAGAGTTTTGTCTAAAACATTTTTTTCGATGCGTGACAGATGGCGTAACCTCCCGTATGGAGCGGTTCCAACTTAAAAATCTGAAATGGGTACCCCAATTTTATATTGCAGAATCTGATTCTGCGTCGAAAAATATGGAAATTTTGTTCGGAATATTTTTTATATTCGTGATAGATGTCGCTGTAATCGACAAAATTAAAAATGCGTACAAAAATCGTTACCGAATTAGAATTTCTCGAGGAATACACATCGTGTTCTGCAAATTAGAATTCTGTGGATAAATACGTTAAAAGAAAATCTGTTTTAATGAAAATGTTTATTTTACTTTTAGCGTTACCCGGGAACAACGACGTGGACGTAGTAGAATCATCTCCCCATGGGGTGCTTTTTTGATGTGAGTCCCCTTGCCTCTCACAATTCGGCCCTTAAAACTAACAACGAAGACGCTATTCAAAATTGTCTCCATTTTCCTGTAAACACAAGTTTAATCTTTTATGAAAGTTGTCCACTGTTTGTAATAACACAGTCCGGGGTATTGCCACACAAGCTGTTCCTATACGTTCTTTCATATCATCACGCGTTGTCAGCCGCTGTGCGTGAACGCAATCTTTCAACATCCCCCATACGTAAAAATCGGGTGATGTTAAATCGGGTGAACGGGGAGGCCATTGGAATGGTCCACCGTATCCAATCCATCGATTGGGGAATTACTCATTTAAGTGATCTCGTAAAATGCGTGCAAAATGTGGAAGTGCCCCGTCTAGTTGGAACCACATCCGTTGCCTGGTTCCTAGATCCACGTTCTCCATTAAATTAAACAAATCACTTCTGAGGAACTGCAAATATCTTGCAGCAGTTACATTATCATCAAAAAAGTAGAGCCCAATTAAGTACCCGTTTACAATAGCACACCAGACCATTACAGACCATCGATGTTGATTGTCAATAGATCTATGCCAGTGAGGATTAACGTCTGGCCATTAATGACTGTATTGTCTATTTAAATGCTCAGTGATTTGGAAAGTAGCTTTGTCAGAGAAAAGGACGTACCTAAAAAATTAGTTGTTACGTTGAATCTTTCGCAAAGCCCATTGACAGAACCGAACACGTGCTACCATATCAGCTGGTGTTAATGCTTGCGTTAATGCAATATGGTAGGCATGATACTTTGCTGCCTTCAGAATTTGTAGCACCACTGACCAAGATATGCCTGTTTTTCGTTGTATTTGACGGCAACTAATATTGGGATTCATAAGCACAAGTGCAAGAACAGTAATGGCACGTGCGTCATTTTCATCATATTCGTGATGACGGCGTTTACGTGTCATTCTTCCTTCTCGAGCTCTTGCAGCCAGATCACGAATGGTTACTGCTATAATATAGTAAATGTAAAGTCTTGCCTGTACAAACGATTAGAAAAAGATACTTGTAACGACATCTCTCAGCGTGTGCCAGTGGAAAGCTTAGAAAAGCAATTATTTGTAAAGAGTGAGGAATACACACGAGTAGGAAAGAGAGACTATATATAAGCGGAGACTCTCTGTCGCTTTTCGCCGCGCACTCACTAAACATCGCTGTACTAATTTACATATCTGATTACTTATTGAATTGATTAATTATATATTAAAACATTAATTTACTGTCTAACCATTTCACGATCTCAATATGGTAGCAGATCGTGGTTGAGTGGTTAATTAATTAAGTGATTGATTGGTGGTAATCTCTTTTGATCATTGGAATTTTCTCGTGAGAAACATTTCAGTGATGACAGGATATAATAAATGGGAAACGATCTCAATATGATACGAGAATACGATCTCGATAAAAAATCGATAGAAGAGACAGAGAAGTTGAGTAAAGAAAGCGTAAAATACTTTAGAGAAAGTTTTGTGCGAAACACGGAAAGAGTGTTAATATTCAAAAATTTATAGAACCAAGAAGCTATCACGGAAACAGCAAAATGGCGACGCTACAAGCAAAAATCGACGAAGTGACAATTTCAGTATTCAACGGAGAAGATTTCAAAAGCTGAAAATTCAGATTGTTGATGTTGCTGGAATACAAAGATTGTAAAGAACTAGCAATTAGAGAAGCAAAAGATAAAGATGAAATAAGAGCTTGGAAAAAAAGTTATTTCAAAGCAAGAACAACCCTAGTAAGTACAGTGTCAAACAAACAATTAGTATATATAAGTGAGTGCAAAACGGCGTATCAGATGATACAGAAATTTGAAAAAATACATGTTACAAAATCCACTGCATTACAAATACTTACGAGAAGTAAAATAAAAGAAGTAAAACTAAAAAATTACGACACAGTGGAAGAATTTTTCATAGATTTCGAAAAAGCGGTAAATGAATATAAATCAGCAGGCGAAACGCTAGAAGAAGCTGAAAAAATGAGATATCTACTGAAAGCACTACCATCAAATTAGAGCTATTAGATGTAGTAAAAAAAAATCCATTATTTTTGCATTAAATTGAAGGTTTTATTTAGCATCGATAGAATGATACGATTCAAATTGCTTCCTCACGCACCCTATTCGCCAGATCTGGCTCCCTCGGATTATTTTCTTTTTCCAAATTTGAAAAAATGGCTTGGCGGCAAAAGATTTGCCAACAATGAAGAGGTAGAGTCTGCGGTTAATAGGTATTTTGAGGAGCTTGACGGTTCCTACTATAAAGCGGGTATCGAAGCTATTGAACATCGTTGGAAAAAGTGTATCGAACTGTAAGGAGAATATGTTGAAAAATAAAAAACATTTTCGCAATTTTTTTACTGTTTTCTTTGTCGGCTCGAGTATTTTTGGGACTGCCCTCGTACATGAACTTAACGGCGTAGCGGGAAGATATAATCGATTGGCAAGGGATATGGGCAGATGCTTATTAAGAAAAGCGAACATAAACAGAGAATATTGGCCGGAAATAATAAAAACTGTAGCATATTTAAAAGATAGAACTACTGCTAATACTAGTGAAAACCAAACTCCTTATGAAATATTTATGGGAATCAAGCCAAACGTAAAATATTTAAAAATTTATGGAAGTCGAGGTTTTGTAAGAACACCAGAAGTAAAGAGAAATAACAAATAAGCCGATAAAGCAAAATTAGGAGTATTAATAGGTTATAATGAGAATAGCTATGGAGTTTTGCTGAATAATAAAATTATAAATGCTAGACATGTGCAAGTAGTCGAAGATAATATTAAATTGATTTTCTTAAGGGGACATTCACCATTGAAATTTTCAAAAAATCGATTTTAAGATTTTTACATATTTCGATTCTATATACGTTCAAAAGTTGCATCCTAAAATTTCATCAAGACATTCGTAATAGAAAAAAAGTTACAGCTATATTTGTAACAGCGTATGCTCATGAGTAAAAACCGGTTTCTATTTATGCGTGTAGCGCGGCGTGCCAGCTGCTTCTTCTCCTGGTGTAAACATCTTTAGTATACATACAGTCTGTCAAGTAAGAGCGTGGTCGTGTTAATTTATAAAAAAATTTATTTGATGAAACTTTCATATTTATATATACATTGTACAGATTACAAACAATGATGCAATTTGGTCAATAATGTGTCCAATCACCACCGGCGTCGATAATTGCCTGGCATCTCCGAGGCATGCTTTCTACTAATTTGACGGCGTATTCTAGTGGCAAGGATCTCCAGATCCGACGAATTTCGTAAGATAACTGCTTCAAAGTGTATGTGCGTCTTCCACGAAGCTTTCGTTTAATATATGCCCACACATTTTCAATAGGGTTTGCATCGGGCGACTGCGACGGCCAATCCAATGTAACGATGCCAGATTGAGTCTTCCACTGAGTACAGAGCTTGCTGCGGTGTTTAGGATCGTTGTCCTCCTGCAGAATCCAATCTTTATTTTTTGTGATGAACGTTCAGCAGATGGCAGTAAAGCCTTTTTGTAGATTTTTATCATTTTCTCGGCATTTAGGTTGTCAGTAAAGAGGTGCAAAGTGCCGAAACCCTGCTTTGAGAAGCAGCCCAAAAGATGCACCTTTATTCCATGTTTTACGGTCCGCTGAACAAGCCTATTGGTGGAAGTTGACCAGGCTCGTGTGAGGACAGAACGTGCCCATATAGAACATTCGTCAGTAAAAATGACATTTTCAAAATCTCTATCAATATTCTTATGCGCCCAAGCGAGTCGCTTTGTCACATGTTTTTCAGTCAACAGAGGCTTCTTCATTGTGTTGCGCCATTTCAGATGATGAGTACGGAGATGGGTTCGGATAGTTTCGTAGGATATATTTAAACCTTTTGCCATTAATTTTGCTTTTCCTTGCCGCAGTGTTAAAGCAGGATTCCGCGAAATCAGATTCACTATTCTTTTTTTATCTTTTTCATTCACTTTTCCTATCGAGCCACGTTCTGGTAAATCATCGACATCTTTAGCCACTTTATATCGCTGTATCCACTTCTGTACAAATGCCTTCGACTTTCTCATATATTTAGCAGCCGCTGATTGCGACATTTTGGGACCTTTCGGGTGGATGCAAAGGAACATAGCCTCGTAGCGCGACGCGTACTTAGCACTCATGGCGTTTAACGTGATTCTTTTTCAAAAGATCAACAACAACTGAATTTTTGTTGACAATGCTTTAAGGACAAAGCTTTTCTCTATCGGCTTGTGAAGGAATTAGAGTGAAATCTTTTATTACCTATCAATTATGTCGACCACGCTCTTACTTGACAGACTGTATATGTGATATTATACTGCTCGGCAGTTGCTTTGTGTTATTCTTTGAGCAAGTAAGTGTTTTATTTTTTTGAAATTCGTTAAAAATTGGCTGAAAAGTTGTGAAAAATGTCTAAACCTAGTGGTCATTTCAAAGGTAATAGGAGTACTGCTCATTTAAGACGTAAAAACAAAAAAAGAACATTTACTGGCAATCAGTTTACTTCAGAAAAAAATCCTGATTTACTAAGTTCCACTGCTAAAAAATTAAAAACAAGTAGTGAATTGCAACCTCCTACGAACAGCTCTATCCAGTATGTGATTTTGTGCTTTAATTTAGTCTTTTCGGCTCTTTCTCAATATATAAAGTGCAAAGAATGTAATGGTGAAATTTCATTTACCTAACAAGAAGGTAGAGGCCTTGGATTTAAAATCTGTGTGGAATGTTCGTGTGGTAGAAAATTCATTGAATCTTCCCTATCTATATCTCGAAATTTGTACGAAATAAATCAGAGACTCATATTTGTCTTGAGAGTTCTCGGCGTAGGGTATAATGGCGTGAATATGTTTTTGAGTTTGATGGATATTCTTGCAAAATTTTCGGACTCGCTTTATTACACTGCAATTTCAAGAATACATAAAGCTTGTAAGCAATGTTTTGATTTTGTTACTAAAAAAGCAGTCAAAGAAGAAATGCAATTAAATAAGGAGGCTGGCAATAAAGCTAACGTTTTGACTGTATCAGGCGACAGTACTTGGGCTAAGAGAGGTTTTACATCATTGATGGGTATTTTTTCAGTTATAGGGAAATTTACAGGAAAAATTTTGAATGTGGAGGTTGAATCGTCATTTTGTCAAGCGTGTTATATAAATAAATCTCAGCTAAGTGGGGCAGACTTTGCCATGTGGTACGAGGAACATAAATCTGAATGCTCAGCTAATCACGAAGGATCTGCTGGAATAATGGAAACTGACTCAGCCGTAAGCATTTTTCATAGATCAAAAGAAATTTATGATGTCTTTTACGGTAATTATATTGGGGACAGTGACAGCAAAACTTACAAGAATACTCAAAATAGTAACGAAAGTTACAACCATTTGATTTGGAACATTTCTCCGAAAAGCAAGTTTTCTGGCAAAGATGTGACTGAAATTGCAGCGTAGATCGCAGCATCCATTTTCAACGAAGGCTCGAGAACTAACCTAGCTATTATGGATCTCATGGGCATCAAAATTGGCAAAATTGCAACGGCTTTTGCGTAAAAAGTTGACGAGGACCGTATCTTTTAAGCCAATAGGAGGAGCAGTGAGCAGTCAAAAGAAAGTCGAATTAAGAAAAAGAAAGCTTTGGCCAGCCACTTACAGCAATTACTAGATAACAAAGGTCCTCGGTATTCACCAGGAATGGCCAATTAGGGGAAAAAAAAAAGTTTTTGACCTTTTATTCAATAAAATTATGGTAAAAAAACTTTAAACGCGTTTTTCTCGAAACTACCTTTTTCAAACTGGTAGGACATTTTTCTCCGAATCTACTTGACCGATTTTAAAAAACCCAAAAACATTCGATTACTTATTGAAAATAGTAAACAATAAGCTTCCACAAGTTTCAAAAAATACCCCCTCTCTTTTTTACGGGGGTGACTTACCCTTAAAAAATGCCGTTTTTTCGCATTTTTTAGAAATATACATACAAAAACTTCAAAATATAAAAAAGTATGAGTTTTAGAGGCTTATTGTATAGTTTTGAGTCTTAAGAATAGAACCCATTTTGAATTTTTCGAAAATCTGTTACAGGAGGTCCACAATATGTCCTACCATTTGAAAAGTAACTTTTGGATGACGCCCTCTACAGCAGCCAAGGAAAACTAAAAATGAAAAAAAAAATTTTTTTATATATTCTTTAGAGACTGTTTAACAATGTCCAAAAGAAATTTTGTCAATAAATATAATAGTTTTTTCATAAAAAAATTTTTAAAAAGTGTTTCTTTTTTCAATTTCAAAGGCGAATGTCTCCTTAAAAGATAATGAAAATTCTTACGAAACTGAAAGTTTCAAAGATGTTGAAAGCGAATTTTAAGATAATGAAAAAATTGATATTAAAACTAAATGTAGTGAAAATATTCAAGAAGAAAATGAATTTAATTTAAATGAAAATAATAAAACTGAAAATTTAAACGTACAAAAGAAGTCCGAAAGAAAGAGAAGCCCTGTAAATAGATACGGCAATCCTGTAACGCATGTTATTTATGTTAATTATGTAAATGCAAATATACCGGATTCATATGAAAAAGCGTTAAACTCAAATCAATCAAAAGAATGGAAAAAAGCTATGGATAAAAAAATGGAATGTCTAAAGAAAAACAAAACTTGGATAGTGGTTGATAAACCAGAAGATAAGAAAATAATTGATGTGAAATGAATCTATAAAAGAACAAGCGATAATTCATATAAAGCTAGATTAGTTGTACGAGGTTTCCAACAAAAGGAGTATTTGGAAAATGTTTATTCGCCAGTCAGTAAAATGTAAACATTAAAAATCTTATTAAATTACTGCTGCGTAAATAATTTATCTACTCAACAAATGGATGTTAAATCTGCATTTTTAAATGGTAAAATGAAATCTGAAGTTTACATTCATGAGCCAGAAGGTTATGAAACTGGTGAAAACGAAGTATACAAATTACAAAAAGCGTTATATGGTTTGAAAGAAAGCCCGAGAGCCTGGTACGAAACATTTGATAAATATATTAAAAAACTAGGTTTTGTTAGAAGTAATTATGATTATTGTTTATGTGTAAATAATGAAAGTAGAGATCCTGTATTTATTTTGATATTTGTAGATACATGTAGATGTAGTGTGTATTCCCCACTTTTTACAAATAATTGCTTCTCCAAGCTGTTGTGGACTTTCTATCTATGTTATTACCAGCATAATCAGAGTCTATCATACAATCTAATATCTCATTTGTCTTATCTCTATTATGTACAAGTTTTAGATCTTTTGTTTTATGCAAGTATTTTAAGATTCGCATTGCATATTTATAATGTGATTCATTGAAACTGTTTTGGTATCTACCTAGATAGTTTACACTATATGCTATATCTGGCCTTGTGCCTGTACTGATATATAAGAGTTCTATTAAATTTCGATATTTAATATTTCCATTACAGTTTTCAGCTCTTTCTAATTTTAAATTGGTTTCCATAGGAGTTTCGTATAGTTTTGCTTGCTCTAGATTATATTTTTGAGCCAGTGATTCAATATAATTTTGCTGACTTAATGTTATATTTTCTCTTTTATTGTATTCTATGTCAATGCCAATATAATTTGTTATGTTACCTAAATCTTTCATTACAAATTGCTTCATTAATTTAGCTTTAACTTCGTTTATTTTTCCTAGGCTTCTGCTGCATACAGTCTGTCAAGTAAGAGCGTGGTCGTGTTAATTTATGAAAAAATTTATTTGATGAAACTTTCATATTTATATATACATTGTACACATTACAAACAATGATGCAATTTGGTCAATAATGTGTCCAGTCACCACCGGCGTCGATAATTGCCTGGCATCTCCGAGGCATGCTTTCTACTAATTTGACGGCGTATTCTAGTGGCAAGGATCTCCAGATCCGATGAATTTCGTAAGACAACTGCTTCAAAGTGTATGTGCGTCTTCCACGAAGCTTCCGTTTAATATATGCCCACACATTTTCAATAGGGTTTGCATCGGGCGACTGCGACGGCCAATCCAATGTAACGATGCCAGATTGAGTCTTCCACTGAGTACAGACCTTGCTGCGGTGTTTAGGATCGTTGTCCTCCTGCAGAATCCAATCTTAATTTTTTGTGATGAACCATCGTTTAGCAGATGGCAGTAAAGCCTTTTTGTAGATTTTTATCATTTTCTCGGCATTTAGGTTGTCAGTAAAGAGGTGCAAAGTGCCGAATCCCTGCTTTGAGAAGCAGCTCCAAAAATGCACCTTTATTCCATGTTTTACGGTCCGCTGAACAAGCCTATTGGTGAAAGTTGACCAGGCTCGCGTGAGGACAGAACGTGCCCATATAGAACATTCATCAGTAAAAATGACATTTTCAAAATCTCTATCAATATTCTTATGCGCCCAAGCGAGTCGCTTTGTCACATGTTTTTCAGTCAACAGAGGCTTCTTCATTGTGTTGCGCCATTTCAGATGATGAGTACGAAGATGGGTTCGGATAGTTTCGTAAGATATATCTAAACCTTTTGCCATTAATTTCGCTTGTCCTTGCCGCAGTGTTAAAGCAGGATTCCGCGAAATCAGATTCACTATTCTTTTTTTATCTTTTTCATTCACTTGTCCTATCGAGCCACGTTCTGGTAAATCATCGACATCTTTAGCCACTTTATATCGCTGTATCCACTTCTGTACAAATGCCTTCGACTTTCTCATATATTTAGCAGCCGCTGATTGCGACATTTTGGGACCTTTCGGGTGGATGCAAAGAAACACAGCCTCGTAGCGCGACGCGTACTTAGCACTCATGGCGTTTAACGTGATTCTTTTTCAAAAGATCAACGACAACTGAATTTTTGGTTGACAATGCATCAAGGACAAAGCTTTTTTCTATCGGCTTGGGAAAGAATTAGAGCAAAATCTTTTGTTACCTGTCGGTGAAGTCGACTACGCTCTTACTTGACAGACTGTAGTAGGGAATAGAGACTATAATTAAGCAGAGACTCTCTGTCGCTTTTCGCCGCGCACTTACTAAACATCGCTGTACTAATTTACATATCTGATTACTTAATAAATATATTAATTTTACATTAAAACATTAATTCACTGTCTAATCATTTCATGATCTCAATAGTTACCCTGTTTAGATGTCTCTTGTTCGGAAAACGTTGCGCATAAAGTCGTGCAGCAGCTGTAAATTTATTTTGAGTTTCGCCTAAAATCATAATCATGTCAACAATTTCTGTAGGAGTATCATCCGACATATTTACCTCAAATAAATTATCTACGTATTGGAAAGTATGGCGGCTATTGGAAAAACTATCGAGTTTCTCATTCAATGTTGTCAATGAGAGTTCTGACAGTAAAGTCTGACCGCACTAATAAATCGAAGTTCGCAGTACGGCCACAGTAGTGCAATCTTAGTTCTTAACCGATTAAAAGAATGAAAAGTAGAACGATGATCTGAAGCCGAAATAATAAGTCTCCGCGATTCTGAGTCTTTTCGGGAAGAAAAAAATATCGAGTTGTTATTTTCGGTCACTAATGATTTTCATGGACATTTTTACTCGCTGATTATGCCAATGTAAACTTTTTCTATGCGTTAAAACCTAATTCGAATTTTCGCGCTGCCAACTTTCGAAACTCTTTGTCAGCCCAGGCACCAGCATTCCAAGAAACGAAATAAACCGAATGTAATAAAAACGATTGTAATTCAGACTCTGTCGAAAAACGAGTGGCAACTATTTATTTTAAGTTAATGTACAATATCTTTCTTTAATTCGCGAATGCTGTTTAATTCGAAAATTTTCAAATAACAATAAAATTACGAAATCGTTATGATCTCTCCAAATTTTTAGTCATATTTCTTATTTTTCAATAGCATCTCTCTATAGCACATAAACGAGAGTTGTAACCGCTTCCTAATTTTCGATGTCTACCTGACGTGCATCGAAGTTTTTCGTCGTCCAGGTCGACAGCTTCATAGTTTCCGATATCCAGCGATCAACTTTAAAGGTCATCTGAAGGTCTTTTCATTTGACCTTGAAGTCGACCATCAAGATCATTTCAAGGTCATCCTAGATTTGACCGTAGAATGGCTTTGTAAGTCATTTTCGATTTAACCTTGAAAAACCATTACAAGGTTAAATAGGGATGACCTTGATCTTTAGGTTTGATCCCTGGAGGTCAAAGTCGACCTGGGCGACGAAACGCTACTGTGCGGGACATCACAACCAATAGAGTAGTCGACTTTTTCGTACATATACGCTTAATGGCGCATGTACACGTGATATGTTGGCAGCAATAAAGGATTTCAGTACCTCTAAGAGCGTCGGCTGCACAGATTGTGCCCATTGCAATAAATTTAAGAGTTAGAAAATTTAGCATTGCAGCTTCAATAGCCTGATTCTAAAGACGAAATTGTGAGAGGCAAGGGGACTCACATTAAAAAAAGCACCCCATGGGGACATGATTCTACTACGTCCACGTCGTTGTCCCCGGGTAGCTCTAAAAGTAGAATAAACATTTTTATTGAAACAGATTTTTTTTTAAACGCATTTATCCACAGAATTCTAATTTGCAAAACACGATGTGTATTCCTCGAAAAATTCTAATTCGGTAACGATTTTTGTACGCATTTTTAATTTTGTTGATTACAGCGACATGTCACGAATCTAAAAAATGTTTCAAACAAAATTTCCATATTTTTTGACGCAGAATCAGAATCTGTAATATAAAATTAGAGTACCCACTTCAGATTTTTAAGTTGAAACCGCTCCATACGGTGGGTTAGAGAGGGGGGGCCATTGTAGTGTCATTGCATGTCCCCTATCCAGATTAACAAATTTACTTTTTCTACCTTTTAATATGCGTAGTTGTTGAGATATTCGCATCGATAGATTAAAACTGCCGATTACAGCGCCATCTGTCACGCATCGAAAAAAATGTTAAAGACAGAACTCTCATATTTTTCGACGCAGAATCAGAATCTATAATAAAAATTGAAATTTCCATTTACAATTCGCGATTCGACCCTCAAATGACCTTCAAATTTGACCTGAAGGTTAACGCCAAGGTCAGCGTTAGACGACCCCTTTCAACCCCTACAACTTTTGTCTAAAACATTTTTTTATATAATCATCTGCCTTTGAAGTTATTTCGACCGATAGATTAAAACGGACCACCCTGTATATATGTTATATATATATATATGTATTAGGTTGCTGCAGATGAAATGGCCGATTATTTCATCAAAATAGGTTCTAATAGATGGAATACACTTTTCCCAACGAGATACAAGTACATTTATTCCAGTTTTGTAGAAGTCCGGGTTTCTGGTTCAAAGAAACTCCTCGGTGGCATTTTTAACAGCAGCTTCATTATTAAATCTTTTTCCTGTCAAAAAGTGACCCAAATGTTTTAAGAAATGGTAATCTATTGGTGAGAGGTCTGGTGAATATGGAGGGTGAGGAAGAGTCTCGTAGCACAACTCGTTTAATTTTTAGATCGTTGTTCTTGATACATGAGGTCGTGCGTTATCATGAAGCAGTATCACTCTATCCCTGTTGACAAGCCTAGGTCGTTGGACTATCAATTTCTGATGCATTTCATCCATTTCAGCACAGTATTTCTCAGCATTGATGGTTTCGCCAGGTTGCAGGAACGAATAGTGGATAACTCCAGCTACAGATCACCAAACAGTTACCATTATTTTCTTTGGATGAAGGCTTGATTTCGGCATGTGTCTTGGCGCTTCGTCGGCATCTAGCCATTGGGCCAATCGGCGACGATTATCGTATAAAATCCACTTTTCATCGCAGGTCACAATTCGGTGCAAGAACGGTTCCTTTTTGTTGCGGAAGAGAAGAGAACTTAAAATCTCCATTCGACACGTCATGTTTTGCTCGGTGAGATCATGCGGATCCCATTTGTCAAGCTTTTTCACTTTTCCAAGTCGTTGCAAGTGGCGGCAAACTGTCGAATTGTAAACGCCTAATTTCTCGGCAAGATCCCTTATGGTTTGGCGAGGGTCAGACTCCACTAATGCACGCAGCAGCTCGTCGTTATCGATCGATGGTTCTGGGTGTCCACGTAGCTCATTTCCAAGGTCCATATCTCCGGATCGAAATTTTTCGAACCACCGCCAAGTGGTTCGTTCGCTAACTGTATCAGGCCCAAATGCGCTGTTAATATTCCTCGTTGCTTCCGTTGCGATGTGCTCTAATTTAAATTCGTAGAGTAAAAGTAGCTGTTTTTGATTCACTTCCATGTTCACTTTCTCTTTTTGTTTTTACGATCACTATAAAGTGCAAAACAGAAATGACTCCATAAACCAAGGTAGCAGTATTTATACTTCAATATGTCATATCATTTGCGCCGCCTTGTGCCAACATAATACGCTAAAATTGCAGCCAACTTTATGTTATTGCTAAATCGGCCATTTTATCTGCAGCAACCTAATATACATATATATATATATATATATACACACACATTCTGTCAAAAAAGTGCCGGGAATCGTCAATTTAAATCTGGCGGGGCAATTTAGGCAGGTAAAATTTTTTTTTCCAGATTGGTACAACTGTCCTTAACCTTTGACTGGTGACATGGTTTTTGTGTAACGTAACTGGTGACGCGCGGCCTGAGAAGCCGCTGCTGTTAAATGGTCTATAGCATCGAAAGTATTTATGCTAGCTTACCTCAGTTTTTAAACTCAGAACCCAAACAACAACCCAACAAGAACCCAAACAAAAAGACAAAAAATCAGAACCCAAAATACGTGCTAAGTTGACGCGTATATCGCACCGTCTGACACCGCTCGGCCTGTGAGACCGCTTGTCACCAGTTAAAGGTTAATGACTATGCCAAGTTTGAGCGGAATCTGTCAACGAGTGTGTTTACAGTAGCTGGTTAAGTCAGTGGCCTTCAGCCCGTGCGCCGAATTTTGTTTTATGGCTTCAATCGACTGTAAATGGGTGCCACGGAGCGGCAATTTAAGTTTTGGGAAGAGGAAGAAGTCACAGGGAGCCCAATCCAGCTGGTTGTTCAAGCGTGTTCGTTGAGTTTTTGGCGAGAAAGTCGGTCACAATCGTAGCTTGGTAAGACGGCGCGTTATCGTGTCTTGCAGCCACCTTTTTCATGCCTAGAATATCAATTAAAATCGTACGTGTGGCCTCGTGGTATATCTCAAGTTCATGTGCTATCTCTTTTAAGCTGGTATGACGGTTTTCAAGCACCATTTCCTTAATTTTATCGACGTTATCTGCGGTCGAAGCCGTCGATGGACGTCCAGAACGAGGCAAGTCTTCGACGACTTTACGACCCTCCTTGAAGGCTTTGTTCCACTCATACGCACGGGTTGGTTTTCGATAGTGCTTTATCACCAAAAGTCTTTTGCAACATTTTCCATGCATCGGCACACGAAATTTTATTCGCAACACAAAATTTTAGACAAATTTTTTGTTCAACGTAATCACCCATTGTAAAAAATCAGCACGCACTATTGACATCGACAGCCTTAACCAGCTACTGTAAACACACTCGTTGACAGATTCCGCTCAAACTTGGCATAGTCATTAAGGGGGGGGGGGGGGGTAGGGTTTTGAAGGCAGAAAAAAACAGGTTTTTACAGATTTTTTTTTGGGCGTACGGTAAAAGTAAATTTATTTCTAATTATTATACATTAAAGAGTAGTTATTGAACTATATTCTGTGAAATATTGGTTGAAAAATATTGAAAATTGACCGAATGGCAGCAATTCTTCGCAGGCGCCTCAGAAAAAATACATTTTGCGGTGCACGTCATACCTCAGCACTGGATCATCTGAAATGAAATAACCAAAGTTTTTCTTTTAATTTTTATGTCCCTCTAGGTATCCCTGTCGAGTTTTTCCATTTTTTTTAAATTTTTGAACTTTTTTTAAGACTTGAAAGTGAAAATACCGATTTTTGGCCTGAATTCATGACTATTGTTGTTAATAATAAAAAAAATAAAATCAAAAACGAAAAAATCTCAACAGGGTTACCTCATGAATTATGTAAGGAAATACTGTAAAAAATTTGAGAACGATCGGTTGAATAGATTTTGAGTTACAGAGTGCACCGACTCAAAAAACATCGATTTGAGAAAAACGCGTTTAAAGTTTTTCGTAGCGAAAAGACCCTGATAAAACTTAGTAAGCTATTTATTTTTTATTTTACTCACATAGAATCATCAATGCCGGGACCATAGAGTATAGAACTTTCGTCAAGAATGTCCAAAGCATCTTTTTGATCAAGTCTGCGGCGAATTCTATCATTTTTAGCGGTTTCAGCTGCTCGCTCATCTGCTCTGTTCATTCGAATATCGTCGGTTAGAAGCGCCCATCCATGACAACTTGGACCAGTACTGATTCGCATATCTTCTAGGAAGGTTAAATAAGCGTTACAGCCTTCATTGAAAACACAAGCAGCCACTGAAGATGCAAATTCGACGACAGTTGCTGAACCACTCTCAACTTTCGGCGCAATCTTCCAAATAAGCTGGTTCAAACTCTCATTATTATTTTGTGTGAATCCGCCAATACATCGCTCTAGGAGAGCATCTTTGCTTAAATCTTCATAAATTGGCTTGATTCCTTGTAAAACATCAGTTGGTAGAGCAGAATATGAGTGTTTGAAATTATTCAGCTTGTTTGAAGCTGCGGCTTTCTGCCATTCACACCATGAGTCTTCTCCGCTAGGGCAGTTTTCGTGTTGTGGTTTTGCATCGGTTGAGGCATAATGATAGTAAGTTGCCCAAATGGCTTTTTTCATTTCTTCTACAGAATTAGAATTGAAACGAATTGCACGACCATAGTACTGGGTGAGCTTATCAATCATTTTTGCAGTCAGTTTCCCTTTACCTGAGAGAGTTTTTTTTTGGATATTTTTTCCAGTTTTAGTTTCACTATCAGTCACAGTTTTTTTGACTAAACCACGCAAACGAGTTCCCATCCTTTTTTGGACGTGTCCAACACATTCTTTTTTATTGATCAGAAAATTTTCACCATAAGGTTCAGCATTGATAACACCACTATATGTTTTCGAGTCACCATCTCCAATATAGTTGCGAATCTTCACGTTATTCTCTTGCGATCTTTTGAACATTGTGACAATTGCGTCGACTTCCATGTTACCGGATGCTCCTTTGTGATTTACAGAACATTGATCTTCATTTATATGGTTCTCTTGCCATTGTTCGAACTCTGCAGAATCAAGCTTATTCTTCCAAGTAACGCACATGTGACAGTATGAACTTTTTACGAGAACATCGACGACTTTTCCGGTGTAATATCCAATCAAGGAAGCCACGCCATACAAAGAAGAAAATCCACGCTTTTTCCAAGTTCCATCGCCTGATACAGTGATACAGCGGCATTCGTCACACTGGAGGACATTTTCTTCAAGTAATTGTTGTATACCGATTTTGATACGAAATTACTGGATAAATCCATCAGTCCGCAGAATTTGTCACAACCAGCTAATCCCAAGCCTAAAACTCGCATCACGAAAGCAAATCGGTAGTTCACTTCATACATATGATTATCTACTCGTTCACTAGACGGAACGTAACGAGGTTCTTTGCATTTTTCACATTTTATTTTTATCTTGAAACCAAGACCTATTTTGCCACAACACTGAAATGATACTGTACTATCACAAACTGCACACTTTACTAACGTAGAAATTGTTGAAAAAACTAACAGAAAATCAATGATTCTGAAATGTTTATTTGTATCTTCAGCAACTTTTTGGCTAAAGCTTAGTCTGATTTTTTTCGTTGACGTACTCCTTGCCTCAATATCGTCATCGTTTCTTCGTTTATGCGGAGGAACTATTTTTTTAGCTTGATACAACTTTTTTGCAGACTCCTTTCTACACTCTCTTGAAACTTTTCTCGGCATTTTGCGAACAACAAAAATATCACAACGAAATAGAGTAAGAAAATACAACACGACTGTTACACTCCGCGTCTGCTTCGAAAATGAACCAACACCAGGTACCGTTACAACGACCTTGTCTAAGACCTTTCTGTAAACTGCTTAGGGACAATAACAAAAGAGATTGAGAAACAGCTGCCTTTCCGCTGAGCGGTTACAGCTCAGGTAGTCGTTCGAGACACGCCTACTTCCAAAGCTATATCTTTGTGAGTTTTGCTCCGATTGACTTCATATTAACAGACAACATTCTTGAGTTACTATACTTTCATAATATGCAATAAAAAAAAATCACTTTTTTTGAACCCTCAAAACCATACCCCCCCCTTAAGGACAGTTGTACCAACCTAGAAAAAAAAATTTTACCTGCCAAAATTAAAGTACTATTTGGATAGGTTAAAGAGATGGGAGCATGGCTGGGAGAAGCGTGTAGAATTGCAAGGAGACTATGTTGAGAAATAAAAAAAAAAATTGAGAAAAAATGTCTTGTATCTGTGTTAAGTCGGAAACTTTTCAGACCACCCTCGTATATATATATACGTATAGAATTAATACATATAACAATACTAACACTTGGGTAACATATTAGCATAAATTTTGTAAAAACAATTTTAATGGTTTCATTCTAAGCCTGTCTGGCCTGAGCCTTAGGGCGCGGAGGGTTTCCTCTACCTCGCCTCAGAAATGTTTTTAAACTTAACCATGCCACTTTTTCAGAGTTATTTAAGCAATAACCTTTTTATCGTTAAACAGTGTACGGATTTGGGAACCGTCAAAAGTAGCTTCTCTTAATGTAGTATCACTTATTTCTAAACTTTCCTACTAAGTATTTGAATCAGACGCCCACTTTGTCAAAGACTTTAGGATACTGTTTTATGAGTCCTAATTTGATACAAAGAAGTGAAAGCAAAATGTTTGATGGTTCGACTAGAAGTTCGCATATTATGTTTTATAATAAATTTTTATTTCCCATAAAATTATTTTTTGGCTTTCTATCACGTATATTTTTTATTAAGGCCAGCGGGCCAATTAGACGGCCTGAATTTAGCCGTTTTTGCGAAGCGTTGTTTGACGGGAAAAAAATTAATTAGCCAAATGAACTTTTGAGGATAGTTGCATATATATTTGAACTAAAAAAAAAGTTTGTACAATCTTCAGAAAAGTATTTTAAGTCCGGTAATCAATGTATTTGTAGAGTGCCTCGCCGTTGATGCGTTCAATTTGTGTGCAGGATACAGCTCGCAATTTTTGTCTGAAAAGAAAACGAAAAACATTATTAATTTTGATGAAATTATCTTCGATATAAACTAAAAAAATCGGGAGAAATACGTAAAATTCGAATATTTTTCGAAGGTAGAAGCAAGAAGTGATTTTTCAAGAAAAAAAAAAAACTTTAATTGGGTAGAAAAGTCACTTAAAAGTTTTTTGAGGTTTTTTTAGTTCAAATAGAAGAGAAAACGATATCGAAAATAACACGTTTTGAATGGAGTCGATAGCTCGTTTAGTTTTTTTGTCAACGTGCACACAAATTAGATAAAATCGTAAAAATGAAAAGTTGAGAAAACAAATTTTAAAGTTTTCTATAGGAAAAATTATATGTTTTCTATTACTTACACCAATAATCTCCTAGTCAGCTATCCCTAGACCATATAGTAGTCCTTCCTCTTCCTCGAAGAATTCATTTTGCTGCGATTGATCAAGACCCCTTGCTGTACGAGCCTCTTTGCTTGATAGTGACGCGCGCCTGTTTTCTCGGTCGATCCGTTGCGCGTTGAAATTATCAACAAACATTTTACATTGTTGACCGATACTCAAATTCAGTAACTGCATGGTAATCAAAATCGCAGAATAACCTTCATTGAAAATTCCAACAGCCAGGTAATCAGCAATTTCAATGATCTTTTTGCCAGAATGCAAATGTTTTGGACACATGCGCCAGACAGTCGAGTTGAAGGCTAAGGTGTAGCAGAAAACATTTTTTTTCCGGACCGAATCGTAATAGTGCGGAAAACTTACCCACCTATAACAGTACTTTGTGTGCAAAACCCGAAGCTCATCTGATGATATCTTCTGTTCTGAACCTCACCTCTAAGTTTCAACTTTTCAGTGAAAAAAGGCAAATGGGTAAAAAATGCAGTAAATTAATTTGCATAATGTATGAATTATAATCAACTTTATTCGGAATATTGACATCTCATTTATTCCAGTGCAAATTAAATATAACCATTTGCTTATACATATACATTGTACACAACGCTTATATTCATTCTGTAGCAAGTCTGCATTCACTATTTCCACATGGGTTATATTGAGCATTTGGTACATCGCTCACGTTTACTTATGTGATCGTCGTTGTCTCTGGCGCTACAATATTATCATAATAATATCGGTCTTATCCATACAAAAATTATCGTACATAAATCTCATCGCTATAATATTTTCATACAATATTTTGTATTATTCTCGGTCTTATCCAGACACACCTGTGAATTGAAAAGTTCTTCGTTGATTGCTATACATCTACAGGGTGACAAATGAGAAGTTGTCTAAAGTATATGCATCTCTCTTTCCCTCTACTGCATCGTATAAGGCTGGGCCCACGTAGGTACATTCTAGAATGTTGTCAGTTTCTATTGAGACGCCGTAAAGAGCAATACGTGTGTTTTAAAATGAGTGACCTTACGAACGAAGAAAAGGTGTATCTCATCAAGTGCTTTTATTCTAGAGGTAAAAACTATACTGAAGCGTATAGAGGTTTTCGTACTAAGTTTGAAGGAAAAGAGTAGCCAGTTTAAATACTCTTAGAAGGTAAGAATGAAAAAAATTATATTTGACTTTATCGTATGACCGCATTTTTTCATAAAGTTTTCAAATTTTTTTTTACTTCTTTCTCAGAGTAATTGATAACTTCATCAATTATTATACTCTTGACGATCGTCGTCATGATCTTCCTTGTCCTTCATACGCAGTTACAACAGAAGATAAGATTGCCGAGATCGAAGAACATTTCAAGAATAATCCAACGGATTCAATAAAAAAAGCTGCAGCAGCTTTAAAACTGAATCGAGAGACACTAAGATTGATAATAAAAAATTTTATTAAGTTACATCCTTATAAAATTTTTTCCTTTCGCTAAGAAACGTGGATTAGTCAAGAACTATTATTTTATGCAAGATGGTGCTACGCCGCATAGAACTCAAGAGGTATTTAAAGCTATTTACGAAGTTTATGGTGAACGCTTCATCGGTTTAGGATATCCCAAGTTTGCACACGCAGGTATAGAATGGCCCCCTTATTCACCGGACTTAAACTCGTGTGATTTCTTCTTGTGGGGCTACCTGAAAGATTACTGTTATGCGGCAAAATCCAAGACCAAAGATGATTCGAGAGAAGCTATTAGAAAAGGAATTTCTAGTATTTCTTCATCTAAAATTAAACGAGTTTTTCATAGTTTCCAAAAACGGCTTGATTATTGTGTAAGTTCAGATGAGGATCACTTCGAAAATATTTACCATTAATAGTTATTCCAGGTTTTGTCATCTTTTTTTAAAAACGTAATATGTTTCTGTTGAAAATGTTCGATTGAACTAAAACCTATTTCAAATAAAAATGACCATTTCACTGATTTAATATGAATTTTTATTATTTTTTTCCCTGCACTCATCTGAAAATTATAAGTGATTACTTTAGGCAACTTTCCGTATTAGGGCAGTTCACTTCAAGCATGTCCTTCTCTAAGTTTACTTTTAGGCAGAAGTGTCCAGTATTTGACTGTCCCCTAGCAGATCCCGAAAGAAATCAGCTTTCAACTTTTAAAAATGTCATTTTGTGCTATCTAGACGAAAGGCGTTGCGTATGTCAGAAAAGTGGTGACAATAGAGAGCCACCGTTTGCAGACATAGCAGAATCAGTCGCACTCAAACTCGAAAATATTTATATAAGAGCTTCTATTCTAACAGTATCGCATACAAGAGTCATACAAAAGATAAGAACATTCCACAGCAACTACATTAAACTTAAAAGTGAACTGAGACACATTGAAAGATGCCCCGGGTTGGCGCAAAAAAGGGATTCATTCAGGTCAGAGGCAGAGAAGCTTTTTGACATAGTCTTTTGAAAATGTGCTCCTTTCTCTGCTTGCAAATGTCCTAAGGAGATGAAGGTTCCTCTAATTGAACAACCGTTACTCCTTAATCAGCGGAATAATAGAGTGGACCGCATCGTCGATGTTGACGTTGCTGAAACACAGAAACTCGTTAAAAGACAAAAGCGCAAGGTGAAATTATAAAGACAAGAAAAATCACTTTATCAGGAGGTACCTACTTGCTCTAAGTACTTAGAAACTGAATTCCAATTCTCCTCTGATGATGAAAGTGCTGATGAGCAGGAAGATAATGAGTTTAAGGCACCTCGGGGTGTCAGGAAGTCTCAGTCTCAACAGATGAGGGTTAAATTGACTAAAACGACCTTGGCAGCATAAAGCTTTGGTGTTAGCAACACAGCTACAACTCTAATTGTTACCTCTGCCTTTAAAGATGCAGGGTTGATTGCGGGAGATAAGTTTGCTCTCGTGACAGATCGAAGTAAAATCTGGCGTGAAAAACAGAGAGTAGGTAAAGAATTGCAGCAGGAGTCACAAAGCACAGGCCATATTTTTGGTATTTACTTCGATGGGCGTAGAGACGATACTTTGGCTCAAGTGAAGGAGGGTGCAAAATATTATCGTAGGACGATGAAAGAGGAACACATTTCCTTAGTGGCTGAACCAGGGTCAAGATATATTGGTCACGTGGTTCCCAAATCAGGTTCCACAGAGGATATAACTGATGCCATTTACGAACATATCACAAATAAAACTAGTGATGGTTTCGGAGAAGTAAAAGTGGTTGTTGCTGATGGAACCAATGTGAATACTGACTGGCGTGGTGGAATAATACGTAGACTTGAGGAAAAACTTGATAAGCCACTCCAATGGATTGTGTGTTTACTACATTTTAACGAACTTCCTTTTCGTAGCTTGTTCCAGCATATAGATAGGGCTTCAGCTTGTCCAATTTCATTCACAGGACCTATAGGCTCTAAACTCAATGATTGTGAAAAGCTTCCGATAGTAAATTTTAGAGCATCCTCTTTTTATTGTTACTTGCTTGACGTAGACACCTCAGATCCTAGCACTGATCAAAAGTATCTGTTCGAAATATCACGGGCAGTTATATCTGGCCACTGTCTCGATGGTCTTCGGGCTCGGGATCCTGGTCGTCTTTACAAGGATCGATGGCTCACCTGTGCAAACAGAATATTAAGGCTCTATATTTCAACAAAAAGACTCACTCAACAATTGAAGGACCTAGTCAAATACATTCTCACTGTTTATTCATCAATGTGATTTTCAATAAGATTTTAGAGATCAATCAAGGACGGCTCCCGATACCTTTTTGTGACCATAAGAAAAACGAGATACTCACCTGCTCGTAATCGTGAAATTGTTGATGTTTCCATTTAGCACAATGCGTTTTTTGCGATCCCTGAAAATATACTTCTTGCAATGATGACAGACAAGCATCTTGAGGTCCGAATATCAGCTCTCAACAAGCTATTGAGTGCAAGGGAAAATAAAATCGTTCGTTCCTCTACCTGCACCTCTGTTAGGTTTAATAAAATACCAAAAATAAACTTTGAAACCGCGGATTATGTAAACGTAATTGACTGGCAAAGTCCCGAAGTTGTAGTTACTGTATCTCCAGTTGTTAAAGATATTTCCAACGCGGAGTTTATTCGAAAGCTCTCCCTGGATTATGAGGCTGGCTGGGAGTTCTCAAAAATTCCGTCCCATACCGTCGCTGTTAAGCGAATGGTGCAATTAGTAACACAGGCATCAGTGACGGTATGTGGTGCAGATTCGCGAGACGGTCACATTCGAGGTGTGCTGAGGTCAAGGGAGAATCTCCCCCAGTTTTTGACGAAAAATGAATACATTAAGACAATATCAAAAACAAACCTAGGAAGTAATCATGTGTAAAAAATATAAGTCCAGCATATGGTTGGTTGGTTGGGTTGGGCTTGGGTAGAACCACTTGTGCAGACACCTCCCCGTTGTAAGGCCGGCTCACAGGTCTGAAACCAGCCTGCGTGTAACAGGGCTGGCGTAGTGGACGGCACGCATGCGCAGGGCGCGCCTAGTGTATTAGTATTACTCGTCAAGAAATACTAATTGCGATCTTCGATAAGGAGCCTCTACGCGATAAATAATTGACTTCTATACGATTTTGTTAAGTTTTTCATTATAATAAAGTTATTAGTGCATAACAAGTGCGCATTATTTACCCCTTTCTTATCTGGCATTTCTGTCCCGAATACCGCCGCCTCCGCGGACGTGTCAACCTACAGTTGGCACACAAACTGAGTAGCCGAGCCCGGTGAAAGTAGTACCGGCAGAGGGGCCTTGGTGAAAGGCCCCTCACACGTAAGCGAAAGCAGGATCCGAAGAGTATCCTGCGTTTTAGACGAACCGGCACTGTACGAGAATGCCATTGCACGATGGCAACGTCCATCGGCACTCCAGGCCGCATCGAGGGGCTTAGCGGCCAGGCAGGCCCGAAACCGGCGCCCGCGCAGGGCGCACGTGCGAAGGAGAGTCTCGCACGTGTCTTCCGAAATATCCTGTTACAAATTATATTTATTAACTTTATTGTACGAATAATTAGTTAATGTATTTTCAAGTCATTTTCAATTATTCTTTCGCCTTTATCTATTAGATAAACTAATAGTATTTAACCTTTATAGGGCCAAGAAAATATCAAATTTAGTTCGATAAGGCAGCTATATTGGATCCGCAATTTGTATTTAACAATTTATTTCAGAGTTGCAAGCATATTACAAATACCAATCTTTGAATATTTTCAAACTTTGCTATGGTTTTCAAGATTATTTTAACCATAATCAGTGAAAAATATCGAATTTGATTTAAAAAGGTAGCCATATTGGATCCGCTATTTTGTATTTTACAATTCTGACTGCAAAATTGTGTTCAGCGACCTTGAAAACCTATATCTGTACATTTTCAAACCATGGTAAGGCCTTTATCTTTAAATCAACTTTTTAAAAAAATTTGATAATTTGACCCTTTTTCTTCCAAAAGACAAATTTTTTTCAAACTTTCGACTTCTTAACTTTTAATAAAAAAGTCATATAAAAAATTAGGCAAACAGCATTTCTTATTGATTAAGATCTCCTCTTTTGAATGTTGCAGAGAAATTTTATATAAAACAAATGCCAGAAAAGTTACAGTTAAGTCTTTCTTCCGAAAAATTCATAGATTTATTCGAATTTATTTCCTGTATCGAAGATATTGAACATCGTTAAGAAAAGTGTATCGAACTGAAAGGAGAATATGTTGAAAAATAAAAAACATTTTCGCAATTTTTTTACTATTTTCTCTGTCGGGTCGGGTACTTTTGGGACTGACCTCGTATATTTACACATATATATATACTCAGAAGTGTATTAAATAAAAATATTTTAAGATAATTTAATTGTACGAGGTCTGGCTAATAAATAACAAGACTGGTTACGAAAAAAGGTTTTATTATAAAAATTATTCTACATTCGAATGCTCCCCTTCAATATACTCCCCTTTCCTCGTCACACACCTTTCCATACGTTTTTTCCATTGATCGAAGCAGTGCTGGAAGTCTTCTTTGGTGAGGGCCTTCAGGAGCTCTGCCGTTTTTTGCTTTATCGCTTCCATCGACTCAAATCGGGTCCCTTTCAAAGCAGATTTTATCTTCGGAAGCAAAAAAAAAGTCGCACAGTGCCAAATCTGGCGAGTACGGCGCGTGTTCGAGCACTGGAGTGCGCTTACCGGCCAAATACTGCTTCACAGATAGCGCGTTATGGGCAGGTGCGTTGTCCTGGTGCAAAATCCACGAGTTGCTCTTCCACAAATCGGGCCGTTTCTTACGAACTCGTTCTCGCAGTGTTGCCAAAACTGACAAATAGTAAGTCTGGTTGATAGTCTGACCCTCTGGAACCCATTCAGTCATCACGATACCGTTAATGTCGAAAAAAAACGATCAACATTAACTTGAATTTTGATTTGGACATCCTTGCTTTTTTGATTCTGGGCAAGTTAGGCGTCTTCCAATGCATCGATTGCCGCTTTATTTCAACATCGTATTGAAAAATCCACGTTTCGTCGCAAGTAATAATGTTTTTCATCAGTCCGGAATCTTTTTTTAACCTTTCAAAGAAATCTGAGCAGACCTGTTGACGCAAGAGCTTTTGGTCAGGAGTCAGGTTTTTTGGCACCAACTTCGCACAGACTTCTGTCATGTGTAATTCCTTGTGTAAAATTTGTCAAACCGTTTCTTTATCGGCGTTTACAGCCTCGGCAATCATCCGAATGCTCACTCGACGATCTGCACGCACAATTTGGTTGATTTTGGTCACTGTTTCCGGAGTTGAAACAGTGACAGGGCGACCTGGGCGTTGGTCATCTTCAGTGCTCACTCGGCCCTCACTGCAGCGCTTACACCACTCAAAAACACGCGCACGAGATAGAAAATTGTCCCCATAGGTCTCTGGCAACAATTTACAGCACTCAGTCGGAGTTTTTTCAATTTAACGAGAAATTTAAGATTGATACGTTGCTCCTGTTTTTCGTCACACATGGTTTTCGGCACAAGAAAAAAACACGTTCGTTTCAAACCGCTACTGCACAAATACAATAATAGTGACGAGAACGTGTTTTGGTACGTGCATAGACAAGATATCTGGATACCTAACGCACTACTCGTTTTTTTCCCCACCCCTCTACGGCGCCCTCTAGGCGCGCAGTCTCGTTATTTAATAGCCAGACCTCGTATATCAAATAGTTTTTGATTTAAGTGACAAATGCATTTTCAATGTCAAAGAGTTATCACTTACAGTCTGTCAAGTAAGAGCGTGGTCGTGTTAATTCATAAAAAAATTTATTTGATGGAACTTTCATATTTATATATACATTGTACACATTACAAACAAAGATGCAATTCGGTCAATAATGTGTCCAGTAACTACCGGCGTCGATAATTGCCTGGCATCTCCGAGGCATGCTTTCTACTAATTTGACGGCGTATTCTAGTGGCAAGGATCTCCAGATCCGACGAATTTCGTAAGACAACTGCTTCAAAGTGTATGTGCGTCTTCCACGAAGCTTCCGTTTAATATATGCCCACACATTTTCAATAGGGCTTGCATCGGGCGACTACGACGGCCAATCCAATGTAACGGAGCCAGATTGAGTCTTCCACTGAGTACAGAGCTTGCTGCGGTGTTTAGGATCGTTGTCCTCCTGCAGAATCCAATCTTCATTTTTTGTGATGGACCATCGTTTGGCAGATGGCAGTAGAGCCTTTTTGTAGATTTTAATCATTTTCTCGGCATTTAGGTTGTCAGTAAAGAGGTGCAAAGTGCCGAATCCCTGCTTTAAGAAGCAGCCCCAAAGATGCACCTTTATTCCATGTTTTACGGTCCGCTGAACAAGCCTATTGGTGGAAGTTGACCAGGCTCGCGTGAGGACAGAACGTGCCCATATAGAACATTCATCAGTAAAAATGACATTTTCAAAATCTCTATCAATATTCTCATGCGCCCAAGCGAGTCGCTTTGTCACATGTTTTTCAGTCAACAAAGGCTTCTTTATTGTGTTGCGCCATTTCAGATGATGAGTACGAAGATGGGTTCGGATAGTTGCGTAGGATATATCTTAACCTTTTGCCATTAATTTTGCTTGTCCTTGCCGCAGTGTTAAAGCAGGATTCCGCGAAAACAGATTCACTATTCTTTTTTCATCTTTTTAGTTCACTTTTCCTATCGAGCCACGTTCTGGTAAATCATCGACATTTTTAGCCACTTTATATCGCTGTATCCACTTCTGTACAAATGCCTTCGACTTTCTCATATATTTAGCAGCCGCTGATTGCGACATTTTAGGACCTTTCGGGTGGATGCAAAGGAACACAGCCTCGTAGCGCGACGCGTACTTAGCACTCATAGCGTTTAACGTGATTCTCTTTTAAAAGATCAACGACAACTGAATCTTTGTTGACAATGCATCAAGGACAAAGCTTTCCTCTATCGGCTCGCGAAGGAATTAGAGCGAAATCTTTTATTACTTGTCAGTGAAGTCGACCACGCTCTTACTTGACAGACTGTAACAATTAATTATCATATTTTTAAATGTTGTAGCTGTTAATATTTTTAATTGAAATGCCATATCATATTAAAATTTTTATTAACAATTTAGAAAACTGTTCTGTCAAATAATAAAAAATATAAATAGTTTTTATATTAAAAAAAATTTGAATAAAATTAAAATTAATTTTGTAATAGTATTTTATTACTTTCCACGTTATTTATTATAATAAATAAAAGATTAATTTTCCAATGAAAGTCATTTTTCCATTTACTGTTTCATTAAAAAATATAGCAATTCTAGGGCAAGTGAGTGTCTACATATATATATATATATATACATATATATGTTTATACACACGCAACGGTAAAGAATACGTATTTCGGCGCGCGTTCTTATGTTTTTCTAATGTTTTGTGATACGCTGATGAAAACATAGCTTGCACGATGTATTCAAACAAGCAAAACTGCTACATACAGCTATACGCAACCTGTATGTTTCGTGCGCGCGCTTGTGTTAGTAGCCTGGCCTGTAGGCAGCTCTTCCCTCTTAACTGTGCTTCGCTGTAAGTAGAGATAGTAAAGCACACAACGCTACATTTGTGTGTGTGTATTGGCCGTTTGACTTAGTGTATTACTCTGCCCTCGATATTTCGATATAACATTTGATGTTACTTAAGGGGGGAAATCACAGTAGCACACAAAAAAATAGGCATATTTTCGGGAATTAATTTTGGCTGAATAAAAGTATTAATCAAAAATCTGTAAAGTAGGTTCTATAGCAATACTAAAAAAGTACAAAATGTAATTTTTTCAATAAAAAATATCTAAAAATGGCGGCTGCGCAGCATATGCCCCAAGGCGCCTATTTTTGAAAGCGTGTCGATGGCCGAAGACGTAGACTCCTTAATTTTTGACCTGGAAGAAAAAACCAACATTTTTTAGTTTTCATATAACAACAGCTAGCGAGCCACGTAAGATTTTTTCGATGTATTGATTTTTTACAAAATAGTGCATGTTTGAAAATAAAGTTAAATTTTTAACAAAAAAAAAACGCCATCAAATCTTTGATAAAAAAAGCTAAGCCATATAAAATAAATCCTACGTAGCTCCGCGGGAAAAGATATTTCGAAGCTACTGTCAAAATTTCAAGTCGATCGGTAAAGATTTGCTCGAGTTATGTCTTCGGCGAGCTCAAAAAAAGTGGTTTCGAGAAAAACGCGTTTAAAGTTTTACGTACGCGTTTAAGCATACCTGAGTGGCGTTACCGCAGAATGAAAAATTTGGGCACTCGGACACTTTTGCCGTGTTTTATCATTTGGTATATTATTAAGACCCTAAAGCACCTTTTAGGCGAAAAAATTTTTTTCGAAAAATTGAAAATTTTACTGTGATATCCCCCCTTAACCATGTATGTAAACAACAT
Organism: Chalcis sispes; assembly: GCA_949987625.1. Lineage (NCBI taxonomy): Eukaryota > Metazoa > Arthropoda > Insecta > Hymenoptera > Chalcididae > Chalcis > Chalcis sispes. The sequence continues at coordinate 27,538,384 of OX465095.1, read as the reverse complement.
GTGGGACGTTCCTATGAATTGTTATTATGTTTCAGAGTCGATTTTTTTTTTTTTTGGAAAATTTGTTAACTTTTAGTTTATATCAAAGTAAAATATCATGCTAAGTATCAGCTTAAAATATTAATTTTTAAAAAAGTTATATTTAAAAAAAATTAACAATTTTTTTTTTAAATATTTTATCTTTAGAAAAAGGAGAAGTAAAATTTTTAAGCTGTTATATCTCAAATAATAATTATCTGAATAACGTAATTCTTTTTTTCAATTACGAGAATAATATTGAACTTATAAAATATATATAATTTAAATTCGAATTTGAGAAGAAGAAGAGAACAGTTTCGACGCCTTGCCCTTTCTTTTATTTTATATGTTATTTATAATTACATACAAAATGTAGATACCATTAATAATTTATCCATTTAATTTTATGATAGAAGAAACAATTAATAGACTAAATTTATTGTTTAATAATACTTGTGAATTTTACAATATAGATACTATAAAAATATTTACATAATTTTATACTTTTTATATTCCGATTCTCGATGAATAATAATTCACAATAATCTTCCTAATGAAAATTTATAAAAAAAAATTAGTTATCTGTTATATATTGTCACGGAGAACACTCCGTTTTCCGCGCGTGTTTATATTTTGCGCGATGCCGCGGTCCACGAGCCGAGTTTAATTTCGGTAACGTGACGGCCCCGGGCGGGAAAATACGGTACACGCCGATAGATAGAATAGTCGTGTGCCGTATAGAAAAGATAGGCGAGTTCAGGCTAGGCAAGCTAGCTTCTTCCCGCGTTTTTCGGGGAGTTCTCTTCCGCCATTTTCACAGTTCGGACGCGTGCCCTCTTCCCGCGTCTCGACAAGTTTTTTGCGCGACGTTATCGCGAGGTTTTGGCGCGTCCCGGTCGTGTTTTTTAGTGCAGGTGCGTAGCTGCGATCTGCAGCACACAGGGCACTGCCACCAGACCACAGGGGCGTAGCAGCAAGGCGACGGCACCAACGATTTCGTTCGGCGGCAGCGGCGTCCCGCTACGAGCGGCCTGATTTCGATTTTTGGCGTGCGCGGCTGGCCAGCCACCGTCATAAGTTTATTATAACTGTAATTTTTCGCGCGTAAATTTTTTGTTTTATTTGCGTAGGAGTAACCTCCGCCGGTTACTCCGTTCTTTAGCAAATTCGTATTTTACGCGGTTCGTGCGAGTGAGAGAGCGTTATCTCTCTCACTCTCGTATAATCAGTGCGAGAGAGTTGCGGTCTCTCTCGCACCCGTATAAGTATAAGTGCGCGTGAGTGAGAGAGCGGTATCTCTCTCACTCTAGTGGTAGCAGTGCGGGAGAGTCGCTTTCTCTCTCGCACTCGCGTAAGGCTAGACGCGCAAGAGTGAGAGAGCGCTTTTTCTCTCACTCCTACGGCGCAGTGCGAGAGACTCGTTGTCTCTCTCGTACTCGCAGTAGACGCGGCGCGCAGGAGTGGGAGAGCACTCTCTCGCTCTAACGGGCTCCATGCGGGAGAGTATCCTTCTCTCTCGCACCCGTACGTTAAACAGCGCGCGAGTGAGAGGCCTTTCTCTCTCACTCTTACAGGCGTAGTGCGAGATACGTTCTTTCTCTCTCGCACTCGTATAGTACGCTGCGCGCGGGAGCCGTTCTCGCGTAATATAGCTAGTCTTATTACCTGCGCTTCTCGTACGCGTTAACTATAATTTATTTTTATTGTTTGTTCTTCTTTTGTTTATAACGTCTATTGTTGCTATTTATTTTATGATAAATTTTATTAAATTATTTTATTAATTATAATCTACTCTTTTCTTTTTTTCCCTTTCTTTCCTTATTTGACATTATCGATTTTTCTGTCATTTTTTTTTTTACTTTTTTTTTTTTGGTAACAATAGATTATTCACATTCTTTTTATTTTATTAATTTTTCGTTTAACTTATTTAGCTTCTTCTTTATCATTTTCTTCTTTTTATTATTTGCGCGACGAGCTTTCAGCTCTCCTTCCGAATACCGCCTTTTCCGAGATTCAACTAGCCAGGTGAGGACGACACACGAGCCGCGCAACGACGTTTGACGATTGCGCGGCGATGCAACGGGTAAGTTGGGTCCGTAGACCGGCTTCTCGAGCCTGGACCCAGGAGCAAAGTCGTCCGAGACTTTAGCTTCCTCCAAGAGGGCGCAAAAGGCATTTTTGTACCTTTTGCGAATTGCGCGTCCCCCGAAGCTAATTGCTCCTGTGGCAGGTAACGTTAAATCTGCCACCCCGTTACAATATATATATATATATATATATATATATACATATCCTTGGAATTTACGTGATGTCAGCCACATTTTGTTAATCATGTATTATTTTTCTTTAACATATTAAAATTTCATTTTTTATTCAAACTTATTCTAATTTAAAAAATTAATTGTATTTAACCATCAAGATAGATTAAAGTGTGATTATCAGATACATAATAATATTAATGTTAATATTACAGTAATTTTAATACACTCTGACAAAAAAGTATCCGGAAATTTGAAATAAAACGCAAAAATATTAAACTTCTTCAATATTTATTGAATCTCCTTCAAAATATGCTCCATTTGAAGCGATACACATGTGCCAACGTTTTTTCCAATCATGGAAACATTTTTTATAGGCGCTTTCAGGGATGGTCTTCAGCTCCTTCTGCGAATTTTCTTTTATGGCGTCTATAGAGTAAAATCTGGTTCCCCGGAGCGGTAATTTCAGTCTGGAGAAAAGAAAAAAGTCACATGGAGCTAGATCAGGCGAATAAGGTGGCTGGTCGATGGTATTTATCGAGTGTTTGGTCTTAAAATCGTTAATAATCGTGGCTCGATGAGATGGTGCGTTATCGTTCTTCCATTGTAACATTCGCAGACTACCACTGAGGTCGACTGGTTTCAACAGCTGTCATAAACAAACTAGTTGACAGACCGCACTCATGTTTGGCATAGTAATTACGGACAGTCCTACCAACATACAGAAACTTCAAATACTTAAAAATACTCAACGCGGGCAATTTAAATAAGAATTTCCGGATACTTTTTTGTCAGAGTGTATTAGGGGTGCAAATTTTTATAGGTGCAAATCATGTTTAAAACTTAGATTGAATAAGAGAAATAATTTTATATAGTATTTGATGTTATACTAATTTAACAATTATATAGTATTAAATTTTATTATTAATTCAATAAAAATTAAAAGTTGAAAAAATTAAATGTTTAAAATAAAATAATTTATTATTTTTGTAACTGTTTATAAATTATATTAAAATTACTGATTTTAATTATGTATATGATAATCAAACTTTAATCTATCTAGATTGTTAAAATCAATTAATTTTTATAATTAATAAAATAAATTGAAATTAAATATTTGCTAGTCTGTATGAGTACTTTTGTGGTCTATGTATGAAAGTTTTTACATTAACAGATTCTTTATTAACTGCATAAAAATTATTTTTGGAATAAATTTTACAGATTATAAATAAATTAAACAATGGCTGTAATGGTTTTAAATAATAACAAAAACGATTGAAGTACTTTTAGAATATTCTAATATATTTAACTAATTTTTTTTTTTATAAATTTTCATTAAGAAGATTATTATGAATTATTATTCATCGAGAACCGGAATATGAAAAATATAAAATCATATAAACATTTTTATACTATCTATATTGTAAAATTCACAAGTATTATCAAACAATTAATTTGGTCTATTAGTTATTTCTTCTATCATAACATTAAATGGATAAATTATTGATGGTATCTACATTTTATATGTAATTATAAATAACATATAAAAAAAAAAGAAAAGGCAAGGCGTCGAAACTGTTCTCTTCTTCTTCTCAAATTCGAATTTAAATTATATATATTTTATAGGTTCAATATTATTCTCGTAATTGAAAAAAAAAATTACGTTATTCAGATAATTATTATTTAAGATATAAAAGTTTAAACATTTTACTCCTTCTTTTTCTAAAGATAAAATATTTAAAAAAAAAATTATTAATTTTTTTTAAATATAACTTTTTTAAAAATTATTTTAAGCTAATACTTGGCATATTTTATTTTGATATAAACTAAAAGTTAACAAATTTTCCAAAAACAAAAAAATCGACTCCGAAACATAATAAGAATTCATAGGAACGTCCCAAATGTTGTTTACATACATGGTTAAGTATATCGAAATATCGAGTGCAGAGTAATATACTTAGTCATACGGCAAATACGCACACAAATTAAGCGTTGTGTGCGTTATTATCTCTAAACACAGCGAAGCGCAGTGGAGGGGGAAGCGCTGCCTACAGGCCAGGCTACTAATGCGAGCCATACAGGTACGCGTATAGCTGTATGTAGCAGCTTCGTTTGTTATAATACATCAAGCGAACTGTTTTCGTCAGCGAATCACATGACATTAGAATAACATATAAACGCGCGACAAAATACAAATTCTTTACCATTGCATGTATATATATATAAATATGTAGATACTTACTTGCCATAAAATTGCTATTTTTTAATGAAACAATAAATGAAAAAATGACTTTTTTTATTGAAAAATTAATTTTTTATTTATTATAATAAATAACGTGAAAATTAATAAAATACTAATACAAAATTAATTATAATTTAATTAAAATTTTTTTTTAATATACAAATTATTTATATTTTTTATTATTGAACAGAACAGTGTTATAAATTGTTAATAAAAATTTTAATATGATGTAGCATTTTAGATTTAAATATTAAGAGCTTTAATATTTAAAAAAATTACAATTAAGTGTTAAGTGATAACTCATTGACATTAAAAATGCATTTGTCACTTAAATCAATAACTATTTTATATACAATTAAATTATTTTAAAATATTTTTGTTATACACTTCTGAAAATATATAAATGATATTATTTAACAAAAATAACTTAATTGTTAGTTATAAAATGTCATTTAAATTATGCATATTAATTAAAAAGACTATAGTTATTTCCTGTGAGATTCAAATTTCTATTTTTATACAAATAATTCTCAGTAAGATAGAATAATGCATAATAATTTAACCACATTAAAATTCTTTTAATAATTTTATAATAAACTTTAAAATGTAAAATAATAAAAAAAATTGTTGTGGCGCAAAAATAATTTTTATCAACATACAAGAATATTGTGATTAAAATATTCTAATAAATTCAACTTAAAATATATTTTAAAAATATTAAAAGAAAATGACTATTCAATATTAAAACATAAAAATTTATTATTATCAAATTTTTGAAGATAATTGAATTACATATGAAAAAATTTTTTATTTAAAGACAAATACGTTTTCAGTGTCAAAGAGAAATTAGTAAACATGAAATTGACATATTTTATAATGTTCAAAAAGTTATTTATATTTTTAATTAAATAGAATATTATATTAAAATTTTTAATAACCATTTCTAAAACTGATCTGATCGATAATAAAAAATTTAAATAGTCTTCATAAAAATAAAAATTCTAACAAAATTGAAAATCATTCTGCAATGGTATTTTATTACTTTTCACGTTATTTGTTACAATAAATAAAAATAATAATTTTACAATAAGAAAAAGTCATTTCTTTATTTAGTTTGTTTCATTAAAAAATTGCCTTCTTATGGCAAGTGAGTGTATATATATATATATATATATATATACATACATAGATATATAAGTATACACGCAAGGGCAAAGTATCCGCATTTCGGCGCGCATTCTTATGTATTTCCGATGTCATGTAATACGCTGACGAAAAAATAGCACGCACGATGCATTCAAGCAAGCGAAGCTGTACGCTGCGCACGCGTATGGTTAATAGCGCGCCACGGCGCTTACAGGGAAATTCAAAGATAAAAGTTCAAAACCTAAACACGAAATAAATTCGAGACGCTGCCTATACAATGTACGTATACGCGTGCTTGTATGCGCGCGCGCTTGTGTGCATAGCCTCGCCTGCAGGCCGCGATTCCCTCTCTGCTGCGCTTCGTTGTCCGTAGAGATGGTAAAGCGCACAAAGCTAAGTATGTGTGTGTATTGGACCCAAGACTGAGTGTATTGCTCTACACTCCATTTCGATATACTTACCCACGTATGTAAACGACACGTAGAAAAGTATAAAATCACACAGTTAAGAGAGTAATTGAACAAAATAGTTTAATTTTATCAAGTTCTAATTGTTATTAATTAATATTAAATTAATCGAAAAATTCAATAATATGAAAGTATTTTAGAAATTAGTATAACATGAAATGCTACAAAAAATTATTTCTCTTATCCAATTAAAGTAAATTTTGACATTTCATCCCCCTGAAGAGTGAGTTCCGGACCATTATTTTTTAAGAAAATTTTTCTAGATTTCCAAGGAGTTAGATTTCCAAGATGTGCCAAGGAGTCATATACGCTTTTTATTTTTGTGCCAGCGGTATTGGGAAAGTTGTCAGATTTATTTTTCGTTAATTTCGACATTCCATCTCCCTGAAGGGTAAGTTCCGGAGCAGTTTTTTAAACGCCAATTTTTTATAGCAATGTTATGTCCCAAGTAATCATATGGACTTATTATTTTGGTGCCCACGGTATTAGGAAAGTTGTCAGATTCTTTTTTCGTAAATTTTGACTTTTCATCCCCCTGAACAATAAGTTCCGGAACCGTTTTATTAACGCCAATTTTTATAGGATTGTTATGTGCCGAGGAATCATATACGATTTTTATTTTTGTGCCAACGGTATTAGGAAAGTTGTCAAATTTCTTTTTCGTAAATTTTGACTTTTCATTCCGCTGAATCCTAAGTTCCGGAGCCGTTTTTTCAATGCCAATTTTTTTACAGGATTGTTATGTGCCAAGGAATTATATACGCTTTTTATTTTTGTGCCAGCGGTATTAGAAAAGTTTTCAAATTTTTTTTTCGTCAATTTTGACATTTCATCCCTCTGAAGGGTAAGTTCCAAAGTCGTTTTTTCAACGCCAATTTACTTATAGGATGATTGCGTGCCAAAAAATTATAAACGCTTTTTATTTTTGTGCCAACGGTATTAGGATAGCTTTTAGATTTTTTTTTCGTAAATTATGACTTTTCATCCCCCTGAACCGTAAGTTCCGGAGCCGTTTTTTCACCGCCAATTTTTTCATAGGATTGTTATGTGCTGAGAAATCATAAACGCTTTTTATTTTTGTGCCAATAGTATTAGGAAAGTTGTCAGATTCTTTTTTCGTAAATTTTGACTTCTCATCCCCCTGAAGAGTAACTTCCGAAGCCGTTTATTCAACGCCAATTTTTATTCAAGATTGCTATGTGCCAACGAATCATATACGCTTTTTATTTTTGTGCCAACGGTATTAGGATAGCTTTCAGATTTATTTTTCGTGAATTTTGACTTTTTACCCTCTAAACCGTAAGTTCCGGAACCGTTTTTATAACGCCAATTTATTTACATCATTGTTATGTGCCCACTAATCATATACGCTTTTCATTTTTGTGCCATCGGTATTAGGAAAGTTGTATGATTATTTCGTTAATATTGACCATTCATTCCACTGAACGGTAAGTTCCGAAGCGGTTTTTTTAACTCTAATTTTTTTATTACTTTTTTTCGTTCTAATAAATCATATACGCTTTTAATTTTTGTTCCAACGGTATTAAGAAAGTTGTCAGTTTCTTTTTTCGTAAATTTTGACTTTTCATTCCTCTGAATCATGAGTTCCGGAACCATTTTTTTTCACGCCAATTTTTTTATAGGATTGTTATGTGCCAAAAAATCATATACGGTTTTTATTTTTGTGATAACGGTATTAGGAAAGTTGTTCAATTTTTTTTTCGTAAATTTTGACTTTTCATCCCTCTGAAGGGAAAGTTCCGGAGCCGTTTTTTAAACGCCGATTTTTTTATAGATTTTTTATGTACCAAGAAATCGTATACAGTTTTTATTTATTTGCCAACGGTATTAGAAAAGTTGTCAAATTTTCTTTTTCGTAAATTTTGACTTTTAATTCCACTGAATCCTAAGTTCTGGAGCCTTTTTTTAACGCCTATTTTTTTATGTGATTTTTATGTGCCAAGTAATCATATAAGCTTTTTATTTTTGTGATATCGGTATTAGGGAAGTTATATGATTATTTCGTTAATATTGACCTTTCATCCCTTTGAAGGGTAAGTTCCGGACCGGTTTTAGCAACTCTAATTTTTTTATTGCTTTCTTTGGTTCTAATAAATCATATACGCAGTCTATTTTTGTTCCAACGGTATAAGGAAAGTTGTCAGTTTTTTTTATTGTAAATTTTGACTTTCCATCCCCCTGAAGGGTAAGTTCCGGAGCCGTTTCTGTAACGCTAATTTTTTTATAGGATTGCTATGTGCTAAGAAATCATATACGCTTTAATTTTGGTGCCAACGGTATTAGGAAGTTATCAGATTTTGTTTTTGTAAATTTTGACATTTTATCCAACTGAACCGTAAGTTCCGGAGGCGTTTTTTTTAAGCCAATTTTTTTATAGGATTGTTATATGACAAGAAATCATATACGCTTTTAATTTTCGTGCCAACAGTATTAGGAAAGTTATCAGATTTTTTTGTTGTGAATTTTGACTGTTTATCCTACTGAACCGTAAGTTCCGGAGCCGTTTTTTTAACGCCAATTTTTTTATAGGATTGTTTTGTGTCAATGAGTCATATTCGCTTTTTATTTTTGTGCCAGCGGTATTAGAAAAATTGTCAGAATTCTTTTTCGATAATTTTTACTTTTCATCCCCCTAAACCGTAAGTTCTAGAGCCGTTTTTTTTAAGCCAATTTTTATAGGATTTTCATGTGCCAAGTAATCATATACGCATTTTATTTTTTTTTCAACGGCATTAGAAAAGTTGTCAGATTATTTTTTCGTAAGTTTCGGAGCCGTTTTTTTAACGCCAATTTTTTTTATAGGATTGTTACGTGCCAAGAAATCATATACGTTTATTTTTGTGCCAACGGTATTAGGAAACATGTCACTTTTTTTTCGTGAATTTTGACTTTTTATCCCCCCGAAGGGTAAGTTCCGGAGCCATTTTTTTAACACCAATTTTTTATAGGTTTGTTATGTGCCAAGTAATCATATACGCATTTTATTTTTTTTTTTAACGGTATAAGAAAGGTTGTCAGATTTTTTTGTTGTAAATTTTGACATTTCATCCTTCTAAAGAGTAAGTTCTGGAGCCGTTTTTTTTAAGCTAATTTTTTTATAGGTTTGTTATCTGCCAAGAAATTATATACGCTTTTCATTTTTATGCCAACGGTATTAGAAAAGTTGTCAGATTATTTTTTCCGTAAATTTTGACATTCCATCCCCTTGAAGGGTAAGTTCCGGAGCCGTTTCCTTAACGCCAATTAATTTATAGGATTGTTACGTGCCAAGGAATCATATCCGTTTTTTATTTTTGTGCCGACGGTATTAGGAAAGTTGTCAATTCTTTTTTCGTAAATTTTGACTTTTCATCCCCCTGAAGGGTAAGTTGCGGAGCCATTTTTTTAACACCAATTTTTCAATAGGTTTGTTATGTGCCAAAGAATTATATTCGCTTTTTATTTTTGTGCCAACAGCATTAGAAAAGTTGTCAGATTTTTTTTTCGCAAATTTTGACTTTTTATCAACCTAAAAATAAATTCCGGAGCCCCTGAGGGAGGAGTTCCGAAGCCGTTTCTTTTGAGCCAATTTTTTGATAAGATTGTTATGTGCCAAAAAATCATAAACGCTTTTTATTTTTGCGCCAACGGTATTAGGAAAGTTATCAGATTTTTTTTTCGTAAATTTTGACATTTCATTCCCTAAAGGGTAAGTTCCGGAGCCATTTTTTTAAAGACAATTTTTGTATAGGATTGTTACGTGCCAAGGAATCATATACGTTTTTTATTATTGTGCCGACGATATTAGGAAAGTTGTCAGTTTTCTTTTCCGTCAATTTTGACTTTTCATCCCCCTGAAGAGTAAGTTCCGGAGCCATTTCTTAAACACCACTTTTTCTATAAGTTTGTTACAGTCCGTCAAGTAAGAGCGTGGTCGACTTCACCGACAGGTCATAAAAGATTTCGCTCTAATTCTTTTGCGAGCCGATAGGGGGAAGCTTTGTTCTTGATGCATTGTCAACAAAAATTCAGTTGTCGTTGATCTTTTGAAAGAGAATCACGTTAAACACCATGAGTGCTAAGTACGCGTCGCGCCACGAGGCTGTATTCCTTTGCATCCACCCGAAAGGTCCCAAAATGTCGCAATCAGCGGCTGCTAAATATATGAGAAAGTCGAAGGTATTTGTACAGAAGTGGATACAGCGATATAAAGTGGCTAAAGATTTCGATGATTAACCAGAACGTGGCTCGATAAGAAAAGTGAATGAAAAAGATAAAAAAAGAATAGTGAATCTGATTTCGCGGAATCCTGCTTTAACACTGCGGCAAGGACAAGCGAAATTAATGGCAAAAGGTTAAGATATATCCTACGAAACTATCCGAACCCATCTTGTACTCATCATCTGAAATGGCGCAACACAATGAAGAAGCCTCTGTTGACTGAAAAACATGTGACAAAGCGACTCGCTTGGGCGCATAAGAATATTGATAGAGATTTTGAAAATGTCATTTTTACTGATGAATGTTCTATATGGGCACGTTCTGTCCTCACGCGAGCCTGGTCAACTTCCACCAATAGGCTTGTTCAGCGGACCGTTAAACATGGAATAAAGGTGCATTTTTGGAGCTGCTTCTCAAAGCAGGGATTCGGCACCTTGCACCTCTTTACTGACAACCTAAATGCCGAGAAAATGATAAAAATCTACAAAAAGGCTTTACTGCCATCTGCCAAACGATGGTTCATCACAAAAAATTAAGATTGGATTCTGCAGGAGGACAACGATCCTAAACACCGCAGCAAGCTCTGTACTCAGTGGAAGACTCAATCTGGCATCGTTACATTGGATTGGCCGTCGCAGTCGCCCGATGCAAACCCGATTGAAAATGTGTGGGCATATATTAAACGGAAGCTTCGTGGAAGACGCACATACACTTTGAAGCAGTTGTCTTACGAAATTCGTCGGATCTGAAGATCCTTGCCACTAGAATACGCCGTCAAATTAGTAGAAAGCATGCCTCGGAGATGCCAGGCAATTATCGACGCAGGTGGTGACTGGACACATTATTGACCAAATTGGATCATTGTTTGTAATGTGTACAATGTATATATAAATATAAAAATTTCATCAAATTGACACACAAATCTTACTTGACAGACTGTATGTGCTAAGTAATCATATACGCATTAAATTTTTTTTTTTAACAGTATTAGGAAAGTTGTCAGATTTTTTTTTGTAAATTTTGACATTGCATCCTCCTGAAGGGTTAGTTTTGGAGCCGTTTTTTTTTACGCCAATTGTTTTATAGGTTTGTTATGTGCCAAATAATCATATACGCATTTTATTTTCATTTCAACGGTATTAGAAAGGTTGTAAGATTTTTTTGTAAATTTTGACATTACATTCCTTTAAAGAGTAAGTTCCAGAGCCGTTTTCATTTGCCAATTTTTTTATAGGCTCGTTATGTGCCAAGAAATCATATACGTTTTTTATTTTTGTGCCGACGGTATTAGGAAAGTTGTCAATTTTTTTTTCGTGAATTTTGACTTTTCATCCCCCTGAAGGGTAAGTTCCGGAGCCATTTTTTTAACACTAATATTTTTATAGGATTGTTATGTGCGAGGGAATCATATACGCTTTTTATTTTTGTGCCAACGGTATTAGAAAAGTTGTCAGTTTTTTTTTTTCGTAATCTTTGACTTTTCATCAACTTCAACTGTAAGTTGCGGAACCGTATTTTTAATGCCAATTTTTTTATAGGATTGTTATGTGTCAAAAAATCATATTTGCTTTTTATTTTTTTGCCAACGGTATTAGAAAGTGTTCAGATTTTTTTTTTATTAGTTTTGGCTTACCATCCCCCTGAACCGTAAGTTCCGAAGCCGTTTTATCGACGCCAATTCTTTAAGGTTTGTTACATACTAAGAAATCATATACACTTTTCATTTTTGTGCCAACGATATTGGGAAAGTTGTCAGATTTCTTTTTCGTAAATTTTGACTTTTCATCCCCCTAAACCGTAAGTTTCGAAGCCGTTTTTTCAACGCCAATTTTTTATAGGATTGTTATGTGCCGAGAAATAATATTCGGTTTTTATTTTTATGCTAACGGAATTATAATAGTTGTCAAATTTTTTTTTTCGTAAATTTTGACTTTTTATCAACCAGAACCGTAAGTTCCGGAGCCGCTTTTTTAACACCAATTTTTTTATAGGATAATTATGTGCCAAGGTATTATATACGCATCTTATTTTTGTTCCAACGGTATTAGAAAAGTTGCAAAAACATATACGATATTAATTTTTGTGCCAACGGTATTATGAAAGTTGTCAGATTTTTTTTTCGTTAACGTTGACTTGTCATCCCGTAGAACCGTAAGTTCTAGAGCCGTGTTTTAACGCCGATTTTTTTATAGGGTTGTTATATGCCAAGAAATTATATACATTATTTATTTTTGTGCCAACGCTATTAGGAAAGTTGTCAGTTTTGTTTTTCGTAAATTTTGACTTTTTATCAACTTGAACTGTAAGTTCCGGAACCGTTTTTTCAATGCTCAGTTGTTTATAGGATTGTTATGTGCCAAAAAATCATACTTGCTTTTTATTTTTTTGCCAACGGTATTAGAAAGTTGTCAAACTTTTTTTTCGTAAATTTTTGCTTACTATCCCCCTGAACCGTAAGTTCCGAAGCCGTTTTATCGACGCCAATTTTTATAGGTGTGTTACATACCAAGGAATCATATACGATTTTTATTCGAGTGCCAACGTTATTAGGAAAGTTTTTAGTTTTCTTTTTCGTAAATTTTGACTATTCGTCCCCCTGAACCGTAAGTTTCGGAGCCGTCTTTTTACCGCCAATTTTTTTATAGGTTTGTTATGTGCCAAGAAATCATATACGCTTTTTATTTTTGTTCCAACGGCATTATGAAAGTTGTCATATTATTTTTTTGTAAATTTGGGCTTTTCATTCCCCTGAACCGTAAGTTCTGCAGCCGTTATTTCAACGCCAATTTCTTTGTAAGATCGTTATATGCCAAGGAATAATACACGCTTTCTCTTTATGTGCCAACGTCATTAGGAAAGTTGTCAGATTTTTTTTTCGTAAACTTTGACTTGTCATCCCCCTGAATCGTAAGTTCTAGAGCCGTTTTATTAACGCCAATTCTTCGGTAGGATTGTTATGTGCCAAGGAATCATATACGCTTTTTATTTTAGTTCTAACGGTATTAGGAATTCTGTCAGATTTTTTTTTCGTAAATTTTGACTTTTTATTTTGCTGAAGGGTAAGTTCTGGAGCCGTTTATTTACCGCGAACTTTTTTATAAAATTGTTATTTACCAAGGAATAATACACGCATTAATTTCTTTTGTTAACGGTATTAGGAAAGTTGTCTGATTTTTTTTTCGTAATTTTTGACTTTCCATCAACCCGAACCGTAAGTTGCGGAGCCGTTTTTTCAACGCCAATTTTTTCATAGGATTGTTATGTGCCAAGAAATCATATACGCAATTTATATTTTTGCTAACGGTATTTGAAAAGTTGTCATATTTTTTTTTCGTAATCTTTGACTTTTCATCAACCTGAACCGTAAGTTCCGGAGCCGTTTTTTGAACGCTTTTTTTTATACAGGAATTGTATGTGCCAAAGTATTATACACGCTTCTTAATTTTGTGCCAACAGAATTATGAGAGTTGTCAGATTTTTTTGACGTGACAACGTCTTATAATTCGATGGAGCCGGCTGCACGCACGAAAAAACATGACTCATGCGGCGTTACCTCGCTCTGAGGCGTTCCATTTAAGGCTTGAAGTGCAAGCAAGAGCGCGGAACGAGCGACAAAGAGGCACAATCGGCCTCCGCGTTCGGCAGCGTTCGACATCTGTCTCTATTCTACTTGAGTGAGCGATGCGTCCTCGTGGACAGCTGCTATACAATAATACATTTACATGTTTTCGTCAAGTATGAAGTGCAGTGAAAAGTGAATGTGGTGTCAATTGTTTATAGCAACGATAATTGCGGCGATAAAGGTAATGATTCTTTCGATATTAAATATATGTTCAGTGATATATTGTCGAATATTCGTGCTTTCATCATTAAAATAAATAGCATCGGTCCGCTAGTCCAGCGATTGTAGGTTATGCTATAATTGACAAAACTATAACAATAAGTTCACAGAACTATTTCACGATGAGTAAAAAATCAATTGCTTTACTATTCAATGGAAAAAATAGAAACATTTGTCAAATTCATGAAAGACATGTTCAATCTCGATTGTGCATCAGACGTTAATAAATCAACAACACTAAGAGGCACCACCATCGATTTGACTTTTTCAAGACACATTACACTCGAAACACTCCCTTTTATTTCCAACTTTTCTTATCATCGTCCTATTCTCAACAGAATAACACAAATTGTAAGAAGTTAAATATCACACATGTTTAAAAGTTGTAAATAAAAGTTGTAAAAAAGTTGTAAAACAATTGCTCAAAGCACATTCATACTTGTAAAAACTATGTACATTGTTAAAAAAAAAAAAAAAAAATTCAAATAATTGTATTTATGCGTACAAATAAATGTGACTTGATCAATTCAATTGTGATTTCCACTAAACTCCTTCTCTATATCCATACAAAATATCTATCAAACAAATAAAATTATAATTTTCTTTTGAAAAATGCAACCATTCTATCAGCATTTTCTTATGACGTTGTCACGTTCAACTATCGTCAGTAAACTGACTTAACAGACAACCGATTTTTTTCGTAAATTTTGACTTTACATCCCCCTGAACCGTAAGTTCCAGAGCCGTTTTACTTATGCTAATTTTTTTAAACGATTGTAATGTGCCGAAAAAACATATACGATTTTAATTTTTGTTCTAACGGTATCAGGAATTTTGTCAGATTTTTTTTTCGTAAATTTTGACTTTTTATTTCCCTAAAGAGTAAGTTCCAGAGCCGTTTATTTTACGCCAATTTTTTTATAAGATTGTTATGTTCCAAGGAATAATATACACATTAATTTTTTTGCTAAAGGTATTAGGAAAGTTGTCAGATTTTTTTTTTTGTAAATTTTGACTTTTCAACAACCTGAACCGTAAGTCCCGGAGCCGTTTTTTTAACGCCAATTATTTTATAGGATTGTTATGTGCCAATAAATCATATAAGCTTTTTACATTTGTACCAACGGTATTAGAAAGTTGTCTGATTTCTTTTTCGTAAATTTTGGCTTTTCATCCCCTTGAAACGTTAGTTCCGGAGCCGTTTTGTTAACGCCAATTTTTTTGTAGGATCGTTATGTGCCAAGGAATCATATACGTTTTTTATTGTTGTGCCAACGAAATAAGGAAAGTTGTCAGATTTCTTTATCTTAAATTTTGACTTTTCATCCCCCTAAACCGTAGGTTCCGAAGCCGTTTTTTCAACGCCGATTTTTTCCTAGGATTGTTATGTGCCAAGAAAACATATACAATTTTAATTTTTGTGCCAACAGTATTAGGAAAGTTGTCGGATTTTTTTTTCGTAAATTTTGACTTGTCACTCCCCTGAACCGTAAGTTCCAGAGCCGTTTTATTAACGCCAATTTTTTGATAGAATTGTTATATGCCGAAAAATCATATACGTTATTTATTTTTGTGCCAACGCTATTAGGAAACTTGTCATTTTTCTTTTACGAAAATTTTGACTTTTCATCAACTTAAACCGTAAGTTCCGAAACCGTTTTTTTAATGCCAATTTCTTTATAGGATTGTTATGTGCCAAGAAATCATATTTGCTTTTTATTTCGTGAATTTTAGCTTTTCATCCCCCTGAACCGTAAGTTCCAAAGCCGTTTTATCGACGCCAATTTTTTTTTAGGTTTGTTACATACTAAGGAATCATATACGCTTTTTATTTTTGTGCCAACGTTATTAGGAAAGTTGTCAGTTTTCTTTTTCGTAAATTTTGACTATTCATCCCCCTAAACCGTAAGTTCCGGAGCTGTTTTTTCAACGCAAATTTTCTTATAGGTTTGTTATGTGCCAAGGGATCATATATTATATTTTGTTCTAACGGCATTAGGCAAGTTGTCATATTTTTTTTTCGTAAATTTTGGCTTGTCATCCTCCTGAACCGTAAGTTCTAAAGTCGTTTTTTTAACGCCAATTTTTCGATAGCATTGTTATGTGCCAAGGTATCATATACGCTCTTTATTTGTTTGCTAACGGTATTAGGAATGTTGTCAGTTTTCTTTTTCGTAAATTTTGACATTTCACCCTTTTGAACCGCAAGTTCTGGAGCCGTTTTTTTAACGCCAATTGTTTTATGAGATTGTTATATGCCAGGGAATAATATTCACTTTTTATGTGCCAACGGCATTAGGAAACTTGTCAGATTCTTTTTCGTAAACTTTGACTTGTCATCCTCCTGAACAGTGAGTTCAAGAGCCGTTTTTTTAACGTCAATTTTTCGATCGGATTGTTATGTGCCAAAGAATTATATACACTTTTTATTTTTGTTCCTATGGTATTGGGAATTTTGTTAGATTTTTTTTTTCGTAAATTTTGACTTTTCATTTTCCTGACGAGTAAGTTCTGAAGCCGTTTTATCGGCGCCAATTTTTTTTTAGGTTTGTTACATACAAAGGAATCATATACGCTTCTTATTTTCGTGCCAACGGTATTATAAAAGCTGTCACTTAATTTTCGTTAGCGTTGACTTGTCATCCCCCAGAACCGTAAGTTTCAGAGCCGTTTTTTCAACGCTAATTTTTTAATGGGATTGTTATGTGCCAAGGTATCATTTACGTTTTTTATTTTTGTTCCAACGGTATTAGAAAAGTTGTCAGATTTTTTTTTCATAAATTTTGACTTTCTACTTCCCTGAAGGGTAAGTTCCGGAGCCGTTTATTTAACGCCAATTTTATTATAAGATTGTTATGTGCCAAGAAATAATATACGCATTTTTCTTTTACCCACGGTATTAGGAAAGTTGTCAAATTTTTTTTCGTAAATTTTGACTTTTCATCCCACTGAAGGGTAAATTCCGGAGCCGTTGTTTTTAGCCAATTTTTTTATAGGTTTGTTATGTGCCAGAGTATCATATACGCTTTTTTTTTTTGTGCCAACTGTACTAGGAAAGTCGTCAGTTTTTTTTTCGTAAACTTTAACTTTTCATCCCCCTGAACCGTAAGTTCTGGAGCCGTTTTTATCACGCCAATTTTTTTGTAGGATTCTTATGTGCCAAGGAATCATATACGTTTTTTATTGTTGTGCTAACGAAATAAGGGAAGTTGTCAGATTTTTTTTCGTAAATTTTTATTTCTTATCCCTTTGAACTGTAAGTTCCGAAGCCGTTTTTTCAACGCCAATTTACCATAGGATTGTTATGTGCCAAGGATTCATATACATTTTTTATTTTCGTGCTAACGGTATTAGGAAAGTTGTCAGATTTGTTTTTTGTAAATTTTGACTTTTCATCTCCCTGAAGGGTAAGTTCCGGAGCCGTTTATTCAACGCCAATTTTTTTATATGATTGTTATGTGCCAAGAAATCATATACACTTTTTATTTACGTGCCGACGGTATTATGAAAGCTGTCGGATTATTTTTTCGTGAATTTTGACTTTTCATTGCCCTCTAAAATTATTTCCGGAAAGGGTCGACAAATTTTTTTATTGTATACGGTCTTTCGGAGCTTATATATTTTTTCATCATACTGTTTTCTTTTTTTTAGTTATAAGAAACGGTTGTAATTCTTGATTTTTTCCATTCTTTTCTAGTGGTATTATAGGGGTTGAATTTGCTAAAATTAATGCTAATGATCAATTTTAATACATATTTGTCAATTTCATATTTGTTTTATTGAGAAAAAACGAATATGAAAAATTTTGATTTTTTGTTGGAGTCCAACGTTGCAAACTTTAACATCATTCGAGCTTGTGGGTTCGTTGACATGAAGCTTGTGGGTTTGGAGCTTGTTGGTTTAGGGTTTTGGGTTTGTGGGTTTGAGGCTTGTTTAGTTTGTGGGTTGGGGCTGGTTAATTTGGAGTTTGTAGGTTTGGGGATGAAATTTATACATAAATTCCAGGTTTTTAAACATTTTTCGAATTTTACTAAAATTCTGACGTATTGGCTCAATTCTGCGAATAGGTTCGTGTTCAACGACCCCAAAAACATAAAATATATCTATTACAAAACCAATAGACTCCCAAAACCATTTTGTGGTTCTGTGTTATTGTAATCGCTATTGGAGATAAAATCACTTATAAAATAAGATTAAAATAACATACTATGATCAAAAAGTAAGACCAATTTTCAATTTAAATTTTGCGGGTTTATCAATTTGACGAAACTTTCTTTTTAAGTTAGTAGCATTGTGAGAGACATCTGTGTCAAATGTCATATTAATATATTCATTAGTTTGCAAGTGACGCTCGTTTTTATAAACATTAAAAAGTGATTTCGACGATTTTTATAATGTCAGATTCTAGTGAGCCAGAAGTTGCATTAAATTTTGTCTTTGGAATGAAATTTCTTGTGCAGAAACGTTCAGAATATTGCAGAAGGCCTTCGGTGAGTAGACTTTGTCGGAAAGAAATGTTTACAAGTGGTACAAACAGTTCAAAGAAGGCAGAGCAGCGTTGAAGACAAGGAGCGTCCAGGACGATCATCGACATCAACTGATGAGAAACACATCAAAGAAACCAAAAACCTTGTGCTCAAAGATCATTGTTTAACAATTTGAGACCATGTTGATACTGTTGACATTTTATTTGGATCGATTCAAGTAATTTTAGAAGATCATTTGGGTCTCAAACGCGTCGGATCTTGATTGGTTCCAAAAACACTCAATTTGTTTTAAAAAGAGCGCCGTGTTAATGTGTGCGAAGAGATGCTTTCTGACTACCAGAACGTCATGAAACGCATTATTACGGGAGATGACACATGGACCTATGCTTACGATCCAGAAACAACCAATCAATCGAGCGAATATCGTGCCAATGGTAAAGCAAAACCAAGAAGATCACGTCAAAGTTGTTCAAAAATTATGTTGACAGATTTCTTCGATTATCGTGGTTTTGTGCATTTAGAATTTCTTCCGCCGGGCCTAACTGTTAACAAGGAATGTTATTTGAGTGTTATGCGTCGTTTGCGTGAAGGTATTCACAAAAAGAGGCCGGAGTTGTAGCGAGACAACTCATGGTTTTTGCATCGCGATAATGCACCGTCTCACAACGCATTGATTATTCGCGACTTTTTGGCCAAAAATTCAATTTATATCGTTCCATATATCGCACTGTATTCGCCTGGTTTAGCGCCGTGTGACTTCTGGCTGTTCACTAAACTCAAAAGACCACTCCGGGGACATCGTTTTGACTCGATTGAGGAGATCAAACGTGAATCGATGGGTCAATTGAAGGCAATTCCGGAAAAGGATTTTTTTGGCTGTTTCGAAGATGGGAAAAAACGTCAGCATAAGTGTATTGTATCTGGCGGGGACTACTTTCAAAGCAACGAAATAGATTTAAAAGAATAAATAAAGAATTTAGAAAACAAAAAAATTGGTCTTATTCTTTTTATCATAGTAGAATCTCAAAATTATAACAAGCAGTTAAATGAAAAATTAATTATGATGAATATAAATACGGTATTATTATGAGGGCCTAGAATAAGTTCTCGCTGTTTTTTTTACAAAATAAAAGCTTTATTTTTAAATATAAGGCACAAAAACATTTCACT
Organism: Chalcis sispes; assembly: GCA_949987625.1. Lineage (NCBI taxonomy): Eukaryota > Metazoa > Arthropoda > Insecta > Hymenoptera > Chalcididae > Chalcis > Chalcis sispes. Next base: position 27,518,534 of record OX465095.1, on the reverse strand, counting down.
CAAAGTACTGCCCATCACTAGAGACCAGTTTCTCCCATCTTTCTACAAGTACGAGGTGTGGTTGAAAAGTAATGAGACTAGCGACACTGTAGACACCCGCTGCGCTATTGCCAGATTGCTTGCACGTGTATTAGTACCCTCCCATGACTTAGTGTGGGTTTCAACTTTTTCTATTAACTACATGATTTTTGTGACTGTTATTAATGAAGTTGTGTTTTGGTTGTGCGTCAAGCAAAATGGAACGCTCATGACAACGCCCTGTGTCACAATGCTCTCTCTGTAATAGATCTTTTGACCTCAAAAGGTATTCTTGTGGTTCTCCAGTCTCTCTATGCGCCTGACCATAGTCCCTGTGACTTTTTCCTTTTTTTCTAAACTGAAAAATGTCCTCAAAGGACGTCATTGCGGGATTTTAGAAAACATCCAAGAGTGTAACGGACAACGTCTCCATCGGTGTGTAGCTGCCCAAGGGAACTACTTTGAAGGGGATAAAATTGATGTTTGAAAAAAATAAAAACTTTGGTAAATGAAAAAGCAGTCTCATTACTTATCTGCTACACCTCGTATGATTTAATACATTCATGTATATGATTAATAGATATATTATTTTATGTATATACCTTATGTAAATAAATATAGAATTTTAGATTTTAGTTTACTAGTTACGAAAAAAAAAAATTAAAAAGTATTTACAAATGTGAATACTTTTTTTGTAAGTTTCATTCTTTGCATATATGCGTTAATTCTTCTTTTTTTCTAGACATGCCATTGTAGTCACCTATCTAATTATGACCTTATTTATGGTCATAAATTTGGCATTTATGCCAAATGCGTAACTTTAACGATCAAACGAAACGCAGTTCTATCATCTCACCAAAATGGTTAATATATAAAAGCCTTTTAAAAGGTTTCCCTTACAAATATATATCCCTAATGAATTCCCTTATAAAAGAGAATTACTAAAGAGCTTAAGGAATTAATAAATTATCTATTTAGTATTAAAAGAAAAAAAAAAAAGATTTTCTTTATTCAATACTTATAATTACAATAACTTTAAAAAAAAAAATTTATTTGATTGGTACTTTTGTAATTTGATTCTCTTATACATAGAAATGTTCCAGTTTTTATTTTACTATTTATTTTTTATTTATTTACTTTCAGTTATTATCTACTTTTTATTCTTTTTTTTTTATTATATTCTATTTTATGTATTCTTTGCGACTACGTGTTATATGTACCTAACACACATAAGTATGAAAGCATTTATTGAATATAAGTTATTATAAATTTACTTTAAAGAAATTTAAAAATTGTTCTGTAAACATTTTATTAAATATTTACTTCTTTTATTTAAAGCCGATTACTATCCTCAAGAAAAAAGTTTTCTTTGTTAAGTACTTTTGCAAAATAAAATATACATTTTTTCGTTATGGTGATTAAATACATTTCTTTTTTTACTATGATTTATTACTTTGACTAGCTTTAAAAACTGTAAGGGTCTTCAAGAATTAATAAAATAAAATTTAATGAAAAATGTAAGAAGCTGAAACATCTCTATGTACAAGAGAACTGAATTACAAAATTACTAATCGAAAAAGTTTTTTATTTAAAAAGATAATTATAAGTACTGAATGAAGGATATTCATCTTTTTCCAAATTAGAAATAAATAATTTGGGTAAAGTTCCGAAACCCCTTCCTTTTCCGATTGAGCTGAAACTTGGTGAAAACCTTCATTTTGGTGTTATAAAAGAAGTCCTAAAGGGATTTCTGGCACATCGAAGTAGTTTTCGAGATATCGATTTTCGAAATTGGCAAAAAATTGTTTTTTGTCAATATCTCAAAAAATATTAGTTTTTCGAAAAAATCACAAAAATAACTTTTTGTTTAAAATAAAATTTCCTATAAAAAATGATATAAAAAATGCTAAATAACCCAAACCAACCCAAAACGGCCCAAATTAACCCAAACCCAAGCAACCTACACCTAAACAACCCAAACCTAAACCCAAGCAATTCGAATCCAACTCCAAGTAACCCAAACCCAAACCCAAGCAACCCATACCCAAACAATTGCAAAAAAAAACCAGATATGCCCGCTCCCACCCCAGTACTTAACACACACCTAACAATCATGTTGAGAGTGAGTACAGTGCCCCCTCTCCCTCTCTCTTTATCGAGCTGAAATTTAGCGCATACCTTCATTTTATTAGTATTTCAAGACATCCCCTAAAACGATTTTTGGAAATTCAAAATTTTGGTAAGTCAAAGATTAAAAAAATAAAAAAGTTTTATAACCGTTACAAAACAAAAAAAAATGTCAAAAAAGTTTCAAAAAAGTAAATAAACTATAAAGAAGTTCCAATAAGTAAAATAACTTACAGGTTTTGAGTAAGTAAAAACATTTGTAAAAAAGTTTTTAAGAAGGAAAAAAAGGCAATAAACTTAAAACTAGGGAAACTCGTGCATGGATGGACTGGTAGTTTAGGTTGGCGTCTTGCGCGTGTGCGTGGGTGTGTGTGTGTGTATGTGTAAAGTGCGCCCACTGAAGGGGGCCCGGGTGGCACCCCCGGCGGGTCAAGGGGCAGAGCTCGTTGTGGGGGTAGAAGGGGCGAAATCGCTCTCGGGGAGTTAAGGGATATATTATATTGGGTGTACAACTTTGCTTCCGCCATTTTGCAATAGATGGCTGTAGCGGTAAGTGGTAGTTGAAATAAATAGATCATAGATGTCATACAATAAGCTTAGGTATTTGTAAACATCACGCCATCGAAATATTAGTCAATTTGTGTCTGCATCATAAAGTAATTCTCGATTAAACATGTCAGCTTACGAGTCAAATTCTCGTCATTTGCGGGAGGTTTTGATTTTCTGCTTTAATATGAAGCAATCTGCGACTGAGGCTCATCGAATGCTCTCAAATACCTATGGTGAAGCCGCTATTAGTGAAAGAATGTGCAGAGAGTGGTTTCAACGCTTCAAGAACGGCGATTTTAACGTCGAAGACCAGTATGGCGGTGGAAGAAAGAAGGTTTTCGAAGATGCAGAATTAGAGGTATTACTTGATCAAGACTCGTGTCAAACGCAACAAGAATTGGCAGGATCATTGAGAGTGACGCAACAAGCCATTTCAAAACGCCTGAGAGTCATAGGAATGATTTAGAAACAAAGAAATTGGGTGCCGTACGAGTTGAAGCCGAGAGATGTTGAACGGCGTTTATGTGTTTGTGAACAGCTGCTTGCAAGGCAAAGACGGAAGGGATTTCTGCATCGCATTGTGACTGGGGACGAAAAATGGGTTAACTACGATAATCCCAAGCGCAGAAAATCATGGGGATATCCCGGCCATGCTTCCACGTCGACGGCTAAACCGAATACTCACGGTTCCAAGGTCATGCTCATTATTTGGTGAGACCAGCTCGGCGTGGTGTATTATGAGTTGTTAAAACCGACTGAAAGAATCACAGGCGATCGTTATTGAACGCAATTAATGCGTTTGAGCCGAGCATTGAAAGACAAACCGCCGCAATACAACGAGAGACATGATAAAGTGATTTTACAGCATGACAATGCTCGACCCCATGTTGCGAAAGTGGTCAAGACATACTTGGAAACTTTGAAATGGGAAGTCCTACCCCAACCGCCGTATTCTCCAGACGTTGCTCCCTCGGACTATCACTTGTTTCGATCAATGGCAAACGGCCTGGCTGACCAGCACTTCCGGTCTTATGAAGAAGTGAAAAATTGGATTGATTCGTGGATCAATTCAAAAGATGACCAGTTTTTTCAACGCGGGATTCGTATGCTGCCAGAAAGATGGGAGAAAGTAGTGGCCAGCGATGGACAATACTTTGAATCATAAATGTATAACCAGTTTTTTACAATAAAGCCTCGAATTTCGAAAAAAAACGGCGGAAGCAAAGTTGTACACCCAATATTATATTTATAAAGATTATATTCATCAGCGCACGAATATCAAGTATACAAGTATACTTAGTTTATCGGTTGGTTTGGGTTTGGGTTAGTTTGGGTTGTTTGGGTTGTTTAGGTTTGGATTGCTTGGGTTGGGATTGCTTGGGTTTGGATTGCTTGGGTTTGGGTTGTTTAGGTTTGGGTCGCTTGGGTTTGGGTTGGTTGGATTATTTAGAATTTTCTAGGAAATTTTATTTTAAACAAAAAGTTACTCTTGTGATTTTTTCGAAAAACTAATATTTTTCGAGATATTAACAAAAAACAAATTTTTTTGCTAATTTCGAAAATCGATATCTCGTAAACTACTTCGATGCGCCAAAAATCCTTTTAGGGTTTTCCTTTACAACACTAAAATGAAGGTTTTCACCAAGTTTCAGCGCAATCGGAGGGGGGAGGGGTTTTGGAACTTTATTCAATAATTTTTTAATTTTTTTGAATTGACTTGATAAAATATACAGTCTAAAAAAGCATTTATATAGTCACCACTTTGGTGGAGTAGCATAACTCCGTCTTGGTTAATTTTTAAGGTGACAGCGTTTGACTGCGTTCATACATGATGAATGACCACAATGGCAAGCCTGGAAAGAAAGAAGAATTAACGCATATATTTAAATAATAAAACTTATAAAAAAAGTATTTGCATATGTAATTAACAAACTCAGAAGTAAATTTATGTCTACAAGGGCGGTTCAATAAGTACCCGTGTTAGAAATGAAGACACCATTTTTTCAAAAAATTTTTTTTTATTTTTCAACATAGTCCCCTTTTAAAAAGATACACTCCTCCCAACGTTCCTGCCATTTTTTTAACCTCTCCAAAAAATAGGATTTGTCGAACTCTCCAAAATACGCCTCTGTCTCGGCGATGACTTCCTCGTTTGAGCTGAATTTTTTTCCCGCGAGCCATTGCTTCATGTTAGGGAACAAGAAAAAGTCGCAGGGAGCCAGATCGGGTGAATACGGGGGGTGCGGCAGCAATTCATAACGCAATTCATGCAGTTTGGCGGCGACAACTCCGGATGAATGTGTTGGTGCGTTATCATGGTGAAACAGCACCTTCTTTTTCGCCAAATGCGGCCGTGTCTCCTTTAATTTTTTGTCGAAGCGGTCCAATAACTCACTGTAGTATTGTCCAGTGACCGTCCTTCCTTTTTCTAAAAAATCCATGAGGATGACGCCGTTCGCATCTCAAAAAATCATCGCCATGACCTTTCCGCCCGATGGGACCGTCTTCGCCTTCTTTGGAGCAGATTTACCGGGATAAATCCATTGTTTTGATTGTTGCTTAGTTTCTGGTGTGTAATGATGAATCCAGGTTTCATCAACGGTGACAACTCGACGCAAAAACTCCTTTGGATCTCGCTTAAATTGCTCCAAATACTGCTTCGAAGTTAAAAGCCGCATCCGCTTGTTGTCCACCGTGAGCAATCGCGGCACCCATCGGGCCGACAATTTTTTCATCGTCCTGGTCGCTCCTCATCAAAAACGAATGTTCGCCCACGTTTAAATTGGTTGAACCAATATCTAACTGTGGTCATAGCGAAGTGTCCCCATAAACAGCATCCAACTTTGCTTTTGTCTCCTCGCATTTTTTTTCATCCAAAAACAAAAAACGAATTACCGAACGATACTGCTCTTTTAACATCTTAGCGAAAATCACGAAACACACTCGAATGGCTGCCAAATCCAAATTAACCTATCAATCAGTCCGGAATTTGTTTTACCGTCGTTTGATAGATGGCAGCACACGATGATAATACCAACTTCCCTCAGGAACGCCCTCTGTCGTCAAACACGGGTACTTATTGAACCGCCCTCGTATTTCGATAAAGTATATTCATAAAATAATTTATGTATAAATCATATACATGAATGTATATAAAATGTGTGTATAAATATAAGTTAGAATAGATAAAATTTCACTTACAAAGATATTTTATGTACAAAAAAACTACATAATTATAGATGTAATTCACATTTTCTTTAGCTGTTATTTATGTATATTTTAGCTATGATTAACAGTGAATAATTTTTGATAAAATGATTTACATATATCTAGCTCGATGTCTATTCAGCTAGATATACTCAGCTAGAGTTGGATTCAAAAATACAAGGTGTCACGGGTATTTCAGCTAAATATCCAGCAGATTATTTTTAACCAAGTACAGTTCACAATTTTTCTGTAAATTTTTTCTGTAATTTTTAATTTTGTAATTCAATTATATTTAAAAAATTTTGAAGCAATAATATTAGTTTTATTTATTCTCTAATAACTATTATATCTTTGCACAATGTGTGTGTGTGTATATATATATATATATATATATATATATACACACATATTATCACGGAGAGATATTATCACGCTCCGTGCTCCGCGCATATTCCTATTCGCGCGCTTCCGCGGTCCGCGAGCCGAATTTAATTTCGGTAACGCGACGGACACGGATGGGAAAACACGGTACACGCTGATAGATAGAATAGTCGTGTACCGTATAGGGAAGATAGGCTAGTTCAGGCTAGGTTAGCTAGCGTCTTCCCGCGTCTAGAACAGTTCTGTTCCGCCATTTTTATCGTTCGGACGCGTGCCCTCTTCCCGCGTCTCGACATTCTTTCGCGATAGTTTTTCTCGCGAGTTTTTTTTTGTACACTTGAACGTTCCCGCTTGTGCATGGAGTGTTGGAGGACAGCGACGCCGAACAGATCATGTCGTGTACCTCCACTTCGACGCAGGGGTGAACCAGCAAGGCGACGTGCCCCGCGACATATCCTTAACCGGCAGCAGCGGCGTCATTTCATTTTCTTTTTCTGTTTTTGGCGTGCGAGGCTGGCCAGCCACCGTCGTGAGTTTTTTATAAATTTAATTTCGATGCGCATAATCTCCTATTTTTTGTTGGCGTAGGAGTAATCTCCGCCGGTTACTCCACACTTTATTTCATTTATTTTACGCGGTTCGTGCGAGTGAGAGAGCGTCATCTCTCTCACTCTCGTATAGTCAGGGCGAGAGTTGCGTTCTCTCTCGCACCTGTGTAGGCGCGTGCGAGTGAGAGAGCGGTATCTCTCTCACTTTAGTAGCAGCAGTGCGGGAGAGTCGTTTTCTCTCTCACTCCAACGGGCTCAGTGCGGGAGAGTAGTCTTCTCTCTCGCATCCGTACAGTATACGGCGCGCGCGAGTGAGGGAAACCTTTCTCTCTCACTCCTGTAAGCGTAGTGCGAGAGTTTCTTTCTCTTTCGCACTCATATCGTGCTTAGCGTGCATGAGTCCTGGTAGCGCGGAATAGCGCGCCTTAGACCAGCTGTTAGATGTATCTTTTTACCTGCGACCCTCGTGCGTTCTTTTTTTAATCTTTCTTTTGTTTATTAATTAATTATTTATTTTTTATGTTGGTTATATTTTTTAACTTTTAATTTATATTCTTTCTTTGTTTATTAAAATTGTTAAATTATTTTATTAATTATAATATTTTTGTTAACCTTTTTTTCTATCTTTTATTTCCTTTTTTTTGTAATAATTATTTTTCAACGCTCTTTATTATTTTTTTTTTGTTATTACTTTTATGAAATTTACCTTTTTCTTACGTCTTCTTTTATAGAACAATTTGAGATCACCTTTTATTTTATTTATTCATACTTTTTCTATTTTTCACTTTTTCGTCACAAGGAAGCTTTCAGCTCCCCTCCCGAATACCGCCCTCTCCGAGTCATCAGCTAGCCGGCGAGGACGACACACGAGCCACGCAACAACGTTTGCGTGGCGTTGCAACGGGTAAGCTGGGTCCGAAAGACGGCTTCTTGTGCCCGAACCCTGGAGCAAAGTCATCCGAGACTTCAGCGACCAAAAAGGGGGCGCAGCGAACATATTCGCACCTTTCGCGAGTTGCGCGTCCCACGAGGCTAATTGCTCCGGTGGTGGTTTGCCTCTACAACCGCCAACCCGTTAAAAAAAAAATGTGTGTGTGTGTGTGTGCGTGTGCGTGTGCGTGTGTGTGTGTGCGTGCGCGCGCGCGCGCGCGCGTGTGTGTGTGTGTGTGTGTGTGTGTGTGTGTGTGTGTGTGTGTGTGTGTGCCAGCGTGCCAGCGTGCCAGCGTGCCAGCGTGCCAGCGTGCCAGCGTGCCAGCGTGCCAGCGTGCCAGCGTGCCAGCGTGCCAGCGTGCCAGCGTGCCAGCGTGCCAGCGTGCCAGCGTGCCAGCGTGCCAGCGTGCCAGCGTGCCAGCGTGCCAGCGTGCCAGCGTGCCTGCGTGCCTGCGTGTGTGTGTTTGTGTTATGTTTTAGATAATTTTTCAAACATTGACAGGTTATCTCTCTCTATATATATAGTTTAAAGTAGTTAAAGGAACTAAAATTTAAGAGAAAAAAGCTTGTGAAATTTCTAGCTTGTAAAAAAATTTGTGCCAAAAAAGTACTAAAATATATTTCATTGAACTAGAAAAGCATCAATCTGTTTAAAAGTAATAGTCATATTTTGCCAATTTCCATCGCATTTCTTGTCAGATTTAGCAACGTGTTTAGCAAGTTAACATATCTTTTTGGCACAATTTGAAACATTTTACATATGTAATGACATAAAACCAAGATGCATTGAAATGTTGCTTACTTAAAATAATAAAATAATGTACTTATTAAAATTATTTACTTATTGATAGATTGTTCAAAATCGCACAATTATAGAAATCCTTGTAAAAATAAGGATGTACAAAAATTATACAAAAATTTAAAAAAATGTACGAAAATGTACCAAAGTATACAGAAGCGTTCAGAAATGTGTATAAAGGCCTGTATTGGGATTGACGATAAAACAGTTTTATACATTTGTAGATATTTTTACACATTTATGGAAACTCTTTCACATTTTTAAAAAAATCAAAATTTACTTGAATAAGTTATAATTTTCAGAATTAATAAATTGTACGTTAATATATTAATGTATACAAATATATAAAACATTTTACAAATTTTTGTTCCTATACATATACTTTTTTATTCTTTAACCCATATATACAATTTTGCACATTTTTATTTTTTTGTAAATTGATATATATTTCCAAATTTCTATTAAAGAATATAAAAAAATCCAAATAAAGAATATCATATTGTTGATATCAATCTAAATTTAATTATTTTTAATACAGTTTCATAAAATTTTTAATGCTACTAGGATATTTTTTAAAAACGTTGGTATTTATAAAAATAATTTTGAAATTATAAGGAGCCATTATACTATATAAAAAATTTTTTAAATACATTTTAATTGGTACTTTAAATGAGTTTTTATACTATGAATGAGTAATATATCCATACGTCTATAATTATATTCAAAGGTACATATATATTTAATTGAAAGTATAAAAATAAATAAATTTTGATAAAAATGTGTACAATATATTATAATAATGTAATAATATACAATATATAAAAATAATATTCATTACGTAAGGATTGAAATAAAAAATTAAACCAACATATTTATTATCTATTATCTATACTTTATAAAATAATAATATATTTATTTAATAGGTAATAAAATAATTTAATTTTATTGAAAATTATATTTGTACTATCAATATATAACGAACCTATTTAATGGATAACAAATAAATCATCTATTAAATTACAATATTTAAAAGTCCAATATTATAAAATTATAAATACAACAAATTTTACGAATGAATACAATTACAAATTTTAGGAAAAATTTACAATTTAAATGTTTCCATTTTTCTTTTATTATTTAATTTTATATATTTCTTATTTACTTTTCAACTTTAAAAATAAAATAATACAACAAATGAAAAAAAGAAAATTTATTAAAAAGGTAACTACAATAAATTTAATTTTTATTGTCAATTAAAAACCTTATTTTAGAATAAATTATATTAAAATCATCTCTAAATAACTGTCATAACATTTTATAATTATCAAATAAATAATTAAATTTATATGAAATAAAAATTCTATGTCATCATTGATTTTTATAATTTTTATAAAAATGAAAAAAATGTATTTTAGAATAAAAGTACATTATATTAAAAAATAAAATTATTAGTTTGTCTTATTTTTTTACTAATTAAATATAGAGAAAAAGTAGAATATTTGTAATAATTAATGCTTTTAATGTATCTACTTACGTCATTATTTATAAGCTAAATTTTTAAAATAATAGTGCACAATTAAATTCAAAAATGATGTTTGTCAATAATAGTTAAACCAAATATAAAAACGTTTCTTTATATGTTACTAATTTCCTTCAGTCTGCAAAACTGCGATTTCGAGCAGACAAAATTTTCTAAAAACGATTTAATTAGCTCAACCTAAAAGTATTGAAAAATAAAACTGTTCATTTTCTTTCCAATAAAAAATAATGAAGTTATGGCATCTTCCAGTTAGGTTTTCTCATTGAATATTCACCGTTTTATATCAAATAAAATAGTAATAAATGAATGACCTCAATTATTTATTAATCAAACGCAAGAAAAAATAATTTATTACTTTAGAATAAAATATAAATTTGAATGCAGCAAAAACTGTACACTTTAGTTTACGCGCATGCGCAATCATGAATAGAGTGGGAAACAAAATTAGAATTTTCTATTTACATCAATCATTAATAAATAATTATCTAATATTTAAATAAATATTATAGAATATAAAAATTGTGGAACATTATTAATTTAAAGATAAAAAAATTGATTTTATTAAGAAAGATCGTAAGAAGCAAGGTGACTCGCTATAATCGAGCACCCAAAAAAAGAACAGAGATTACAATGCCTACATTAATTTTCGAAGCTAAAAAAGATTTCAGATGAAAAAATTAAGTTGACTTTCAAATAACTTTTTCACACATTTGCACATAAGATTTTTTGCTTTTTCGAGTACTTAATCCTGCACAAAAATGCATGTATGAATATAGAATTTTCTATTCTTCCTGATTCCGAAAAAAATTTCACTTTTCTATTATCTTTATCATTCATCAATGTTTAATAATAGTCGTTCAATAATAGTCCAGGCTAATTGTACTTTTCAACAAAAAAATTGTTATTCAGAGTTGAACCATTTGAAATGACAAAAAGGCTTATGATAAATGAAAAAAAATAAAAGCATCAGTAGGGAAGTTGCGTGGTAGTTTTGGAGGGTGAAAAAGGGTGAAAAATTGTACTAACATTGTACTATTGTTATTTGCGGCGGAAGTTGGCGACAAAATAAAAAGTATTTAATAAAATAGTTGTAGATTGTGCAAAAATCTATAATTTTTATAAAGTACTTCTTTACATAACCTCAAATATCCAAGATAAACGCAAAAAATCTTTTTTTTGTTTTTGTTTTTATTTTTCATTTCTGCAAGAATAATGCAATTTTGATAAAACTTAGCGGTAGTATACCTTATATTTATATATCTAAAATAAACTCAATTTTTTTAAGGTGCAACGATTAAGAAGTTTCTAAAAATTCTTTTTTACCGAGAAATGCACTTATTTTTCAAATAAAAATTGTACTTTAGAAAATTATCGATTCATCCAGGACTCATTTTTTTTTTTTTTGATACATGCTTTTTAATAAAATAAAATTAATAATATAATGTACATTTTGTCAAAAAAGTACCGGGAATTGTCGATTTAAATCTGGCGGGGCAATTTAGACAGGTAAAATTTTTTTTTCTAGGTTGGTACAACTTTCCTTAATGACTATGCCAAGTTTAAGCGGAATCTGTCAACGAGTGTGTTTACAGTAGCTGGTTAAGTCAGTGGCCTTCAGCTCGAGTGCCGAATTTTGTTTTATTGCTTCAACCTACTGAAAACGGGTGCCACGGAGCGGCAATTTAAGTTTTGGGAAAAGGAAGAAGTCACAGGGAGCCAAATCCGGCGAATACGATGGTTGTTTAAGCGTGTTCGTTGAGTTTTTGGCGAGAAAGTCAGTCACAATCGTAGCTCGGTGAGACGGCGCGTTATCGTCGTGCAAAATCTACGAGTTTTTCGCCCAAAATATCAATTAAAATCGTACGTGTGGACTCGTGGGATATCTGAAGTTCATGTGCTATCTCTCTCAAGCTGGTATGATGGTTGTCAAGCACCATTTCCTCAATTTTATTTGTGGTCGAAGCCGTCGATGGGCGTCCGGAACAAGGCAAGTCTTCGACGACTTCACGACTCTCCTTGAAGGCTTTGTACCACTCATACGCACGGGTTTTCGATAGAGCTTTATCACCAAAAGCCTTTTGCAACATTTTCAATGCATCGGCACACGAAATTTCATTCGCAACATAAAATTTTAGACAAATTCTTTGTTCAACGTAATCACCCATTGTAAAAAATTGGCACGAACTATTGACATCGACTGACTTAACCAACTACTGTGAGCACACTCGTTGACAGATTCCGTTCAAATTTGGCATAGCCATTAAGGACAGTTGTACCAACCTAGAAAAAAAATTTTACCTGCCTAAATTGCCCCGCCAGATTTAAATCGACAATTCCTGGCACTTTTTTAACATAATGTATACTCAAAATTAAAAAATATGCTCAAAAATGCAGAAGAAGTAAAAAATGTCTTTTGCAACAATGAAGTTTCTAATAATTGTTGATAATTTGTTTGAATTTTTGAAAAATAAAAAAAAACTGATTACACTTTTTAATTCTAAGGAAAACATACACAAAAAACTGTATTTTATTATTTGATTCGAAACTTAATATTTGTGTACTATTATTATAAACTTTTAATTCGATTAATAAGCTTACAAAGAAAAAGAAACTTTTCTAATTATTTGCTGTAGAATCTATTATCAGGTGCACAACTAAGTTCTCGCTGTTTCTCTTGATAAAAATGCAACTTTATTGTAAAAAAATGGTTACAAATGAATCATTCCAAGTATTGCCCATTGCTAGCTACAACTTTTTACATCTTTCTAGTCGAGCTCGAATACAGTTACGGTAAAAATGTTCGCTTTTTGAAGCTATCCACGAATCAAGCCAATTTTCGATATCTTTATAAGAGCAGAATTGCTGAGTAGCCAGACTATACGCCATCGAACGGAACAAGTGATAATCGGATGGTGCAGTATCTGGGAAATATGGCTAATGTTGTAAGACTTTCGATTTAAGCGTTTCCAAGTAGGTTACAACAGGTCCAGCAACGCGAGGCCGAACGTTGTCATGCAGTAGAATTACTTTTTCGAGCCTTTGCTCGTATTGTGGCCATTTTTCGCATAGTGCTTGGATCAATCACATCAATTGAATTCGATACCGTTGCCCAGTGATTGTTTCGTTTGGTTTTGACAGCTCATAATAAATAACACCGACTTGGTCCCACAAAATACACAGCTCAACCTTCGCAACGTGAATATTGGGCCGAGTTGACAACGTCGAAGCATGACCGGGCAGTCCCCAAGACTTTCTTCTTTTTGGGTTACTGTAATGAATCTATTTTTCATCACCTATCACGATGCGATGAAGAAAGCCCTTTTTTTTTACCGCTGAAGCAGTTATTTACGACAGAGGAGCAGTTATTTGGAGGCAAGAAAACGACGCTTAACGTCCCTTGGCTTTAAATTATAAGAAACTCAAATTCCCTGCTATTGATTCATCTCAACGCATGCAGTAGCTTGGAAATAACTGGGCGGGTAACTCATAATACTGAAGCAAGCTTATTTTGCGTTTGGCTAGAATTCATTTGTAATATCTTCGGAATCACTTGAATCTTCTAAAATTTTTTCAACATTCGAATAATCGTCCGAATTTTGATATTTTACACCCAATTCTATGCATTTCAGTGCATGTTTACGACATCCGCACCTGTTACTTGAACAATCGGTATTACAGCTGCAAGAGATTTTTTGTAATAGCTCTTCAGATATGATTAAGATGTCTATAAAGCAGGAAATGAGTATTTTAAAACTATTGACAAGTACTTCTTTCCAGCCCCAGTTGGTTGCACATATTGTTTCCAAGCCACGTTTGAAGTTGATAATATGCTCTATAAGAGTGTTGTATAGCTTTGATCTTGATCTGCTTTAACAGTTAGCGGTAATTTTTCTAATTGAACTATCGACTTCGCAGTCAATACCTTATATCACTGAAATCTCAAATCATCCAGAGATAATAAAACATTTGTGCAATTGTAAATAGATGCAATTAACGCGCAACCATTTCGTCCAATGATTGTTGGATCTGAATGTGGCTCATAAGAAGGTTTTATTAACTCTGTTAAGTTTGGAGTTTCAATCCCTTCCCGTGCCATGCAGCTTGACGAAACTTGGGCCCAAGTGTTCGGCGTCAACGCGTGGTAGAACGAGCCTGGCTCGTGATGATTATGTTTGGCCCGGCTATCTGTTTACAAGCCTGGCTCGTCATATTCATGTTGGAGTCAAAATCTTCATTACGGGTCAGACCCGTTAAGGCACGGGAAGGAGTTATTAAGCGATTCGACTGTTATTTTTCCTTTGCCTGCAAAACTAGATATTGAATCATAACCGGTGAAACAATGTAAAAAATTAACAACAGAGTGATAATCTTCGAACTGAAAACTATTTGAAGAATACATATACACTGCGGCGAATCACCGTATATTTTGTTTTACTTAACAACGTTTTGTTTTACTTAGCATTTTCTTTGAGGGCACGACTCAAACGCATCAATTGAAGTCGATAGCGATCTCCTGTGATAGTTTCATACGCTTTAGATAGCTTATAATAAATGACACCCTGCTGATCCCATTAAATGCAGAGAAGAAGCTTCGAACCATGGATATTTGGTTTTGCAGTAGATGTTGATGCGTGGCCGGGCTTACCCCACGATTTTCTACGCTTTGAATTATCAAAGTGTATCCACTTTTCATCGCCAGTCACAATACGGTGCAAAAAACCTTTTCTTTTCTGCCATTGAAGCAGTAGTTTACAAGTAAGAAAACGCCGTTCGACGTCTCTCGGCTTCAATTCATACAGCACCCAATGTCCTTGCTTCTTGATCATTCCTAATACTGCTAAACGTTTTGAAACTGTTGACTAATCTACTTGTAATATTTTTTCAAGTTTTGCTAGCGTCTGACATTGGTTTTGATCAAGTTATTCCTCCAATGTTTTGTCTTCAAATTTTTTCGGTGCGCCAGAACGTTCTTTATTCTCAAGTTCAAAATCATTTTTGAAGCGTTGAAACCAGTCTCTGCATGTCGTATCCGACAAAGCATTGTTACCGTAAGTCTCAACAAGAATTCTGTGTGCTTCAGCTGCAGATTTTTTTTTAATAATATAGTGCAATAAAATTCCCCGCAAATACACTTTATTTGGCACAAAAGTAGACATTTTCAGAACCAATAAAAAATTACTTTATTTACGCTAAAGTGAACTATCATACACTGAAATTTAAGGCTAGATACAGTACTTCCCTTTAGGTACGTCACCATTCGAAATTCCATGCACGGAGGACTACTATTACCATCTTCTAAGAAACAGCGAGAACTTATTCAAGGTTTCAAGGAATGAAAATAAAAACCCATACAATGAGTACCTATTCGCTATTTCTATAAAAATTCTCATTTCCATTTATTTCTGATCGCCAATTTAAATCAGCCACGTTGTTACGTGCGGAAGGACACGCACGCAATGAAATTTCAATTTTTATTTTAATGCGAGACCCACTAACCCGTCCCGTACGGGCCGGCTCACGCATCGTGAACTGCAAATAATCCCTACTGTCACTAATTACGGGGATCAGAAGAGTTGACGCCTCTGCCCCATTGGGTAACGAAGCACCGGGTACGCAAAAAGTGGGAAATTAAATAATTAGTAATTCATGGGTAAAGATAATTAAAATCTTACTTGGAAACGACCGATATCCTGGACCTTTGAAACCTGTCTTTGGATCACTGGATAGCAAGGAGTTGACTTCGGAAAAATCAGGACCGAATCAGCGATCAAAATTAATTTTCTTTAAGTTGTCTTATTGGTTCTTACACACATACACCCACGTATACGGCTTCGTATAGTGCAACTCGCGTTCTTTATTACACAGTATGTCGGAAAAATTCCCGAACTTATTTTGTAGCGCTTGTGCGAGTGGCGCCACCTCTTGTACGACACAGGTACTATGTTGCTACATCCCTCTGGAGTGTCTGAGAATATTTTCACCAGTATCCGTTCATTAGTTGCCGAGGTAGACGTGCTTGAGTGAACGTGTGTTTAGTACCCCGGTGCAAGCTCTACGATGGATGAGAAATTTGAACATCGTGGCGCAATTAAATTCTGCTATAAACTTAAAAAACTTTTACGGAGACGAAAAAAATGATTGATTCGGCTTACGGTGAAGGTTTAGTGTCGCGTACAACTGTTTACACGTGGTTCAGTTGGTTCAAGAAAGGTAGAGAGTAGTTAGAAGATGACGAGAGAAGTAGCCGGCCGTCAACAGCTGTTACCCACGAAAACAAGGCTGATACACAAAGAATTTGTGCCCCTAAACACCACCGTGAATGCTGCGTATTACGTAGAGGTGTTAAAACGTCTGAAGCGCCGGATTAATTGCATCAGGCCCGAGTACAAGGAACCGGGATCGTGGAGTTTGCTGGATGACAATGCGCCTGCTCATTCTTCGAACATTGGGAAGCGTTATCTCGCCGAAAATCAGATCCCACGCATTAATCACGCCCCATACTCGCTAGATCTGGCTCCAGCCGACTTTTTCCTATTTCCCAAGCTAAAAATGGCCTTGAAAGGACGATTTTTTGAAGCTGTACCGAGCATTCAAGCGGCTTGCACCGAGCGTCTCACAGCGATAACTTCAGAAGAGTACCGAAGAGCCTTCGAATCACTCATAAAGCGCTCAAATGAGTGTATATCTAGGGAAGGGGACTATGTTGAAAGTTAACTGAAATAAATTTCTTTAGATGTAATTTTCGATTTTTTATTTCAAAAGTTCGGGAACTCTTCCGACATACTCGACCACACAGCACGACATTCACTAAGAACAGAAATGAAAAAGAAGGAGAAAAAAAATAAAATAATCAATAATATATTATGACTTAAATATCCCGAAAATTTTCCTGAAAGTCTCTCGCAAGAAGAAAAAAAACTTTAATTTATTTTTACTCACACGGAAAAAACGCACGACTCACTTATAACACGGAAAGATCAAAATCGCTTTATACCCCATCAGCTCGTTCTTACCCATTATTTAAAGACTTAGTCGTGGAGGCATTGTGGAGATTTTTGCTTATTATTGGGTGTACAACTTTGCTTCCGCCGTTTTTTTCCGAAATTCGAGGCTTTATTGTGAAGAACTGGTTATACATTTATGATTCGAAGTATTGTCCATCGCTGGCCACTACTTTCTCCCATCTTTTGGGCAGCATCAAATCCCGCGTTGAAAAAACTGGTCATCTTTTGAATCGATCCACGAATCAATCCAATTTTCTACTTCTTCATAAGACCGGAAGTGCTGGTCAACCAGGCCGTGTGCCATTGATCGAAACAAGTGATAGTCCGAAGGAGCAACGTCTGTAGAATACGGCGGGTGGGGTAGGACTTTCCATTTCAAAGTTTTCAAGTATGTCTTGACCACTTTTGCAACATGGGGTCGAGCATTGTCATGCTCTAAAATCACTTTATCATGTCTCTCGTTGTATTGCAGCCGTTTGTCTTTCAATGCTCGGCTCAAACGCAATAATTGCGTTCGATAACGATCGCCTGTGATTCTTTCAGTCGGTTTTAACAACTCATAATACACTACGCCGAACCAGTCCCACCAAATACTGAGCATGACCTTGGAACCGTGAATATTCGGTTTGGCCGTCGACATGGAAGCATGGCCGGGATATCCCCATGATTTTCTGCGCTTGGGATTATCGTAGTGAACCCATTTTTCGTCCCCAGTCACAATGCGATGAGGAAATTCCTTCCGTCTTTGCCTTGCAAGCAGCTGTTCACAAACACACAAACGCCGTTCAACATCTCTCGGCTTCAACTCGTACGGCACCCAATTTTCTTGTTTCGGAATCATTCCCATGACTCTCAGGCGTTTTAAAATGGCTTGTTGCGTCACTCCCAATGATCCTGCCAATTCTTATTGCGTTTGACACGAGTCTTGATCAAGTAATGCCTCCAATTCTGCATCTTCGAAAACCTTCTTTCTTCCACCGCCATGCTGTTCTTCGGCGTTAAAATCGCCGTTCTTGAAGCGTTGAAACCACTCTCGGCACGTTCTTTCACTAATAGCGGCCTCATCATAGGTATTTGAGAGCATTCGATGAGCTTCAGTTGCAGATTTCTTTATATTAAAGCAGAAAATTAAAACCTCCCGCAAATGACGAGAATTTGGCTCGTAAGCTGACACGTTTAATCGAGAATAACTTTATGATGCAGACACAAATCGACTAATATTTCGATGGCGTTATGTTTACAAATACCTAAGCTTATTGTATGACATCTATGATCTATTTATTTCAACTACCACTTACCGCTACAGCCATCTATTGCAAAACGGCGGAAGCAAAGTTGTACACCCAATAGGCATCAGCATAAGTCTCTGTAGACTCCCATACCTTTGCCACGCCTTCTAACTATAATACAACTTTAGTTCATTTATTTGTCTAAGTGTGTGTGCGGAGAAGAGTTGGGTTACTCGACTTTCTATCCGTATGGTGGAAGAATGCTATTCTCTAATTATATGAATAAGTTTATTCTCCATGTCTCCTGGATTTGTCCACAGGAGTAAACTTGCAGTGTTGCTGTAAGCTTTATACATTTTTTATAAGAACCAACACACTCACGCATTCGTTGAACATTTATGCGTTGCATTTAGTCTATTAAGTTTAACAAAATTTTAATTTTAATTTTAATTTCCATTATATCTGCTATATAAATGTATGTATGTATTAGGTTGCTGCAGATGAAATGGCCGATTAAGCTATGACATAAAGTTGGCTGCAATTTTAGTGTATTATGTTGGCACAAGGCGGCGCAAATGATATGACATATTTAAGTATAAATACTACTACCTTGGTTTATAGAGTCATTTCTGTTTTGCACTTCATAGTGATCGTAAAAACAAAAAGAGAAAGTGAATATGGAAGTGAATCAAAAACGGCTACTTTTACTATACAAATTTAAATTAGAGCACAACGCAACGGAAGCAACGAGGAATATCAACAGCGCATTTGGGCCTTATACAGTTACCGAACGAACCACTCGGCGGTGGTTCGAAAAATTTCGATCCGGAGATATGGCCCTTGTAAATAAGCCACATGGACACCCAGGACCATCGATCGATAACGACGAGCTGCGTGCATTAGTGGAGTCTGACCCCCGCCAAACCATAAGGGATCTTGCCGAGAAATTAGGCGTTCACAATTCGACAGTTTGCCGCCACTTGCAACAACTTGGAAAAGTGAAAAAGCTTGACAAATGGGTTTCGCATGATCTTACTGAGCAAAACATGACGTGTCGAATGGAAATTTCAAGTTCTCTTCTCTCCCGCAACAAAAAGGAACCGTTCTTGCACCGAATTGTGACCTGCGATAAAAAGTGGATTTTATGCGATAGTCGTCGCCGATCGGCCCAATGGCTAGATGCCGATGAAGCGCCAAGACACATGCCGAAACCAAGCCTTCATCCAAAGAAAATAATGGTATCTGTTTGGTGGTCTGTAGCTGGAGTTATCCACTATTCGTTCCTGCAATCTGGCGAAACCATCAATGCAGAGAAATACTGTGCTCAACTGGATGAAATGCATCAGAAATCGATAGTCCAACGACCTAGGCTTGTCAACAGGGATTGAGTGATACTGCTTTATGATAACGCACGACCTCATGTATCGAGAACAACGGTCCAAAAATTAAACGAGTTGTGCTATGAGACTCTTCCTCACCCTCCATATTCACCAGACGTCTCACCAACAGATCACCATTTCTTTAAACGTTTGGATCACTTTTTGGCAGGAAAAAGATTTAATAATGAAGCTGCTGTCAAAAATGCCTTCAAGGAGTTTCTTAGAACCAGAAACTCGGACTTCTACAAAACTGGAATAAATGTACTTGTATCTTTTTGGGAAAAGTGTGTTACATCTATTGGTACCTATTTTGATTGAATAAATTGTCTTTATAAAAAGTTAAAGCTGTTTAAAAATTTATTACTGTATCGGCCATTTTATGTGCAGCAACCTAATATATACGTATATATAATTTTATACATTTATTAATTTGAATTTTTTATTTTTTATGAATATTTTTATTTTTTTTATATTTAATTATCTTTTTTTTTCAATACTTTAATTGTTACGTAACGTAACATCCTCCCCCCCTTACAGACGTTTACCTTCCCGGTAAACAGCAGACGTACTGCGTGGTCTATGCGTTTACAATCGACTCTCAACCTATATACTTAAGTCTATTAATATTAAATACTTGACAATTTTTATTAGCTTTATATTATTGTGTTAGTTTTATACTATAGAAGTTGATTAGTTTGCTTAACAATACTGGGGTTGTAGGCAATCTAAATATTATTCTATAACATTTATGATAACTCATAGAAAGAGAAAAAATTAAGTTATTTAGATTCCCTTTACATAAAAAGGTTCTTAACCTTGTTTGTTAGTTTTGTGTGTTTTTTTTTTTTTTTTTTTTGTTAATTACTGGTATGGTTAATACTAATTAACAATCTATAGGGAAACAATCCAAGCTGATTTATTTATTAATATGATAAAAATTTATTATAAATGCCTGGCAAATGGAACCGTTTGGATTGCTTTTACAAGTTTTATCTTAGTATATTGCCTAAGTGTTAGTATGCTTACCAACGAATCAATTTTATACTAAATGCGTTAGTCTTATAGATATACTTTTATTCTTCTTTTATCTTAAGTAATGAGACTGGATCTGGGTTCTGATGGACGTCACTGTCCTTTCTGTTATCAATAGTCTGCTTGGTTGCGTGGTTATTCTCGTACATGGTCTTTGATTTGAGTTCTTGTGTGGTCTTAGAGACTCGATTAATAGTCTTTTTGGGTACCATGGTAGGGTTTTTACTGGTCTTTGGCTTATTACCTTTAAAGTCTTTAGTCACGTTTCTTATATGTATTTTCTTGATTTCCTTTACGGTTTCCCATTTGACATTGTATTCGGCACGTAACTAAATGGTCCTCAAATTTTTTAAAGTCCACCCAGAGCATGCATTTAGAGAGTAGTGTCTTTGCATATCCTTGATTTTCTTTTTGGTCAGTCTTTAAAATCTTTGGGGGATCAGCGAAGATGGTACGGTACGTTCTTTTGCTTTCTTGCAAGGCCTTAATAGCATCCTTAGCATTAATAAATTAAATGTATCCACAAGCGGACTGTCCGTCAACATTCCGGATGATCTTGATTAAATCCAGTGGTCAAAATATTCCAAAGTCACTAAAGAGTTCTTCTTCAGCTATATTCCCCGGCAATTGGCAAAATAGTCCAGTTCCAGAAGGTCTGGTGGGTATGGTCCTTGATTTTGTCTTGTTCCGCATTTTACCTAGCATTCGAGTTTTGTCTTCTTCGTTAAAATACCTTATTTTCAGTATTCCGGCTAGATCCCTATTTCCGTTTAACCAAATATTTACGCTTTTTATTGGTTCTTTTTCTTTGGCTCTTCCTACAGCGGCGGATAGGGAGGTAGTGCGAGGATTATAAAATACTAAGCTTCCTTCACTCTCCGGATTTTTGGTCACGTTGATTCGGCATTAGTAAGCCATGGTCTTTTTGGTCTGAATTTTCTAGAAGTTAAGGTTGAGGATTAGGCTTTATACACTTTGGGTTCGGAATAACTAGGGTTTATTAGTAGGACATGGCTTTAATCATGGTCTTACAGAAATATGTTCCGTTGAGTCTTTGTTCCCTCTTATGGAACGTTTAGAGCTTGCATGGTCTAAGATTGAGGATTAGTCAGTGTCCGGAATTTAAATAGATAGTGGTTGTGGATAGAGCAGAGATTGTGGGTGAGTTAATGGTTGATTTATCAGTCTTCTAGAAACTAAGACGCGTTTCAGTATCTGCATCTTGCAAGATTGATCTTAGATTGTTAATTGGTCTTGCAATCCAATAGGGCGCAGTGATATTTCCTGCAAAAGATGTGCGGGGTTCGTGTTTGAGACTACTTCGACTTTGCGGTTGGTTTGGTTTTGATACTGCAGCATTCTTCTAGTATAACACTTTAAAGCGGTGAAGATGAGCCCCACGGTAATTAGGATTTGGCTCAGAGCTCCGCCGTATATTAAGTAGTGCGTATTGGAGATGCTTCTCTGCTGATCTCCTATTTATTTCCAGCGATGGGTAATTTTATATACTGATTACTCACGGTCTTTCCATCTTTTAATGTCTGGTGCAGGGGCGCTCGATATCCCTGTTTCAGGTGCACTAATTATTTTTTGGTGGTAGTTATGCAAGTCAGGATAAATTACTTCCATTGTGAGTGCTCTGGTTTATATAGATATTGAAGATCGTTGCGTTGGTTTCCCTCACTTATGAGGAGATATTCGATGGTCTTGCCTACACATTCGGGTGCCATTCGTAAAATTCCTGCATCATGGAGGTGTATAGTTTGGTCAGATTGTCCAAGACAGATTAGGCGCAGAACTTCTTTTTGTCTTAAGGAATAGAGCCAGGATCCATCGACATTTAAATAACTCCATTGGGTAATATTGGTGGAGGTTATGGTTAGATCACAGGTTTTCAATACCTGTACTTTAGGTCTCAACAACGTTGATACCTCACAATCTTCTAGAATAGTGGTTTCTGACAAGGGACTGTTGGCCAAACATATGTAGGCATAATGGGTATGGCGGCAGTTCTGTAAGTCTTTGTGATTTATTTTCATGTACTGCCTTTGATCAGCTTCAATTACTAAGTAGCTGTGACTTGGCTTTATATATCCTGTTCTTATTGAATAATTATTAATAAGTTGCGGTATAGCTAATGGATGTAGTCTGTAGAGATTGTAAGGTACTCGCTCTACTAAAGGAAGATGCATTACAATTAGTAACTTCCCGTTGTTGTACACTGCGTCTACTTGTGCAATTTTTGCGACTTCTGCTGTTAAATATTGAAGCAGTATTGGAAATTCTAATGCTTCGCTTGCCTTTCCTATATCGTTCGTCAAGCACTTTATTATATCTTTATTTAAGAAAGAAGGTTCCACATTTCGTTCCTTTAGTCCTTATATGATTTGCAACATCCGCCGATTACTTTCGTTTAGTTACTGCATTGCAACGTCTATCTTGCGGGCATAGAAAGTTAAAGTAATAAGATATCGCAATTCATTTTCCTCACTGACTATGAATTGGAATTTCCGGTTCATGCCCTTTTCCATTTAGTTTATCATCTCGGCGTAGGCCTTTGTGGTATTGTATAGATCATCTAGAGACTTGGCTATTATGTGTTCTCTTTCATTTGCTAGCTGTACTACCTCTTTTTGGTCTCTGAATAATTGATCTAAGTTAGTATTCATCTCGTCGACTTCTTCAGCCGTGACTAGTCCAAATAGGCTTTTACTGAGACTTCCAATGAATTCTAACAGCACCATTCTTCTGTACCTCATGCTTTCCGGAACTTCTATAGGGTCTTCGGTGGATTGTTCCATATCGTAGAGTGTAGTTTTTATCTCCGTCTGTATTTTAGCTAGGGTGTTTTGTCTTGCTTCTACTAAATCTGTACCAAGTATACAAGGTCTGGCTATTAAATAACGAGACTGCCCGTCTAGAGGGCGCCGTAGAGGGGTGGGGAAAAAACGAGTAGTGCGTTGGGTATCTAGATATCTTGTCTATGCACGTACCAAAACACGTTTTCGTCACTATTATTGTATTTTTGCAGTAGCGGTTTGAAACGAACGTGTTTTTTTCTCGTGCCGAAAACCATGTGTGACGAAAAACAGGAGCAACGTATCAATCTCAAATTTCTCGTTAAATTGAAAAAAACTCTAACTGAGTGCTGTAAATTGTTGCAAGAGGTCTATAGGGACAATTCTCTATCTCGTGCGCGTGTTTTTGAGTGGTGTTAGCGCTTCAGTGAGGGCTGAGTGAGCACTGAAGATGACCAACGCCCAGGTCGCCCTGTCACTGTTTCAACTCCGGAAACAGCGATCAAAATCAACCAAATTGTGCGTGCAGATCGTCGAATGAGCATCCGGATGATTGCTGAGGCTGTAAACGCCGATAAAGAAACGGTTAGACAAATTTTACACGAGGAATTACACATAACAAAAGTCTGTGCGAAGTTGGTGCCAAAAAACCTGACTCCTGACCAAAAGCTCTTGCGTCAACAGGTCTGCTCAGATTTCCTTGAAAGGTTAAAAAAGATTCCGGACTGATGAAAAACATTATTACTGGCGACGAAACGTGGATTTTTCAATACGATGTTGAAACAAAGCGGCAATCGATGCATTGGAAGACGCCTGAATCGCCCAGAATCAAAAAAGCAAGGATGTCCAATTTAAAACTCAAGACAATGTTGATCGTTTTTTCGACATTAACGGTATCGTGATGACTGAATGGGTTCCAGAGGGTCAGACTGTCAACCAGACTTACTATTTGTCAGTTTTGACAACACTGCGAGAACGAGTTCGTAAGAAACGGCCCGAGTTGTGAAAAAACAACTGGTGGATTTTGCACCAGGACAACGCACCTGCTCATAACGCGCTATCTGTGAAGCAGTATTTGGCCGGTAAGCGCACTTCAGTGCTCGAACACGCGCTGTACTCGCCAGATTTGGCCCCGTGCGACTTTTTTTTGTTTCCGAAGATAAAATCTGCTTTGAAAGGGACCCGATTTAAGTCGATGGAAGCGGTAAAGCAAAAAACGGCAGAGCTCCTAAAGGCCCTCATCAAAGAAGACTTCCAGCACTGCTTCGATCAATGGAAGAAACGTATGGAAAGGTGTGTGGCGAGGGAAGGGGAGTATATTGAAGGGGAGCATTCGAATGTAGAATAATTTATATAATAAAACCCTTTTTCGTAACCAGTCTCGTTACTTAATAGCCAGACCTCGTAAGCCGCAGGTATTTTTTTCCATGAGTGCAGTGCAGTTAGCAAGTAAGTATCAATTGGTAATTATTAATTGGCCCATGAGTATCTAGAAAATCTTTTATGTTTACATAAATTGTTACTTGCCAATCAGTCCTTTACAATCGTACTAACAACATACGCTCGTAGTACATTCCTGGGTTTTCTTTGATTGGTTCTATTTCGAAATTCTTTCCTGCGAGGAACGAAGAAATTCCTGCGTGTACCATCATCACGTAGATGAAACGGAGAGGCTCGCTAATGGTTTCCTAAAACGGTTATTCCTTCCATTCAAGGGCTAACTTTAATTTATCGGTGTGTTTTCGAATACCTCTGCCATCAGGTGACTCTAATATAGCATTATTTCTACCCACTATTTCAACGATTTTCAAAGTTTCATCATAGTATTTATTGAACTTAGATGCCCTTATTTCCTTGAATACATACACATAGTCTCCAATTTCGGCTTTTAGTCTTTTGCCTTTTCTATCATATCTAGCTTTAGACTGTAACTTGGCCCTTATCTGATTATCCCTGGCGATGTGATTCATTTCATCCAAGCGAAGAAGTAAGTCTCGCAGGTACGTGTTATATGTACTCAGTTCTTTTTCGTCAGGTATTTTTAAAGGGAATCTTGCGATCCTTTCGAAAACCAATTCATAGGGGGTGAATTAAGTGGCTAAATATAAACTGGTATTATAAGTGAATACTGTGAAAGGTATTAATCTATCCCAGTCGTTATATGACTCTGAATACGTTCTGATGAAATCAGTTTATATCGCATGGCTTCTTCCTAATCATCCATTGGTCTGGGGTCTATATCCTGGTGTGGTAAGATGTCGTATTTTAAATGTTTTCATGAGTGTTTTCGTCAGATCCGACAGGAAGCTGGTTCCTCTTGTATGGTAAGCATATGGCTGTTGCCTCGAGGGGTTATTTTCAATTTGCCTACGGTGTCGATAGACACCTTGTCAAATGGTTCTATCGAGGTGTCCGTGATAATCATGGGTTCCCTTCTCTTAATTCGGTCCAACTTCTTCATACTGCATTCTCGGCATTTTCGGACGCAGTCCAAAACGTCATTTCTCATACCTAGCCAATAGTGTATCTCTCTGATTTTCTGGTATGTCTGGTTTACCCCTTGGTTTTCTCCTATCAGGCTCTCATGTGAATTTCGGATCATAACACTTCTTTTCTCCGGTGCAGGACAATCCACCTTTTCGTAGCATAGGGTTATGGTAATTGGACTACCCTCAAATGTTTCCGTCAGAAGTTGGGCTAATTACCCTGCTTCTAGGGCATCAAACATGTCCTCCCTTCGCGCAATGCGAAAGCTAGTAAGGCTTCTTTAAATCATTCTAGTTTTAAAACTCGCTAAAGCAATTCTTAAATTCGGGATAGTCAGACTATCAAATTGCTTATTTTTTGTAACTACTGATAATACGTTATGGTTTTTATAAGGTGTAAGCAAGATTTGGCCTACCTTTGGTCTTGTTTTCTTCAAATTTATTTGATTTGTTGCTCCGATATCAATCAATAACCTTGTTGTACTTATTATGCTTTCAATATTGCTATTGCGTGTACAACTTTGTTTCCGCCGTTTTGCAATAGATGGCTGTAGCGGTAAGTGGTAGTTGAAATAAATAGATCATAGATGTCATACAATAAGCTTAGGTATTTGTTAACATAACGCCATCGAAATATTAGTCGATTTGTGTCTGCATCATCAAGTTATTCTCGATTAAACATGTCAGCTTACGAGCCAAATTCTCGTCATTTGCGGGAGGTTTTAACTTTCTGCTTTAATATGAAGAAACCTGCGACTGAGGCTCATCGAATGCTCTCAAATACCTATGGTGAGGCCGCTTTTAGTAAAAGAACGTGCCGAGAGTGGTTTCAACGCTTCAAGAACGGCGATTTTAACGTCGAAGACCAGCATGGCGGTGGAAGAAAGAAGGTTTTCGAAGATGCAGAATTGGAGGTATTACTTGATCAAGACTCGTGTCAAACGCAACAAGAATTGGCAGGATCATTGAGAGTGGCGCAACAAGCCATTTCAAAACACTTGAGAGTCATGGGAATGATTCAGAAACAAAGAAATTGGGTGCTGTACGAGTTGAAGCCGAGAGATGTTGAACGGCGTTTGTGTGTTTGTGAACAGCTGCTTACAAGGCAAAGACGGAAGGAATTTCTGCATCGCATTGTGACTGGGGACGAAAAATGAGTTCACTACGATAATCCCAAGCGCAGAAAATCATGGGGATATCCGGGCCATGCTTCCACGTCGACGGCCAAACCGAATATTCACGGTTCCAAGTTCAAGCTCAGTATTTGGTTAGACCAGCTTGGCGTAGTGTATTATGAGTTGTTAAAACCGACTGAAAGAATCACAGGCGATCGTTATTGAACGCAATTAATGCGTTTGAGCCGAGCATTGAAAGACAAACGGCCGCAATACAACGAAAGACATGATAAAGTGATTTTACAGCATAACAATGCTCGACCCCATTTTGCGAAAGTGGTCAAGACATACTTGAAAACTTTGAAATGGGAAGTCCTACCCCACCCGCCGTATTCTACAGACGTTGCTCCTTCGGACTATCACTTGTTTCGATCACTGGCACACGGCCTGGCTGACCAGCACTTCCGGTCTTATGAAGAAGTAAAAAATTGGATCGATTTGTGGATCGATTCAAAAGATGACCAGTTTTTTCAACGCGGGATGCGATGCTGACCGAAAGACGGAAGAAAGGAGTGGCCAGCGATGGACAATACTTTAAATCATAAATGTATAACCAATTTTTTACAATAAAGCCTCGAATTTCGGAAAAAACGGCGGAAGCGAAGTTGTACACCCAATAGATACAAAATGTACGAGGTTGTCTCTCTTATAAGTAAGGTTTTATCGTGATATGTTAATGTTGTGTCTTGAAATCGACAGAGGGAGAGGTTATTATGATCCGTGGTAGTAGTCTCATGCGACTTGGCTAAGGATATGCATAATGTTAAAGGTAGTAATTTATTGAATGTATTTTTAGGCGTTTGGCCATAGTTTATTTTTATAATTGGTGGTTTTTTGAGTAAGGCATGCCAGGAGGGTTCTTTAGGGCTTCCGGGTATGCCAACTGCCTAGCTACATCGCAAGTGTCTCTTTACTTTTCCTGTTAGAGGAGTACTTTTAGCTTGTGGTTGTTGGTTGCAACAGAAGGGCGTGTCTGAAATGGGTTTGGATGTTTTATTCGGTATCTCGGGTATATTATCTGAGTCCTCTGCATCGGCATCACTGGTCGTTTCGTAATTAATCTTATTACATTACGGACATTGTTTTTCCAACTATGCAATTCGCCGTTCCATAATGTCGTCGTTGAGAGTATTGTCATCGTAAGGTTCTGCAGTGTTTCAATATTCTTGATGTTCGGGATCCACTATGTTTCCTTCAGAGAAATTATTTTTATCTCCGAGGGTGTTGTCCCTGCTCATTAGCAGTTGATCAGAGTTGTGCCCATATTCTTCCTAGAGACGCGTTGAAATTTCTTCAGTCTTCCGTTGTCTCCTTGTTTCTCGAAACCTCGCCATTTAATTCTTCATTGAATGCTTGGGGTTTGGATTCCTTAGATGTTCCTTGTGGATTGTCACCATATTCTTTTTCCTCGTTTTTTTCTGTCGCGGTGATCTCTTCGGTTTTGCTTTCTGAAGCTTCGGCCACCTCGACACAAATTGGTAAATTATCCTCTATCCGGTGGTGCCGCGAGTCAGTATCGAAATCCGATTCTTCAGTGTTTTGTTCCCGCAGCCCGCTCCTCCTAGAGTTGGTGCGCGGTGGCCCTTCATCTGTGTCCGCGTCGGTATTAATTGACTCTGTACACTTCAATATTGGTTATATGATAATATCCGAGCTGGCTCTGATCTCGGCCTCCGTAAGTGGATTTGCTGATACTGACCCTTGATCTGATTCTATCTTATACTCTCCGGTCTCTTCCAATCTATGCATTTTATTGGGTGTATTGACCGGTTTAGTAGAGAACCTCTGAGTATGGGGACAAACAGATGGATTCACAGATAAGAGCTTACTGATACTTCCTGATGCTCTGGAGGTGGTCGCTCTTGAAGTGTAGGGATTATTCCCTGAGCCTTGTTTAGTCTGAGCTCTATTACTATGAGCTACGGTATTGTGGTCTAGGTCGGGAGGTGTCTTGGCAGTCTTTAAACTAGGCGGCCTCCCTCGCCCTCGACTTTTTGTTGCCACATGCTCTAGGAAGGGAACTTCATGTCTCAAAAATTTAATCTTGTCAGGTTGTAGAACCAGTCTAGCGTCTTTCAGCCGATCTGAAAGTTGTCTTACTTTTTTATTGTGGTCTTGCAGATTCCTTGCGTATATTATTATATCATCGAGGTATACCAGAATTTCGGTGTTTTGAAGCCCCTTCAAGACGTTATCCATTAGTCTCTGAAATGTAGCAGGTGCGTTCTTTAATACCTCTGGCATATGCACGTATCGATAATGTCCATCCGGGGTAGTGAAAGCGGTCTCGTATTTGTCTTCGGGTTCCATGGGTATTTGTTGAAATCCACTAGCCAAATCAAAACATGTAAGACAATTTGCTTCTCCTAATTTATCTAAAATATCTGCTTTATTGGGTAGAGGATATGCATCCCCTATAGTCTTCTTATTGAACTCCGTAAAGTCAATAACTATTCGCCAATGAGTGTTACCATGACTATCTGGTCGTTTTGGGACCACCCAAATTTAAGAGGACCAGGATGAATTCAAGGGTTCTATTATGCCATCCCTTAGTTTCTTTTTTATTTAGTCACCTATGACTTCTCTGTTTTGAGGGATTTCGATATTGTTTGGTGTGTATGCGTACATCATTTTCTAATAATATCTCGTGCTCTACCCTATCGGTGAAAGGGAGGGGGTCTCCTGGCAATAAGAATACATCGCAGTACTCATCTATTATTTGATTCACGCTTTCTTTTTCCTCTTGATTACGCTGACCTACTCGAAGTAGACTTTGGAGTAGTTGAGTTCATTCTCATCGCTGACCTATTCTACTGGAAGGAGGTTCCGGCTCAGTATCGGTGTCAGGGTCAAATTCAGGGTAACATATTCAAAAGGCAGAATTTCTACGGGGTCTATATTTACACAGAGGTCTTCTTCTTGGGTGTTTATTACCATCACCCGACAAGTATTATGGTCATTTCGTACTATTCCCTCCCCTATATATACTCGATCGTTGTTAAGTTCTAACTTAGGCAAATATCCTTCCTTCAACTCGCTGGGTTTAATACTTATCTGGAGTACTTGTCTAGTTCTCCCATTAAGTATATACTTATGTTCGAATTTCTCTGGGCTAATGGCCAATTGATCTAGATATTCCTGATTTTCCATGGATAATTTACTCATTAATGTTTCAGATAAATCACTGTGGTCCTTGCAACGGTCTTTTGTTTTATATATTTTTCGGGTCTTCTGCTTATGTCGGTCATTCATGGATTGGAAAGGGACGGGTTGCATAACATCCCCGCTTATCATAAGTGCCTTGTTATGATATGATGTAATGGTTTCCTCCTTTTTTAAGTAACCTCGTCGTATTATCCCATCCTTGTCAATTTCGAATTTATCCGTCACAACATGAAATTTTGTCGGTGACCCCTGTATGGTTAAATAGGTGGACCAGTAAGATCTGTCCTCAAAGCCCGTCTCTCGTTTTCGGGGGCTTTTTCCTCTTTGTATACAGGGTCGGTTCGAGGTTGTATGAGCTTGAGCTCGTCATCGGGGTCTCGTGACAAGTCCCTATTGAGTTTAAATTACCCTCTGCTGGTCTTGCTTCCTGAAGCGGATTACTACCTGGTCTTCTCCAGGATTCATTCAGTCACGGTTGCCCTGTCGGGATTCGATTCCACGGTCCACCATAATTGGTTCGGGTTCGATAGTCACTCCAGGTATACTTATTGTCATTGCTGCATGGCTGATAATTAGAACATTTTGGTCTAGAATTATCATTCATAGGGTTATATAAACGTGAGTCGTTATTATATTGAGCGTAGTATTGATTCCTGTTATTTTGCGGGTACTGATCAGGGGTCCTTTAGGACGTTCATAACTACCTATGGGTGGGAAGTAATAAGTTGGACGGTAATGTCTTTGTGGAGAATATTTTATTCGCTCGTCGTACTGTGTTGGCCCATATCGTCTATTCGAATTGTAGTTATTACTCATGTTTGACCGGGCTCCTGGTGATGGAGTTTCTTTGGCTATGATTTGGACGTTTTTGCGATTATACTCCCGAGCATTCGGTCTATAGTTTATGTTGCCTTGGCCTTCTGGATAAGATCTATCGCTTCTACGTTTAATTGAACTTGATAACTCATTAACCTCTTCATCTTCTTCAATTCGTCTATGACTAGGTTTTGCGTCTGGTAAAATGTGTCTTCTTACTAGATTTTCTAATTCCACAGCGGCTTGATACGTCTTATTTCAATTAGCGGGCCGTTGACTATGCACAGTGGTGGCAATTGCTGCTAGTAGTCCCTTTTTGAACATTAACAATGCTATCTCCTCTAACGGTTCGATCTGCTCAGTTACTTGTTGTGACGTCACGCCGGGTTGCCTTAATGCTCCTCGGGCTCCCATTAATAGTATGTTTAGTCTATCATAGAACATCTCAACTGACTCTCCTCTTTTCATTGTTATATTATGTATCTTTTCTAAGTAATAAGAGTAGTCCTTCCCAAGTGCGAAGCACTCCTTTAACTGTTTTATTAAAGACTCAAGTCTTTAAATGCATATCCGTATATGCAGTCTCGAGCTTTCCCTTCCAAACATCCGAGTACGTTTTGTTATGTAATTTTCCTGTTGATTTTCCGAAAGTTGGGCAGCCCCATTTCTCACATCTATCAAGAAGTCTTTGAGTCGTCTGCTATAACCATTAAAAGTTTTTAAACCTCTAATGGCGTTCTTCAAGTTAATGCTTGATTCCATGGTTGTGACTAGGGCTTGGATAGATTTATCTGTGTTTTCATCGGCACCTTGGGTGGTATAGGTAGGTCCTTCCCTTTCACTATGTGGGTTCGGGGCTGTTGGATTTGCGGCCTCGAGCATGATAATAATTGTAGATTGGTCTTATTTGGTCTTACAAATATCGGTCATATATTTGTGTCAGTTTCTGCGCACTCTCCTGGTTTTTTCATTTTAAGTGTGTTTTGATTTAATCTCAATATATTAATACTTGGTCTGTGTTGGTTAATGTTTGTTTTGTTCAGATTTGAGAGGTAAATAGAGTGGATATGTGATTAAACCTGGCTTCCTTATTCTTTCGTTGAAATAATAGGTGTAAATAGATATTAATATGTTTAAATGGTTTTTATGTGTAAATACATTCATATACACAAGGTGTCACAAAAGTCCCGGAACAGCTGTATATTACCTAAGGTGGAGTATTCCGGAAAATGGACAAGATCAATCCTAAAGTAACTTTCAACGAGAAATTTAACAATATTCTCTATTTTAATTTTGACGATGTCTTTTAAGGTCATTTCAAGGTCAGGTCATGTTTTTTAAATTAGAACTCCCTTTTTTGACATTGGCAATCGAAAGAGCGGGAAATGTTAAGTTCAAATATGTACTTAGGTTATAAGGACACGTTGACCTTGAAGGTCAGCCAAGGCCATTTAAGCATGAACAAGGTCTGGTTATCTTTTGACATAAGAACTCCCCAATTATTTTTTAAATCGATGTATTAAAATTAGCAAGGTTTATCAAGTGTTGACTGTAGGCGTGACCTTGACGATGTCCTTTGAATTCATTTAAGGTTATTTCAAGCTCTACTCATTTTTTAATAAAAATTTCCTTTTTTGTTTATGTTCAAATAGCCTGGGCTGACCTTCAAAGTAAACGTGTCCTAATGAGCTAAGTATATATTTGAACGTAAAATTTCCCGCTCTTTCGATTGCCAATATCAGAAAAGGAAGTTTCAATTTAAAAAACATAACCTGACCTTCAAATGACCTTCAAGGACATCATCAAAGTCTAAATAGAGTTCACCATTAAATTCCTCGTTGAGAATTACTTAAGCATTGACCTTGACCATTTTCCGATATACCCCATTTTAGGAAATATACAGCCGTTCCGGGACTTTTGTGACACCCTGTGTATATATATATATATATATACACAACGTGTTCAAGAAGTCCCAGTACAGCTGAATAACTTAAAAAATAATAGTCCTGGAGAAAAACTTTCCGTTCAAGTTTCTCAAGAAATTTCCTTCGCTATCTGGCGGTGACCTTGGGTTCGACCTTAAATCAGACCTTCAAGGTCATTTGAAGGTCCAAATCATTTTTTTGATTCGTAATTTCTGTTTTTGACACCGGGAATAAATAGAGCAGATAATTTCACGTTTGAATATGTCCTTGATAATTTTTAGAATATAACCTTGAATGTTCATGGTGAGGGTCAAAATTGGAAATGATGGAGCTATTCAAAGGCGGTTACGGTAATGCGAAACAATAACGAATTAATTTTTATTATCCGTGGTTATCATCAGGTCGCTAATAAAAGTTAAGGCATAATTTTTTCGCATTACTGTAACCACCTTTGAAATAGCTCTATTATTTCCACATTTGACCGTCACCATGACCATTCAAGGTCAAATTTTGAGATGATTAAGGACATATTCGAACGTAAAATTTTCCGCTCTATTCATTTCCGGTGTAAGAAATTGAAGTTTCAATTTAAAAAATATCATTTTGACCTTTAAATGACCTTGAAGGTCTGCGTAACGTCGGTACACGACCTCTGTTTTTTTCTCTTGTCAGCCGATAAGTTTCTTCTCTGCCTTTCCTACCACGATAAAACTCCTCTACAACTTACGCGACGCACTCTTGACTGACATAGACCGTTGTGAAAACTAACCTAAACTCAAACCGAGAGTTAAATAGCCGCTCTCGTTAAAATTTGACTATGATGCAATTTTTTACAAACAATCACACACCAGTAATGAAAATCATGGATACTACAGCTGAAAATAATGTTCTCCTTTCTAAATCGGTCAATACGAATTTCATTGACATAAAAATTTTTGCAAGATGATTATTTCTTGAATAAACATCTATAGCGTAATTTGGGACATCACGCAATAACCTGGAATGTCACGAATTCCTCTTGCATAATCCTCATAATAATTATTTTTATAAATTATTAATTAATTACATAAAAATTCTTTTAAAATAAATAATTAATTTTAAGCCAATGTTCAGCTGTTACATGCATTTATTTTAAAAAAACATCCCTCTAGTTAAATTTTAATCTACTTGGATGGCCTTCAGCTCGCGCGCCGAATTTTGTTTTATGGCTTCAATCGACTGAAAACGGGTGCTACGAAGCGGCAATTTAAGTTTTGGGGAGAGGAAGAAGTCACAGGGAGCCAAATCCGACGAATACGGTGGTTGTTCAGGCGTGTTCGTTGAGTTTTTGGCAAAAAAGTCGGTCACAATCGTAGCTCGGTGAGACAGCGCGATATCGTCATGCAAAATCCACGAGTTGTTCGCCCACAAATTTGGCCGCTTCTTACGGATACGCTCACGCAAACGTTTCATAACGCCTAGATAATACTCTTTGTTTACCGTCTGACTCTCTGGAACGAATTCGTAGTGCATTACGCCACGGATATCGAAGAAAACAATGAGCATCACCTTCACTTTTGAGCGGCTTGGGCGTGGTTTTTTCGGTTTCGGCTCTTTTTTTCCCACCCATTCCGATGCTTGCTGGCTTGTTTGCATATCGTACTCGTACACCCACGTTTCGTCACTAGTTGTGATGCATTCCATGAATGCGGGATCGGAATTGGCGCGATGCAGCATGTCCGAGGCGACCTGTTAGCGATAGCATTTTTGAAGAAAATTAAGCTCTTTTGGAACGAGTCTTGCGGCCACCTTTCTCATGCTCAAAATATCAATTAAAATCGTACGTGTGAACTCGTAAAATATCTCAAGTTCATGTGCTATCTCTCTCAAGCTGGTATGACGGTTTTCAAGCACCATTTCCTTAATCTTATCGGCGTTTTCTGCGGTCGAAGCCGTCGATGGGCGTCTGGAACGAGGCAAGTCTTCGACGACTTCACGACCCTCCTTAAAGGCTTTGTTCCACTCATACACACAGGTTTTCGATAGTGCTTCATCACCAAAAGCCTTTTGCAACATTTTCAATGCATTGGCACACGAAATTTCATTCGCAACACAAAATTTTAGACAAATTCTTTGTTCAACGTAATCACCCATTGTAAAAAATCGGCACGCACTATTGACATCGACTGACTTAATCAGCTACTGTAAACACACTCGTTGACAGATTTCGCTCAAACTTGGTATAATCATAAAGGACAGTTGTACCAACCTAGAAAAAAAATTTTACCTTTATAAATTGCCCCGCCAGATTTAAATCGACAATTCCCGGTACTTTTTTGACAGAATGTATACAGCGACAATTCACCTATTGTATTGTAACGTCGGTAAACGACCTCCGTTTTTTTTCCTGTGTTAAGTCGATAAGTCTTCTCTCTGCTTTATTTTTCTTTCCTGCCCTTGCCGATTAGCGGGAAAGCGCTTCGATCTCATCGACCACTTGCGTCGAACTATAGTAAATTTTTTCCTCCAGTGAGAATTTTTCCCTTTAAAACTTACTTAACGCGCGGGCTATTGACACAGACCGTTGCGAAAGAGACCCTAAGCGTGAGCTAAGAGTTTACGAGTTTTCCCGGTACGGTAGAAAAAACGGTACATGCACTTGAGTCTAACGAAAGGACACTAGGCCAAGCACGTGCACGTCATTCGGCACCGAAAAACATAAAACTGTCCCATAAACACCGTTTTTT
Source organism: Chalcis sispes (assembly GCA_949987625.1). Classification (NCBI taxonomy): domain Eukaryota; kingdom Metazoa; phylum Arthropoda; class Insecta; order Hymenoptera; family Chalcididae; genus Chalcis; species Chalcis sispes. The sequence goes on along the minus strand of OX465095.1, from coordinate 27,482,700 downwards.
CTACCCGTAGTTTTCCTATCTAAAATACGTATTTTCTTTTTTTCGAACTTTCCCTGCGTAATACAATTATAACGTTATGCAATATTTTTAAATTGCTTTATTATCGTAAATTATAACCGTAAATTTCGCTTACCGATACACTGAACAGGTAGCGTCATAAAACAATAAATAGGTCACTAGGAAGATCTCGGTAAATAAATTGTATAACTGTTTTAAACTAGGAATATATTGAATAATATTTAAATAAAATAAAAAATACAATGTTTAACGAAAAGCATAAAAACTGCGATTTTCAAAAATATCTCACAAGGTATATTTTTATACAAATTAAATTTAAAAATAATTATTTGAAATCTGAAAGAAAAAACATAAAAATTACATACAAATTATTAAATAAAATTTCTTATTGAAACTACTTAACATATATCAAATAAAATCTAAATTTTATAAATAATTTAAAATCCAAAAATAAGTTTCTAACAGTTAAATAATTTATTTCACCAAAATACAGCAAACTCTTGCTTCTTGCACGATTTACGACAAATTTATATTTTTTAATATTATAAAAGGGTAATTATTTTTAAATAAAATAGAACATGTATATTAAATAAAAAAAAAAACACAATTGCTATCTTCAAATTCAATCGAATTTTACTTTAAAATAATACAGCCGATTTTTCTTTCTAAGTGTATGCATATAAAAATGTATACGTATACTATAAAAAAGAATTATACTAAAAATATCTACAACAATTTTTCACGATAGCAAATTATTACAAACGGCCTGACTATGTTCGTTTTCATTGAACAAAATAACAAGATAATTTTCTATTCTTTCTTTTGAAATAAAAAGATAAAAAAAAAAAAAACAAACACATGTAATAAATTTTCCTATGCATTAATTTTCTTTAATAAAATTTATAAACGTTTAAGATAATTTGAATTATAAAGGAATCGTTTTATCTTTTTATTAACAAAACCAACATTTAAGTTTAAGCCAATGCGAGTATTTAGAATTTAAGTTAACCTTTACATTAAAATAAAAAAATACGCAAAAATGCGCATAAAGCAAAAAAATATGTTATTGTGCGTAAATACAAAAAAATACTATATATATATCATACATTAAACCAAAATGTTTTGTAAAATTAACATTATAAATATAATATTTTTTTTGTGTTTATTTAGTTAATAATTCTAAAGGTAAAATTATATTTTGAAACCTTAGTAGTTAAAATCGTTCTTTTTTATATCTAAGCATTAATTATGCTTAAAAAAAAAAAAAAAAATCACATTAAATTACATTTTAAATAATTTAAGCAATTATATTTACGTAAATAGTTAAACATTGCAACAAATCTTTTTATAATTGTAATTATGGTTAGAACTAAGCTACAAAATTGATTCTTTTTTGTAGCCTAGTTAAAATTTTTTACTAATTAATATAAAAATAACAATTTACAAAACATAATAATATTAAGATTAGTTTTAAGTAATTACAAAATTTTTGTAAAAGTGGAAAATCCCCTCTCAACCTCTCTCTCTCCGACTTCAAGACGACACACCCTTGCAGAGGCTTTCCACGCCCTCTCAGACAGGCCCTCCGAGGAGAAAGGGGCCCGAAAATCTTATCCTCTCCAGAAATTTTCCGAAAAAAGGATTCGTTCGGCGCTACTTCGGAAAAGCGTATAAATATCGTGCAAAATTTTCGACAGCCAGCAGACCTCAGGCAGCACTCGAGGGAAACATTACTTCAAGAGCAGACCTCAGGCAGCACTCGAGGACAAGCAATCACTAGGAATCACTACGCGAATTCGTTTGGAAGCAACGGCAGCCGAAGTCTGGACTATTTTTCAATTTCTGGCGTACAAACTGTTCTTTTCAGAACAATTTATTTTTTTGATATATGTAAACTTTAAGAGAAGAATCAGAAGACGACAACCAAGAAGAACGAAGAAGGAGACGACGACCAAGAAGAAGTAAGAAGAAGTCAACGACAAGGAACAGCAGCAAAAGAGAGAGAGAGAGAGAGAGAATTTTTCCACCGCAACCAACACCAAAAATAAAAGTGAGTTCATTATACTATAATTGTTTTCTTCTTTCCTATCACTATATCCTCCAACAGAGTTTTTGGCCGAAAAGCGGCCGATCACTCTGTTCCAAGTTACATTTTTGTTAGGTCCTCGTCCAGAGTAGGGCTCGAGCCTGCTTCCGATTTGGGAAGAGAGGCTCTTGCAACTGCTCACTCCTGCACTTCACACCACTCCTACGAACTCTTTTGAATCTCCTCTGCCACCCCGAGCCCATAAGCTTCACTGCTTAGGCTCGAAACGGCAAAAATTGCAGTGTAGACTGAAAATCAGTCTAAGAGTAGCGTACCGACATTACACTATTTATTATTATGTCACTATTTTATTGTGAATATTTATTATTGTTATATTATTTTATATATCTTTAATAACTGACTGCGACATGCGTTTTTATAAAAATATTGGAATTCTGTAATTAAAATTAATTATTCGATTAACTGCCTACAGAACAATTATTTTCATATTAATTTACAATTACATTAGCGTGTCATACGCCTATTAAATAACTCTTTGGAAATAAAGTAAACCAAATAAGTACTTCTCCAACAGTCCATCAATTAAAAATTATAAAGAATGACTATTAAACATATCATTCTACAACTATTTCTTCTTTTGTAATAATAAAACACTCATAGCAGTCTTTTCTTTATTATTTAAATACTCATTTTTTATCTAATTATTTAAAATGTGACGAAAAACTTCGTTCTGTTGTAATATGCGTTAAACTATAAATGACACACGATCATACAAATTAAATTAACATAATTTTATTGTATATAATAAACCTATGTAAAAATTTTGTAAAAATGGATCATCTCTCTCTAATTCTTACTCTCCAACCGAGAAGCCCGCCAGAAAGAGGGGGCCTAAAAAACTCGGCCTCTCCCCGAATTTCCCGATCAAAGAAGGAATTTGCTGAGTAGCTTCTCCAACGCATTTAAATACGGCACAAAATGATCACCAAGCAGCAGACCTCAGGCAGCACTCGAGAACCCACGTACTATGCAAGCGTTAAAAAGGATCCACGTATTACACAAACATTAAAACGGACCATCCACTACGAGCAGACCTCAAGAAGAGACCACACGGAGAAGAAGACGACAAGAAGGCAGTCGCAACAAAAGAGAGAGAGAAAGAGAGAGAGAGAGAGAGAGAGAGAGAGAGAGAGAGAGAGAGAAGATCGTCCTTATTCTTTGCATCTCACATTCAATAAAAAGCAAGTTCATCTAAGACTGTGTTTTTTTTTTCTTTCATTTCCAAAGAGATAGTATTAGCCCGAATCGGCTAACTATCTCCATCCAAAGAAAAACACTTAGTAGGTCCATTCCAGGACAGCATATAGGCCAACATCGGCCTATACGGTTGTCCAGTCCCGAATTTCATTTCAATCCCTAAAAATTCTTACAACTCTAACTCCTCTGCCGTCCCGAACCTTAAGCTCAGTAAGGCTCAGTAGTACTTAGGCTCATAAAGGCGAAAAGCAGTTCACGTTAATTTTAAACGCGGCTGCAATGTCAACCCGACGTCACATCTGATTTTAGGTCAAGGCCAAGGTCATCGCCAGGTAGCCAAGGAAATTTTTAAAAAAATTTGTATGAAAAGTTTTTCTCAAGGACTATTATTTTTTTAGTTATTTAGCCGTACTGAGACTTTTTGAACACGTTGTATATGTGTATACATATATACGAGGGTAGTCCCAAAAGTACCCGACCTGACTTATGAATACAGGTAGTTTTAAAAAAACAATTACTGCGATTGACAATACCACCTTTCAACCACTTAATGTGATAAATTCATAACGGTACGTTTATTATTATTTTTTTTACAGACATCCAAAGTGAACGCTCTCAGTGAATTTGTAAACATGGGAAAAATCGGGCATCGTTATGTGATACAATACTTTCATTTGAAAGGTCTAAGTCCAACCGATATCAAAGCCGAGTTGAATTCTACTCTAGGAAAGTCTGCTCCTTCGTTTACAAAGGTCAAATATTGGGTAGCTGAGTTTAAGCGAGGTCGTACGAGCTGCCAAGATTAACACCGCAGTGGTCGACCAAGTGAGGTCACTACGTCAGAAAATGTGAAGAAAATCCACAAAATGGTATTGGATGACCGTCGACTAAAAGTGTGCGAAATAGCAGACATGGCAGGCATTTTGAAAAGTGCTGTGCATCGCATTTTGGCCGAAAATTTGGACATGAGAAAGCTGTGCGCAAGATGGGTGCCGCGTTTGCTCACAATGGAGCACAAACAGCAACGTGAGAATGTTTTCATCGGGTGTTTGACAATGTTTGACGAAACATGGGTCCATCATTTTACATCAGAGACCAAGGAGCAGTCAAAGCAGTGGACTAAAAGGGGAGAACCGGCTTCAAAGAAAGCAAAGACAGTTCAGTCAGCCGGCAAGGTCATGGCATCCGTTTTCTGGGATGCGCGTGGAATAATATTCATTGATTATCACAAAAAAGTAAAAACAATCAACGGCGCATATTATGCAGCCTTATTGCAGCGTTTGAGTGATGAAATCAAGAAAAAACGGCCCCATTTGACGAAAAGAAAAGTGTTGTTTTATTACGACAACGGACCAGTCCACACGTGTGTCATTGCGATGGCTAAAATCATTGAGTTGAAGTTCAAATTGCTTCCTTACGCACCCTATTCGCCAGATCTGACTCCCTCGGACTATTTTCTTTTTTCGAATTTGAAAAAATGGCTCGGCGGCAAAAGATTTGCCAACAATGAAGAGGTAGAGTCTGCGGTTAATAGGTATTTTGAGGAACTTGACGGTTCCTACTATAAAGCGGGTATTGAAGCTATTAAACATCGTTGGGAAAAGTGCATCGAACTAAAAGGACAATATGTTGAAATATAAAAAACATTTTCGCAATTTTTTTACTGTTTTCTTTGTCGGGTCAGGTACTTTTGGGACTGCCCTCGTATATATATATATATATAAAGTTACAGACTTTTGAGAATTTTTTTATAGATAAAAATATATATTAGAAAATAAATAATATATATAAGTTATTATAGAATAGATAGTAATATATGGATAATATAAAGTTAAAAATAAATTTTAAACCAAATCCATAAATAATTACCATATATATTTACAATATAACTTAATAACTTAATAATCATTGTCAAAATGCTTTTGTAACACGGTGCATTGTCCTGATAAAGGATTTTTTTCTTCTGCAAACCGGGTCTTTTGTCACGAATTTTTTTCTTCAGCTGGTCTAAAAGGTTATAATAATATTCAGAATTTATTATTTTACCAGTTTGCAAGTAATCCACAAACAAAATTTCTTTCGCATCCTAAAAAACTGATGCTAACACCTTCTTGGCCGATTTCTGGACACGAACTCGTTTCGGAGCCGAAGAACCAGGTTCACACCACTCTTTAGCTTCTTGTTTTGATTCAGGATCATGGTAATAGACCCAAGTCTCATCCATAGGGCTGAATCGACGTACAAAATCCACTTTATCCTTTCGAAAACGCTCTAAATGTTGCTGAGAAAGTCGCATCCGAATGTGATTTTGTTCCATTGTTAGCGAATGCGGCACCCATTGTGCACACAGCTTTCTAAAACCCAATACTTAAGTCAAAATATTGCTTATACTGACGAATGAGATGCCTAGGGCTTCTACTAAATCTCTTTCAGTCACTCGACGATTTTTCAATACGATATTCTGTATTTTTTCTACGATTTCCGGTGTTGTTGCTGTTTTTGGATATCCTTGACGTGGATTGTCTTCAAGGCTTGTACGACCACGTTTAAATTTAGTAACCCATCTTTCTACTGTACTAATTGAAGGTGAAGAGTCTTTATATACTTTCAACATTCGTTCATAAATTTCCTTTGCTTTTAAACCTTCCAAAAATAAAAATTCAATCACTGCACGATACTTGATTTTTTCCATTGTAAAAAAATACTGTGACACGTCGACACTAAATGACTTGTAAACAGAGAATGAATTGAAAGATTGAAATGAAACTTCACATACGTTCATATGAAGAGTGTACCAACATAACAAAAAAAAATTTAGGCTAGTAGCAACACCCTCTCTTATCGAACCGCAAAACTTATTGAACAGCCTGGTAGTTCGTAAACGTTTGTTTAGGAGAGGAGTGTGTTTCCAGAATTGAGCAGATGCAGGAGGCTCGGTTGCTGAAATTGGAATTAGCCTTGAGCCCTGCTCTGGATAAGGTCCTTCTAAGATGATAGTGGATAGAAGAATAGTCGGCCATGTTTTAGCCAATAATTCTGTTGGAGGATTTTAAGATGAAGAAAAGATTTTATAACATTTAAATCCGAACTCACTTTTTATTTAAGAATTCAGGGGTGCGTGACAAATCCTCTCTCTCTCTCTCTTTATCTCTCTCTTTCTCTGTTGCTGTGGTTGACTTCTCGTCGTCTTCTAATTCTTATTTATTTGAAAAATTGAATAGTCTGCTTGTCGTAGCTGCTTCGTAGTTGCTTCCTAGAAGTTTTCTTGTAGTTGCTTGAGGTCTGCTCATAGTGATAATTTCTTGCTTGCATGTAGTAGTCGATGCGGTCGGTCAATATGTTTTTCTGAATGGCGACCAGGGGCCGGAAAGGCAGGGTGGAAACTTATCGGCTGACACAAAAAAAAAACGGAGGTCGTATACCGATGTTACATAAGTAATGCATTCAAATATGTATATATATATATATATATATATATATATATATATATATATACGTGGTCTGGCTATTCAATAACAAGACTGATTACAAAAAAAGGTTTTATTATAAAATTTTTTCTACATTCGAATGCTCCCCTTCAATATACTCTTCTTCCCTCGCCACACACCTTTCCATACGTTTTTTTTATTGATCGAAGCAGTGCTGGAAGTCTTCTTTGGTGAGGGCCTTTAGGAGCTCTGCCGTTTTTCGCTTTACCGCTTCCATCGACTCAAATCGGGTCTCTTTCAAAGCAGATTTTATCTTCGGAAACAAAAAAAAGTCGCACGGGGCCAAATCTGGCGAGTACAGCGCGTGTTCGAGCACTGAAGTGCGCTTACCGGCCAAATACTGCTTCACAGATAGCGCGTTATGAGCAGGTGCGTTGTCCTGGTGCAAAATCCACCAGTTGTTTTTTCACAACTCGGGCCGTTTCTTACGAACTCGTTCTCACAGTGTTGCCAAAACTGACAAATAGTAAGTCTGGTTGACAGTCTGACCCTCTGGAACCCATTCAGTCATCACGATACCGTTAATGTCGAAAAAAACAATCAACATTGCCTTGTAATTTGATTTGGATATCCTTGCTTTTTTGATTCTGGGCGATTCAGGTGTCTTTCAATGCATCGATTGCCGCTTTGTTTCAACATCGTATTGAAAAATCTACGTTTCGTCGCAAGTAATAATGTTTTTCATCAGTCCGCAATCTTTTTTTTACCTTTCAAGGAAATCTGAGCAGACCTGTTGACGCAAGAGCTTTTGGACAGGAGTAGGAGTCAGGTTTTTTGGCACCAACTTCGCACAGACTTTCGCATGTGTAATTCCTCGTGTAAAATTTGGCTAACCGTTTCTTAATCGGCGTTTACAGCCTTGGCAATCATCCGGATGCTCATTCGACGATCTGCACGCACAATTTGGTTGATTTTGGTCACTGTTTCCGGAGATGAAACAGTGACAGGGCGATCTGGGCGTTGGTCATCTTCAGTGCTCACTCGGCCCTCACTGAAGCGCTTACACCACTTAAAAACACGCGCACGAGATAGAGAATTGTCCCCATAGGCCTCTTGCAACAATTTACAGCACTCAGTCGGAGTTTTTTTTCAATTTAACGAAAAATTTGAGATTGATACGTTGCTCCTGTTCTTCGTCACTAATGATTTTCGGTACGAGAAAAAAACACGTTCGTTTTAAACCGCTACTGCACAAATACAATAATAGTGACGAGAACGTGTTTTGGTACGTGCATAGACAAGATATTTAGATACCCAACGCACTACTGGTTTTTTTCCCCACCTCTCTACGGCGCCCTCTAGGCGCGCAGTCTCGTTATTTAATAGCCAGATCTCGTATATATATATATATATATATATATATATATATTGTATATATATATGTAAAGAAAAATATAATTTTCTTTGATTTAAATATCCCTGCGCATCAAGTGCCATCGTGATCGTGACAGAACGCGACATACACAGAGGGATAGTTATTTTGATAATCTATGGTGAATTATAACCTATAAGTGCTGTGATAAGAAAGCAATTTATTAAAAATAATTTTGTTAGAAAGCTAAGAATAGCAAGCTGATTGTGATTTAGGAATCTACAATGTGATTAATAACATCAAATGTCGTTTCTTTTATTACAGATAAAGTTTATTTTTGTTATTGTTAATTCATACTGTTTATTTATGTGAATCTTACATGTAAATCAATAGAATAAAACTTTTCTTACAGAGAAACTCAGTTGTGTTTTGATTAACTGTGTCGTCCAAATCACTACGAATAGAAACTCATATTATATAAAACGACATTAAATGTCAGAAAATGGAAAAGTTGAAATTTACGTTTCAAGTAAAATCAACAATAGACGGAAAGTCTAACTATATTGCCATAACTTTAATTGCCACACAAGATGACAAAGTTTTCCTGATTCCGGAGGAATATTAAGCAGTATCACAGTATCACAACCATGTCCAAACCTCTAAAGCTTTCGCTACAGTGAAAAATACATTAAAGAAAAGACATCAAAGCAGAAGCGTATGGATAAAAATGACAGATGCTCTATTACAAGCATACTGTGATGAGGATGAAAACATTATTTTGCCAGAACCAATTACTTGAGGAAATTACCCAAGGCCCGTCAGCTATTATCAGTAAACATAATTTGGAAGATCCATTAGTGAAAATTTTGGAAAAATTAATTGAAAGTCAACAAAACAAAGAAAAACAAAGTATGAAGAAGCTAGCCGATAGATTTGTGATTGAAAAATTTGATGGTAAAAATATAAATGCATATAACTGGATAAAGAAACATTTGAAAAAGTGTGGGCGAGGTTTGACATAGTAAAAGAGGTGGAAAAAATTATAATTTTCAGATTATTTCTTGAAAAATCCTGCGCTGAATGGTACTCTTCCATGATGATCAAGCATAGTTTACAATCTGAGTGGTCCGAGTGGAAATCAAACTTTTTGCAAACCTATGCTAATAAAGGTTGGACTACAAGCAAGTATGCGTTATTTTTCAAGTATCAATCAGGATCTTTATTAGAATACGCTATTAAAAAAGAAAAACTTCTATTAGAAGTCAGAAAAACAATAGATCAAGGGTCCCTAATTGATATAATTGCTGCCGGCTTACCAGATTTCATAACAGACAGAATCAACAAAGAGGAAATTATACAAACAAAAGACTTATTTAATGAACTTGGCAAGTCAGAAAATTTGGTAGAAAAAAAAAAAAAATTATAAAAAAGAAAGATGATACTAAGTCAATGAAAGAAAAGTGTAGTATTTGTGAAAGTTTACAAAAAGGTGTGCGCTATCATCCAGAAGATTCCTGTTGGTTTAAAACAAAAATGAACAGTGGAAAGGAAAGAAATAATAAACAAATGAAACACATTAACAATTCAGAATTGGAATGTGAACTGCAGTGTGAAGACCAAAAAAACTAATAGTGCCGCCGTTAATTAAAGTAAAATTAGTATTGAATAAAAATGTAGAAGTATTTGGAATCTATGACTCTGGCTCTAATGTATTATTAATAAATTCAAGATTATTGAAGATAAACAATAAAGAATCGAGTTACTCTAGCAATACTAATTTAAAAATAATTAATGGCGTCAAAAAGCCAAATGGCATAATAACACTCGATATAACCATTTTTAATGTGGAAAAAAAAATGAATGTTTTTGTAATAGACAAACAAAATTTTGATTACGATTTTTCAATCGGATTAGATTGTATCAAAGAGTTTTTCTTAATTCAAAATGAAAACTTAGAAATCACTCAAAAAGTTCCTACACAAAGAAGTGAAGTAGTTTCCAAGGAAACAAATAAGTCAGATATTGACACTTCTAAGGAAATAAAATCTGATAATTTTATTAACTTCAACGAGAACTTCATTGAAGAAAACTTCAAAATTTGGATAAATCATCTAGACTATCAACAACAGGCAGTTATTGATGATTTAATATTGAACAATAAATCTGTATTTTCAAAGGACATATATGACATTGGAATGGTAACGGATTATGAAGCACGCATTGATCTGTCAATAGAAAAATATTGCAGTAAAAGGCCATATCGTTGCACAATTGAAGACAAAAAGAAGATTGAAAATCAAATTGGAAAATTATTGGAAAAAAAAATAATAGAGGAATCATATAGTCCGTTTGCAGCTCCAGTTACATAAGCTTATAAAAGAGATGAGAAAAAGAAGTCAAGATTGTGCATAGATTTTCGAGACCTTAATAAAATCGTTGTCCCTCAATCACAGCCATTCCCACTTATTGAGGACCTAATAGTGAAAACTAGAGATTGTAAATTTTTTGACACTGGACCTGAATTCAGCATTTTGTTCAATACCTCTACGTATTACAGACAGACACAAAACTGCATTCGTCACCCAAGAAGGCCATTTCCAATGGATTTGCTTACCATTCGGCTTAAAGACCTCACCGGCTATATTTCAGAGAATAATGTGTAATATAATACGGAAACACTAGCTTGAAGATTTCACAGTATGTTACATTGATGACATCTTATTATTCTTAAAATCATTTTCAGATCATGTCAAACATCTGGAACAGCTATTTCAAGCAATTAAAAGTGAAGGTTTAAGACTAAAATTTTCAAAATGCATGTTTGCAGCCGATTCAGTCAAGTACTTGGGGCACATAATACAAAATAACTCAGTTAAACCTCTGAAAGACAACTTAATATCAATAAAAACTTCCCTACTCCAAAAACGAAAAAGAATGTGAGACAATTTTTAGGAAAAATAAACTTTTATCATAAGTATGTGCCGAGAATAGGAATAAAATTGGAACCATTATATAACCTGTTGAGAAAAGGACAAACCTTTAACTGGACTAAGGCTTGCCAAGAGTCATTTGATGAAATGAAACAAATATTATGTTCTCATCCAATATTGACCATTTTTGATCCGAACCTGCCTATCTACATATACACAGATGCCAGTATTTTAGGACTAAGAGCAGTTCTAATACAGCCACAAGAAAACAATGAAGAGAAACCAGTGGCATACTTCTCCAAAAAATTGAATGAAGTTCCAAAAAAGAAGAAAGCTGTATATCTAGAATGCCTAGCAATTAAAGAATGTGTGAAGTATTGGCAGCATCTGTTGATAGGTAGGAAATTTACTGTCTTTTCAGATCACAAGCCCTTGGAGAATATGAATATAAAGTCATGAACGGACGAAGAGTTAGGAGATCTAACATACTACCTATCACAATATGATTTCCAGATTAAATATTCTCCAGGAAGATACAACATTGAAGCTGATTGCCTAAGCAGGAACCCAGTTCTAGAAGCAAATGAAAACCTGGATGAACAATTAAAAATAGTCAACATAATAACACTAGAAGATATCTTAAAAGACCAAATTAAAAATGAAAAGATACAGTGCAGAAAAGACAAGTTAATAGCAAAAAATAACATTTATTACAAGAAAGTAAAAAAAAAAAAGAAAAAATAATCCTATCAGAGAAATTTAGAATACAGTTCATCAAAAAAGTACGTGCAGACCTGGGTCACATAGGAATTAAACAAATGCACCGAATGATCAGCTCATGGTACACAGCAGAAAATATGACAAAAAACATTAAAAGAATCTGTGAAAGTTGTATGGTATGTATAAAGAACAAAGCAAGAGGACAAAACAAATATGGATTGATGTCCCACTTGGGTCCCGCCACAAAACCTTTTGAGATATGTTCCATTGATACGATTGGAGGATTTGGGGGCTCAAGGTCAACAAAGAGATACTTTCACCTGCTGTCAGACCATTTTACAAGGTATGCATACATTGTGACGTCAAGCACACAGAATGCAAATGATTTCATAAAACTAGTGAAAAACTGTGCGGAACCTAACGACATTGGCATGATTCTCTCAGACCAATACCCAGGTATCAATTCTAGAGACTTCAAAAGGTTTTTGGAAAAAAAGAACATTCCAATCATTTTTACTGCTGTGGACTCACCCTTCTCAAATGGCTTAAACGAAAGACTAAATCAAACTTTAGTCAATAAAATCATATGCAAGATAAGCGAAATTAACGCCAAAATGGCATGGAAAACTATAGCACAAAATCGTGTAAAAAGCTACAACGAAACGGAGCACACTGTCATTGGATATGCTCCAAAGTATCTTCTAAACGGAACAGACGTTACAATTTTGCCAAATGAGCTGAAACTTAAAAAGACCGAGTATGATCTGATCCAAGACAAAGAAAAAGCGTTGGAAAATACAATCAAATCATATAATTACAACAAGATGATTCATGATAAAAATCGAAGACATGCAGACTTCAAAGTTGGTGATACCGTTTTTGTGGATAATGGAAATAAACTGAATAGAAAAAAGCTCGACGAATTGAGAATCGGACCCTATAAAATCATAGAAAAAATATCAAACTAAATTTACAAGATAAACACAAACCATAGAAAATCAGAGTCAAACTTTTTCCACATCTCGAAACTAACTTCAGCTCCTGCGCTCGAAGTCCATGAAGAGGACGTATGAGTAGTCGTATTGTTATACCTTCTGTGGGAGAGGGAGATGTAATGAAAAATATAATTTTCTTTGATTTAAATATTCCCGCGCATCAAGTGCCATCGTGATCGTGACAGAACGCGACACACACAGAGGGATAGTTATTTTGATAATCTATGGTGAATTACACAGTGTGTCCCATGGAAAACGGAACTTTTTCAAAATAAAGACAAAATCTCAATAATCCGGCAAATCTTATTTATTTTATTTAAAATAGTCTCCTTCCGCATCAATACAACGTTTTGCACGATCAATTAACATATCGAGTGAGTTTTTGAGATCATTTTTATCCATCGACTTTAGTATGTCGGTCGTCGCTCTTTGGATGGCCTCTACGTCGGCATAACGTTTTCCTTTCATAGGCAAGTGCAATTTGGAGAACAAGTAGAAGTCGCAAGGAGCCAAATCCGGCGAGTACGGTGGATGGTTGATGGTTAAAATGGAATTTTTGATCAAAAAATCCGTGATCAAGTTCGATCGATGAGACGGGGCATTATCATGCAACAAACGTCAGTTCCCTTTTTCACGGTATTGTGGCCGCACAGGACGAATACGACTGAGCAAACGCTCCATAACACCAAGATAAAACACAGCAGTAATCGTTTGACCAGGTGGAACGAATTCACGATGAATAATACCCTCCGAATCGTAGAAACAAATCAACATTGTCTTCATTTTTGACTTTTCAAGACGACTTTTTTTCGGATTTGGCTCGGTTGGGTGCTTCTATTCAACACTTTGACGCGTGGTTTCGGGATCATATTGAAAACATCATGTCTCGTCACCAGTCACAATTGAATATTTCAAGTTGGGGTCCTTTTTAACTCTTTAATCAAATCCTTACAATGTTGAATTCAGAGCAATTTTTCGTAGTCGGTCAATTTGTGTGGAACAAAGCGTGCACACACCTTCCGTAGATTCAAATGATCGGTCAATATACGATGAATTGAATTTTCGGACTTATACAATTCCATTTCCATGTATCGCAATAAAGATTTTGGCTCATTTTTCATAAATTCACGCACTTTTTCAATGTTACTTTGAGTAACCACGGTATTCGAAGGACCTGAATACCTTAAAAACGATATAAATATTTATAATATATGGTCATTCAATAAGATGCCTGTATTACAGAGCATAACTATTGGACAAGTATTTGTACATAAATTCCTACAATAATTTTACTAATTTAAATAAATAAAATAAGCTAACAGGCTGGGTAACAATTTTAAGGCAGTCACTCCGTGTGATATGTTGAAAAAATCGTTTTTTTTTTTTTTTTTGTATAAATTGATTCCTAAACATGTGAAGAATATGCTGGTTCAAGTGATTTTCCGATATGTGAAGTCGTTGGAAAGTTACAGTAGTTAACGGTGAGTAAAGAATTCATAGTTTAAATCGTATTTGAACTTTTAAACGCGTTTTTCTCAACACTGCATTTTTTTAACTTACCTCCACGATATCTCAAAAATGGTTTAACCGATTGCTTTAAAATTTTAATGGCAGATTTGGCACATGTGCAGTCGTCGATTAGACTAACATAATGCGAAAATTTCAAGCCGTTTCTTTTTGTAACAAAATGATCCAAAAAAAATCATAAAATTTAACAATTAATTTTTAAAAACAAGTTAATTATTTAATTTTTAATATTTTCGAATAATCTTAGTTCATTCACTAGCAACAGTTTTGTAGATTAAAATGCCGTTGGTTTTTTAATTTGAGATGAACCGATCAGCCGGAATCATGGAGGCCGTTGACGCACTTTTTTCGAGATGGGTGCCTTTGGAGTGGTGCAAAACAGATTCTAATGAAGATTTTGGCCTGAAAATTGTCTGACTTACTGTTAAAATGTTAATAAATCTATAGTAAAAAGTTGCAACTCCTATATTTTAATTGTTCCTCAAAAAAAGCCTAAAAAAAAGCTAAAAGAATTGGCCGTCACGCGGAGTGACTGCCTTAAAGCAGTATAAATTATTTGTATTGCTATAAAAATAAAGTTAAATAAACATTAAAAACGAAACAAACCTAAGAAACCTTAAAAGTTAGTAGATGTCCAAATAAAATTTGGAAACTTATCCGAATAATCTTAACTTTTAGTAATCATTAAATTTACTCGATAGTTATTTTGTACGAACATTTAATTACACAAGCTACATATAATCAAGCGTGTTTAATAAATTCTTATACGAATAACCACCCTGCTAAAAATATTTGGTTAAAAGTTATTAAAACCGATTAAAATTTATTAGAATTAATTAAATTTCAATTGGTTCTAATAAATTTTAATCGGTTTAAATAACTTCTTATTGGATTTTTTTAGCAGGGCAGTAATGTCCTATTTAGAAAATGTCTTTTCATGTATACTGTAAGACACATACAAGTATACGTTACAGAAATTATTTTTCATATAACTGTATTTCTTTGCGTATAATATGTAGGATTGTAGTCAATTCAGAGTAATAGTTATAAATCTGCTTAAAATAAGCCTATACATTTAATGAATTAAACTTATTCTTTATATTATCATTCAATAGTCGTATGCATAATATTTCAATATAATTAGTATTAATATAGTATAACACTCTCAAAAAAATTATTTATATTTTTCATTTTAATTGATGCTAATTAATATTTATTAATATTTAATTAATATTTATAATAGTTTTTATATTTCAACAATATTTTACAATATGAGTGTATTTTCATTAAGAGAACCAACATTTAATAGAAGTTTTACCATCACGTGGAATAATTTGTCAGTTTACATGCTAGATTGTCGTCGTAGAGTTTGTAAACAAGTGATCAATAATGGTATCTTAAACTAACTATAGTTTTTTTATAAAAAATTAAGTATTTACAAATATTTATATATTAATATTATCATTTTAATTATGACATAATTTTCTTATTAAACGCTTTCTTATAAATTTATAAATTCTATATTTTATTAAAAAATGTTTTATTAATATCATCATGAAGTATTAAATGTAATAAACATATTGAAATCGAATATTTATTTCATTGTAACAATTTTATACAGCTGTTATATAAATTATAATGGATATTGAGAGAACACATCTTCTGTTTATTTTTTTATATATCGACCAGGTTATGAATTTTTTACTGCTAATATTATTTGAATTTTTCTTTATTATTCTATTTTATTTTTTCCAATTAACTATAAGAAAGCACATGAAAATATCACACAAATGGTCGCATGGGGTATCTGACGACCTCAAAACAAATGATAAATTTAAGAGTTTTATAATTAAAGCAACAAATGTCAGTTGCTATAAATGGACAATGAAAATCGATTGAAGAAATTTTAATCAATTTGCAAACTAATTCTTGTGTGTTTAGCTATAAAATTTCATTGTCTGTAATCGACTTGTCGATTGAAAGCGATTCAATGCAATTGATAAAAATCGATTGAATCGCGTTAATGACAATTGTGCGTCAAACGCTTTTAATATATTTTGTTGATATTATACTTATTCTGGGTAGTGTTAGTAGAGATAGGTTCTTTCAAAAATATTAAAAATACACTGATGCACGTATACAAAAAGTGCATACATAAATGTTACAATTTTCGTAATATAAAATATGGGCGCGCACAACTTATTAATGACGCCGTAATACGACTAAACTATTTATCGTCAAATATCGTAAAATCAAATACCAAAGAAAATCCTTTTAATCATATAAAAAAATTAATTTTGAAAATTTTGATCAGTACTGAATGCTTTCTATCAATGATGTTAAATGCAAAATAAGCATTCTAAATTCAGATAATGTAAGAAACTTATGAAAATTATCAAATGACATTAAAATAGAATAGCTTTATAAAATTGACTCAAGTAACTGCAAACAATATATAGGGTGTGCTAATTTAAATTACGCTCATGAATATCTCACTAGAAAAACCACCATTCTAAAAATAACTCTTATAAAAGTTGTTGGGTTTCAAGGGGGACATCGGATGGTCACATTAAATTTAATTTAGACCTTGACCTTCAATGTCAAGAGTTAACATTAATATTAATTACACTGAAATTGTTGTCTCTAAAATTGTTTTTAAAATATAATAATATAGTTATTTTGTATAAAAAAATTAATTTAAATTACAAAATTTATAAATGAAATTAATAATTTTAAATGCTAATATTAAACATAATTTTTTTAAATCTTAATTGAATCTTTACACGAATAATTAAAGGCTTATACAAAGTAAACAAAAATAGAAAAATCAATGATGATTAAGATAATACAAAACGATATATATATAATATACGTATAAGGGTGAATCAAATATTAGGTGTAGTAAAAAGATATCCATTATTTTTGCATTAAATTGAAGGTTTTATTTAGCATAGATAGAATGATACGATTTAGGTCAAATATGCACCGTATTGTTCGATAACTTGTTGCCATTTTAGAGGTAATTTCATAATGCCTCCCTCGTAGAAACCCTTGTCCCTATTGTGAAAAAACTGGGATAATCGATTTTCACAATCTTCTCTTGAGGCGAATTTTTTACCTACAAAATCATTCGTCATAGACAGGAACAGGTGGTGATCACTTGGTGCCAGGTCCGGACTATAAGGTAGATGCATAAGAACTTCCCAACCGAGCTCCCGGAGCTTTTGGCGAGTCACTATCGATGTATGCGGCCTGGCGTTGTCCTGATGGAACACAATTCCTCTCCTATTGGCCAAAACTGGCCGCTTCTGGGCGATTGCTTCTTTCAGACGGTCCAATTGTTGACAGTACCGGTCCGAATTGAAAGTTCGGACGTAGGGGAGCAGCTCATAGTAGATGATTCCCAGCCAGTCCCACCAAACACAGCAAAACCTTCCTGACTGTCAATCCTGGCTTGGCCATCGTTTGCGCCGGCTCACCACGATTTGACCACGACCGTTATCGCTTGACGTTGTCGTAAGCGACCCACTTTTCATCACCAGTAACCATCCGCTTCAGAAATGGATTGATATTGTTGCGATTCAGCAGTGATTCGCAGATGGAAATTCGGTCCATGAGGTTTCTTTGCGATAACTCGTGTGGCACCCATACATCGAACTACTTTTTGTATCCAGCCTTATTTAAGTGGTTCCAAACGGTTTTTTGTGCAATGTTTAGCTCCTGGGCAATCGAAACAGTGCTTACGTGGCGGTCGGACTCGACGATTTCCATTATTTTATCGACATTTTCGACAATTGGCCTTCCAGAGCGTGGTGCATCTTTGACGTCAAAATTACCAGAACGGAATCGACGAAACCAAAATTGCGCGTGATTGGCTGTTACAGTATCAGGACCATAAACACTATTCACATTTTCAACTGCCTGGCTTGCGTTTTCGCCTTTATCGAAGAAAAACTGTAAAATATGGCGTATTTTCTCTTTGTTGGTGTCCATCTTTGACGCGTGCTAAAAAGATACTAAGTCAAGCAATTACAAAACTGTATCAGAAGCTTTATTAGTACGAAATCTTATCTTTCTAAAGCCATCTAGTGTAACCCAATCGCACTTTTACAACGGGAGATACAGATTACTAAAGTCATCTATTGGCAAAATAATGGATTACTTTTTACTACACCTAATATACATACATGTATATATATATACATACATGTATATATATATATATATATATATATATATATATATATATATATACATGTGTATATTGTTTTGTATTATCTTAATCGTCATTGATTTTTTTATCTTCGTTTACTTTGTACAGTCTGTCAAGTAAGAGCGTGGTCGTGTTAATTTATAAAAAAATTTATTTGATGAAACTTTCATATTTATATATACATTGTACACATTACAAACAATGATGCGATTTGGTCAATAATGTGTCCAGTCACCACCGGCGTCGATAATTGCCTGGCATCTCCGAGGCATGCTTTCTACTAATTTGACGGCGTATTCTAGTGGCAAGGATCTCCAGATCCGACGAATTTCGTAAGACAACTGCTTCAAAGTGTATGTGCGTCTTCCACGAAGCTTCCGTTCAATATATGCCCACACATTTTCAATAGGGTTTGCATCGGGCGACTGCGACGGCCAATCCAATGTAACGATGCCAGATTGAGTCTTCCACTGAGTACAGAGCTTGCTGCGGTGTTTAGGATCGTTGTCCTCCTGCAGAATCCAATCTTTATTTTTTGTGATGAACCATCGTTTAGCAGATGGCACTAGAGCCTTTTTGTAGATTTTTATCATTTTCTCGGCATTTAGGTTGTCAGTAAAGAGGTGCAAAGTGCCGAATCCCTGCTTTGAGAAGCAGCCCCAAAGATGCACCTTAATTCTATGTTTTACGGTCCGCTGAACAAGCCTATTGGTGGAAGTTGACCAGGCTCGCGTGAGGACAGAACGTGCCCATATAGAACATTCATCAGTAAAAATGACATTTTCAAAATCTCTATCAATATTCTCATGCGCCCAAGCGAGTCGCTTTGTCACATGTTTTTCAGTCAACAGAGGCTTCTTCATTGTGTTGCGCCATTTCAGATGATGAGTACGAAGATGGGTTCGGATAGTTTCGTAGGATATATCTAAACCTTTTGCCATTAATTTTGCTTGTCCTTGCCGCAGTGTTTAAGCAGGATTCCGCGAAAACAGATTGACTATTCTTTTTTCATCTTTTTTGTTCACTTTTCCTATCGAGCCACGTTCTGGTAAATCATCAACATTTTTAGCCACTTTATATCGCTGTATCCACTTCTGTACAAATGCCTTCGACTTTCTCATATATTTAGCAGCCGCTGATTGCGACATTTTGGGACCTTTCGGGTGGATGCAAAGGAACACAGCCTTGTAGCGCGACGCGTACTTAGCACTCATGGCGTTTAACATGATTCTTTTCTAACAGATCAACGACAACTGAATCTTTGTTGACAATGCATTAAGGACAAAGCTTTTCTCTATTGGCTCGCGAAGGAATTAGAGCAAAATCTTTTATCACCTGTCGATAAAATCGACCACGCTCTCACTTGACAGACTGTATTTGTTATCTTAAAAATTTATTTTTGATTTTGGATAAAAATACATCGACAATTGAAATTTATTATACTTGTATATGTACTAAAATGTCAAGAGCCAAATCATGTATTAAAATATATCAAATTTTTAATTATTTCTTAATTTTAAAAAATATCTTACACTATAGAAGAAATTTTAAATGTAAAATTAATACAAGTGTATATGGATTGCTATGCAACTTATGAATCTAATTTAAATATTAGTTCTACAAGCGTTGCATAGCGTAATGGTTAGGGCGTCTGCTTTATGATCCGAAGGACCCGGGTTCGATCCCACCGATGATCAAACATTTTTCTGCGTTTTTTTCCGTAAAATAATGTGTAAAATAACATGTGCAAAAATGCGAATAAATGATTAAATGTAATGCAAATGTTAAAAATATGTATAATCATAATAAATAATAAAATTCTAAAATATATAAAATACTTAATAGAAGTTAATAAAGGCTACAAATGATCTTTCAAGAAGATTTTGTAAAAAGTTACTGGAATCTTTCATCGGAGATAACTGACAGTTTCTTAAGTCAGATATTTCGGTATTATGTCAATATTCTGTGAAAGCTTCCTGGAAAATAATTAAATCTTTTGGGAAGCTTAAAAAAATCATTCTAGGAAGTTCACAAGAAGCTTTATGCAAGGTTTCAAAAAACATTGCACAAATTCTGCACGAAATATTTCTGCAATTTTTCTGTCAATCTTTTATAAACATAGCGTGAAATCTTTTCTCATCTTTACGGGAACTGTTTATACGAGGATTATGCGCGAACATAGATACATCACAGAAATATTTTTCGTAAGATTTTGGCGAGGTTTTAAACCTTTCGTAAAACCTTGCAAAAACGTTGCAAAAATCTTTGGTGCCGCGTGGGTAGTTCATTTTTAGATATTTATTTAGCTTGCAAATTTTTGTTATAATATTATTATCAACGTTAATACTTCAAATAAAAAAATCGTTATATTAATCACATAATAAAATATGGCTAGGGCTAATAATATTAGTTTTAACCACTTTCTGCACGAGTCTGACTCGTGATAAAGATTTTGGTCCAAACATAAACATTACGAGCCAGGATCGTGAACAGATAATCGGATCAAACATAAACATCACAAGCCAGGCTCGTTGACATAAACATCGTAATATAACGGTCGTAATTGAATGTTAGTTCCTATCAGTACGCCACGAGAGTTAGTCTGGCTTGTTTACCACACGTTGACGCCAAACACTTGGGTCCAAGTTTCGTCGAGGTGAATGGCACGGGAAGTGGTTAAGATTTTATAACAATTTTTGTAAAATAGACATTCCCTTTTACTTACTTTCTTTCTCTCTCTCTCTCTCACTCTCTCTCTCTCTCTCTTTCTCTTTAAACATTCAAGAGAATACACCCTTGCAAAAACTTTCCACGACCCCTTTCTCTCTCGGTTCGATACAGAACATAATTAACGTTATAATCTCGCTAGTAGGGATACAGTATGCTCTCTCTCTCTCTCTCTCTCTCTCTCTCTCTTTCTCTCTTAATGGAAATAAGGAAAGTGGAGATAGTGGATGTAAAGCGGGAAATAGAGTTTATAGTTTAGAAAGAAGAAGGTAGGCAGTTTCAAAGGTGGGACGAAGAAAGTAGAAAAGATCTATCGCGAAACTCAGTAGTAGATGACGGTATCGCCAACAGCCTTACATCACCTCGAGTGAGTCTATTTGACTGGTTCCATAGGAAATTTTCAAATAGGTACAGTGGTGCACGATATTTAAATATTTTATAAAGTGATGTAATTATGAAGTATTTACGCCTATCTGAGAAGGTGAGCCAGTCAGGAGAGATCCTATACGGAGCGATATGCTCGCGCCTGGTTATACCACAGACATAACGAATTCTAGAGTTGATGAGTATCTTCGGTTTGAGATCAAACTTACTAGAATTATCACAGTAAACGTCGCAGCAGTAGTCTACAAGAGGGAATAGGAGAGTCTCAATCAACTGCTTGCGCAGGGCAAAGTTAGTGCTCAGAAAAAATTGAGTCTATAGAGCAGAGAGTTTGTTTTACGACAAATATAAGCGACATGTTCCTTCCAGTTAAGCTTCGTATCAAGATAGACACCAAGGTTGCGTACAGATTTTTCAAATGGGACAAGCGTATTTATGTGAACTTCCTTGATTGGCATGCAAAATTATTGATAGAGAGAGAGAGGGGGGGGGAAAGAGAGAGAGAGAGAGTGGGGGGGGGAGAAAGAGAGAGAGAGAGAGAGACAGAGAGAGAGAGAGAGAGAGAGAGAGAGAGAGAGAGAGAGAGAGAGAGAGAGAGAGAGAGAGAAAGAGAGAGAGAGAAAGAGAGAGAGGATTGTCTACATTTCACCAACTCTTCAAATAAAAATTAAGTTTACTTTAAAAATTTTTATTTATCCTATTCTATTTCTTCCGAAAGGTAGAGTAAGCCTAAGTTTTGGCTAACTACCTTTATCTCGAAAGTTACTTCAATAGGTTCTTTTCAGAGCGTTGTAGCTGCCCTGAGTTTCGGCCTAAGCGCAAGCTTAGTCCTATAACATACACCCTTTCTTTAACCAAACCTTGCAAAATATTTTCTCTGTCATCCCGAGCCCATAAGCTTCACTGCTTAGGTTCAAAAACGTCAAATAACCAGTCAGCGTTATACTAGGCTAACGCAATCTAACGTCACCTCCACGTTACAGTTACTTTTAAAAAATTAAAAAACAATTGAAAAACAAATAAAAAAAATTTAAAAAAAAATATCGACAAAAAAATTTTAAAAAACAAAAAGCAAAAAGATTTATCTTTTTTAAAAAATTGTGATTTTTTAGCCGCCATATTAGATCCGCCATTTTGGAAAAACATAATATTAGTAGAACTATGTTACTTTGACATGATTTAACATAAATTATGTGATTTTTCTGTGAAGTTAAGTCAATTTTCCTACCGGAATCTAAAAGGAAGATCTCAACATAAGGTACCAAAGTTTGGTAAGAACTCATAATCAGTTTATATGTTTTATAGAATTTCAAAGTTGTTTGTAAATTTTAGTACATTCAGGCGCTAATGTATATGTAAAATATCCTTCATGCCTCATGGCATTCAAAACCCTAGGGTTTCAGGAAAATTTGAAATCGTCAAACGTCAAAATTTGTGACAACGAATGTTGACAAGAAGAGTGGCCTCTTTCACGTAGATCGTCACATATTTAAGATAATTTTAACATGGCGACGTTCAACTAAAATATTTAATGTTATTTTAAATATAACTTGATACAATTCCTACTGCTATATTAAAATTAACTAGATACAGTCTTAATATAAATATAATACAAAAATATTAAGTATAGTTACGCACTAAAATTACTGTTGGTAAATACTCTTTAATATAGAGAATACTATTTTAAACGTAAGCTCAATATCAGTTTACGATGAATAAAATTATTTTAAATACAATATATTCTAAACTTAAAGTAACCTATTTAAATATAATTAACAGAATACTATTTAATTTAATTTAATATAAAATAAAATATGTGATTACTAAGTATAATTAAATGCAACAAAAATTATTGTAGATATATTATAATAAATAACACTATTTAATTATAATTTGAAGGTACGCTGAATACAATTTTGTCGATTGATAAAAAATGTCTTATTTTAGTTAATATAACACATCGTTCAATAAGTCCCGAGACTAACCTGGAGATGGTGCTAGTAGTACCAAACTGGCCACGTTTCCATAGAGTGCGAACCTTTACATGAAACGTGTAAAAATTTCACGTCGATTGGATTACAGACAGCAGAGTTATCGAGGTTAGAGTAAAGTCACTTTGTAATTTGTTTGAAAAATGGAAAAAAGCGAGTTTCGCGTGTTGATAAAACATTGTTTTTTAATGGGTAAAAACACCGTAGAAGCCCAGCAATGGCTTGAAAAACATTACCCGGACTCCTCTCCATCCAAACCAACGGTTTGTCGTTGGTATGCTGAGTTTAAACGTGGTCGTACGGACACAAACGATGCGGAACGTTCGGGTAGGCCATTGGAAGCCGTTACACAGGAAAATGTGAGTGAAGTGTTAAAA
Organism: Chalcis sispes; assembly: GCA_949987625.1. NCBI lineage: Eukaryota > Metazoa > Arthropoda > Insecta > Hymenoptera > Chalcididae > Chalcis > Chalcis sispes. The sequence continues at coordinate 27,458,714 of OX465095.1, read as the reverse complement.
ATTGTAACGAAAAATCGCAAAGTGAAGGTCCGTGAGATTGCAGAAATGACACAGATATCATCTGGAAGCGTATTTACAATCCTTCATAAAAAATTGAGCATGAAAAAGGTTTTTTCCAAGTAGGTGCCGCGATGGCTTCCAGTGGAACAAAAACAGCAACGAGTCGACAATTCAGAGAGCTGTTTATCGCTATTTACTCGCAATAAAAAGGATTTCCTGCGTCGATACGTGACCATGGATGAAATATGGATACATCATTTCACTCCGGAGTCGAATCGGCAATCATCTGAGTGGCGTATGGCTGGTGAAAGCCGCCCAAAGCGTCCAAAAACGCAGCAGTCTGCTGGCAAAGTCATGGCGTCTATTTTTTGGGATACACATGGCGTGATTTTCATTGACTATCTGGTAAAGGTAAATCAATCAACAGTGATTATTATATTGACTTGTTGGTACGTTTGAAGGAGGAGATCGCAGCAAAACGACCGCACATGAAGAAGAAAAAGATCCTTTTTCACCAAGACAATGCACCATGCCACAAGTCCATGAACACAATGGCAAAATTGAACGAATTGGGCTTTGATTTGCTTCCCCGACTCCCGAATTTGCCAGATTTAGCCCCTAGCGACTACTGGCTCTTTGCTGATCTCAAAAAAATGCTCCAGGGAAAAAAATTTGGCTCGAATGAGGAGGTCATTGCCGAAACTAAAGCCTATTTTGAAGCAAAGGATAAATCCTTCTATAAAAATGGTATAGAAATGTTGGAAAGGCATTAGAAAGATTGTATTACTCTAAAAGGAGATTATATTGATGAATAAAAATGATTTTATAAAAAAAAAATGTTGTTTTTGTTGTTAGTCTCGGGGTTTATTGAACGATGTGTTATAACTCCTTTATAGTAAATTAACATTTTAGCGAAATATGCTTGCAAATCGTCATACTATTATCCTAAAAGAAAAACTAATAAATGATCTAATATAAGATCTTACATGAGATCCTATCTAAGATCTTACGTGTCGTATTTGACCTTTCAGGTCTTACATAAGAAACAAAACTCGTCTCGTAACTTCTGATATAAGATTTGATACAAGAATTACTTCTCATATCAGATGTAATACGCGGGTAGTCCCAAAAGTACCCGACCTGACTTATGAATACAGGTAGTTTTAAAAAAACAATTACTGCGATTGACAATACCACTTTTCAAAAACTTAATTTGAAAAATTCATAACGGTACGTTTATTATTATTCTTTTTACAGACATCCAAAGTAAACGCTCTTAGTAAATTTGAAAATATGAAAAAAATCGGGCATCGTTATGTGATACAATACTTTCATTTAAAAGGTTTAAGTTTAACCGATATCAAAGCCGAGTTGGATTCTACTCTGGGGAAGTCTGCTCCTTCGTTTGCAACGGTCAAATATAGGGTAGCTAAGTTTAAGCAAGGTCGTACGAGTTGCCAAGATGAACACCGCGGTGGTTGACCAAGTGAGGTCCCTACGTCAGAAAATGTGAAGAAAATCCACAAAATAGTATTAGATGACCGTTGACTAAAAGTGCGCGAGATAGCAGACATGGCAGGCATTTTAAAAAGTGCTGTGCATCGCATTTTGACCGAAAATTTGGACATAAGAAAGCTGTGCGCAAGATGAGTGCCGCGTTTGTTCACAATGGAGCACAAACAGCAACGTGAGGATGTTTCCATCGAGTGTTTGACAATGTTTCGCAGCAATAAAGCCGAGTTTTTGCGTCGATTCATAACCATGGATGAAACATGGGTCCATCATCTTACACCTGAGACCAAGGAGCAGTCAAAGCAGTGGACTAAAAAGGGAGAACCGGCTCCAAAGAAAGCAAAGACAGTTCAGTCAGCTGGCAAGGTCATGGCATCCGTTTTCTGGGATGCGCGTGGAATTATATTTATTGATTATCTCAAAAAAGGAAAAACAATCAACGGCGCATATTATGCAGCCTTATTGCAGCGTTTAAGTGATGAAATCAAGAAAAAACGGCTCCATATGACAAAAAAAAGTGTTGTTTCATCACGACAACGCACCAGTCCACACGTGCGTCATTGCGATGGCTAAAATCAATAAGTTGAAGTTCGAATTGCTTCTTCACGCACCCTATTCGCTAGATCTGGTTCCCTCGGATTATTTTTTTTTTCCGAATTTGAAAAAATGGCTCGGTGGCAAAAGATTTGCCAATAATGAAGAGGTAGAGTCTGAGGTTAATAAGTATTTTGAGGAGCTTGACGGTTCATACTATAAAGCGGGTATCGAAGCTATTGAACATCGTTGGGAAAAGTGTATCGAACTGAAAGAAGAATATGTTGAAAAATAAAAAACATTTTCGCAATTTTTTTACTGTTTTCTTTGTCGGGTAGGGTACTTTTGGGACTGCCCTCGTATAAGAAACAGAACGCTCCACTCATAATTTCTGATATGAGATCTAATATAAGAAACATACGATTTTATTCGTGCAAAATAATTTTTATAACAAATTTTACAAAAAAAAAAAAATATTTAAAATTTTGAAAATTATATAATGATTGTTTATTATGATAAATTTAAAACGACTAATAGAAAATTAATTCATTTGCCACATATTTAGTACAAAATTTAAATAAATTATGAATTAGCAGAGTAAAAAACATTGTATATTAAAGTATTAGGGCCATTACACGAAATAAAAAAAAAAAAAGAAATAAGACGTGAGAAATAAGAAATAGAAATAAAAAGTAGAAATAAGTGGAAATAAGGTTAAAATAAGAAATTGAGAAAGCTATTTTCATGTTTAGGTGCTCATTCAATGTCTATACTCTTCTAAGTTATTTTCTTATTTCCATCGAATTCCTGTTTCTCTACACTTCTTATTTTCATTTCTTATTCCTCAAATTTATGTCTTTTTGCGTAAAAACTTACAAAACTTATTGTATGTATATCATTATGAGCGGAGTATTATTATTATTATTAAAAACATCGTAATGAGTATACCTACGCTGTTAACCCATTAAGGCCCATGGCTAGCACAGCGTAGATAGGACCAAATTAACTATTGGAATTACAACATGGCTAAAAAATGAGATTTACGTGTTTTATTTTCATTTAATTGTTCATAAAAAAATTGCTTGAACAATTTTTAATTTTAATATTTTCTATAAACTGTCGCTGCAGATGAAATGGCCGATTTAGTAATAAATTTTTAAACAGCTGTAACTTTACATAAAGACAATTTATTTAATTAAAATAGGCACCAATAGATGCAACACACTTTTTCCAACGAGATACAAGTACATTTATTCCAGTTTTGTAGACGTCCGAGTTTCTGGTTCGAAGAAACTCCTCGAAGGCATTTTTGACAGCAGCTTCATTATTAAATCTTCTTCCTGTCAAAAAGTGATCTGAATGTTTAAAGAAATGCTAATCTGTTAGTGAGAGGTCTAGTGAATATGGATGGTGGGGAAGTCTCATAGCACAACTCGTTTAATTTTTGGACCGTTGTTCTCAATACATGAGGTCGTGCGTTATCATGAAGCAGTATCACTTCATCTCTGTTAACAGGCCTAGGTCGTTGGACTATCAATTTCTGATGCATTTTATCCAGTTGAGCACAGTATTTTTCAGCATTGATGGTTTTGCCAGGTTGCAAGAACGAATAGTGGATAACTCCAGCTACAAACCACCGAACAGCTACCATTATTTTCTTTGGATGAAGGCTTGGTTTCGGCATGTGTCTTGGCGCTTCATCGGCATCTAGCCATTGGGCCGATCGGCGACGATTATCGTACAAAATCCACTTTTCATTGCAGGTCACAATTCGGTGCAAGAACGGTTCCTTATTGTTGCGGGAGAAAAGAAAACTTGAAATCTCCATTCGACACGTCATGTCTTGCTCGGTAAGATCATGCGGAACCCATTTGTCAAGCTTTTTCACTTTTCTAAGTTGTTGCAAGTGGCGGCAAACTGTCGAATTGTGAACGCCTAATTTCTCGGCAAGATCCCTTATAGTTTGGTGGGGGTCAGACTCTACTGATGAACGCAGCTCGTCGTTATGGATCGATGGTCCTGGGTGTCTACGTGGCTCATTTCCAAGGTCCATATCTCCGGGTCGAAATTTTTCGAACTACCGCCGAGTGGTTCGTTTGCTAACTGTATCAGGCCGTTGCGTTGTGCTCTAATTTAAATTCGTATAGTAAAAGTAGATGTTTTTGATTCACTTCCATGTTCACTTTCTCTTTTTGTTCTTACAATCACTATGAAGTGCAAAACAGAAATGACTCCATAAACCAAGGTAGCAGTATCTATACTTCAATATGTCATATCATTTGCGCCGCCTTGTGCCAACATAATACACTAAAATTGCAGCCAACTTTACGTCATTGCTAAATCGGCAATTTCATCTGCAGCAACCTAATAGATATAAGTACTTACAATACATAAAAAGAATATTTTGCGTTCATTATAAAAAAAATATGATTGAAATACGCAAATAAAATAAAAAATTTATAGTATTATAAAAAATTCACTTGTTATTGCTTTATAAGCAGCATATAAATAATGTATTTAAATATAATTTAAAAGAAAAGTTTACGTGTATGCATTTCTAATAAAATTGTTTAAACAATCGTTTTATAAACAATCAAAAATATGAAAAAACACGTAAAACTTAGTTTTTAGTCATTTTGTGATTCTAATAGATTCAATAGTTTGGCCCTGTCTACGATGTGCTAGCCATGGGCCTTAATGGGTTAGTTACAAGAAAGCTATACTTATTCTTACAAAATGATGAAATAAATGAATTATAAGATGTCAAGATGAACAGAAAATGTATGTCTTATTCCCTGTCTTGACATTGCCTAGCAGCAACCCTTTCTTGTTCTCTGTCTTGACGTCGCCTAGCGGCAATCCTTTCCTTGAAAAGTCTCGTCCTAACAGATTTGCCAGCATCATTGATTGCTCTTGTCAGCATCAGATTAAAAGCCGACCCATCGTATTTGGTGCGCTTTCTTCCTGTGTTATCTAATTTATCGCAAAAACGAAGAGTAACTTCTGCCGATAAAAGTAAGTATTAAAAAGATTAATATTGTTAAATTAATTTATAATTTTATTTATTATTTTATTTTAAAACATCAAACTCACCTTTTAAAAGGCTGTACTTTTAAGGAGTGACCTCTTTTCTCGCGATTGGATGGTCTTCAAATCGGACCGTTGTTCGATTAATGTCTATGCACCTAACCATCAATTCCGCTGATGTGTAATGTATCCTTAACATTTTTCGTAAGTATTTCGATACTGATGTAAGATTTTTTAGCATTTTAGCATACTCTCCTGCCAAAATATATTTATTCAATCCCATGTATACCTGAAATTAAAAGTTTTATTGAAATAAAATAATAGGCATAACAACAAACAATAAAAAAACCATTTCAGCAAAATTAATTTTTCATCGCACGACGATACCTCTACTATTGTAGTCCCTTCTAGAGTTCTTTCAGTTAACAGTTGATTCCAATCGTTTCTCTCTTCTTCAGTTTCTAGATCCTCTGCTGGTAGCAGTACTGCGAATAAAACGTTAAAGTTTATTGAAAATTTATTAAAAGAAATGTGTTTTTGTTTAAAGATTTCTTAATGTACTTATGTTGATCACTATCATCTTCATCGTCACCTACACCATTCATTGCACGTGGATTATCAAGATCAGCCAAGCCGTTGTCATTGCCGTTATTCTCGTATTGTAGTGGTGGATCATAACGATTAAACGAGACATTGTTGGCACCGTTATTCTGTTCCACAAAGCCCCTAATTTGACCTCTTTCACCCTCAAGATGTGATGGTGAAGCGGCAGAGCTGATGCCGCTATCCCTCTCACGTTTCGGTAGATTTTGACCACTTTCACCATCAAGAATGTGTGATGTTAAAGCATCGTGATTGACGAAGCCGTTAGTATCGCTATTCAGCTCATGACTTATATCTGGGCTTTGACCTCCTCCACCGAGAGCGATATTTTCAGTTTTTTGATCTGATTGACCATTCGGGTCTCATGGTGTTGGATTGCTAAAATTAATGGAGTCGCTGTTGGCATTGCCATTGTGCTCGCCGTTGTTGATTTCGTTACAGTACGTTGGTGCTGAAGTAGGATGCTGCTGATCTAAACGCTGCCGTTGTGCTAGGGTCACAGATTTGTCATTCCATTTTTTTTCAAGTATGTCTTGATCGTACCAATCGAGCTGTTTCGAAGGTTGAATTTCTTTTTCTTCAGTTCTTCAGTCTGGAAAAATAGAATTTTTTAGAATTAATAAAAAGGAATAATAAATTAATGACAAAAAAGTCAATTGAGAGATAAATAAAAAGAAAAGAAAATAAAAAAGAAATTGAAAAGAATAAAGATTGTTCTTTCTATTTCTCTCTTTCTCTTGCTCTTCGCAGCAAAAACATCATCTACTGGGAAAAAATCTGTAATCAAAGTCAAACATAAGAGAATGCACTTCGTAATACGATTCCACTCCTATCATCTGAAATGAAGCTTCGCAGAATTCTAATTTTTTTATTTATTTTACAAATAAACTATTAGGTTATAGCAATAATATATATTTTTTTTTGATTAACATATTTTTGTTTAATATAAACATTATTATTATTAGGCTTTTTATACAAACTATAGGTAAGTATACATAAACCCAAACATTAATTCAACTTTTTTAACAATAAATATGTCACGTAAAATTATTTAAAATTACTTGACTTAGCAAAAAACGTCAGATTAAAAAATAATACATACTCTTATACAGCGAATGATTTTTACTAATATACACTAATGCAATATGTATTTTTTTAAATAAAACAAATACATATTTTTAGTTAAATAGAAAAAAAACATATATTTAATTTTTTTAATTACTATAACTTTATTTTAAAATAAACTATCTCATCTTAAGATAATTTTTTTTTACTCTACAATAGTTTTTTTTTTTTTTCAACTTTTTTATAAAATTTTCACAACTCTCATTTTAAATTATTAAATAAAAATATTCATTAAATTTATTCAGCCTACGTGTGCTGTTCTAACGAAATTCTTCAAACACGTACAATATCCACAATTAGTTTTGAACTCTTAATTTGAAATATTTATAACACTTTTTTAATATAAAAATAACAATTTTTAATATAAAAATAAAAATTTTTATTGCTGTATCAATTTAGATTTACTGATATTTGTTAAAATAATCAAACGTGTGCTTTTATTTTAAGTTTACTAACCATATTCATAATTATTTTATAAATAAAAATCGATTTATATTTTTCATCAAATATTATTTATCGAATTATTTATTTTCTTACCAATGGTGAGAAGAAGCGAAAAAAGTACAAGCTAGAGTACTTTTTACGAATATTGGAAGCTTTGCTTAGTAACCATGAGTCAAGAAGTATAACTTTGACGAGTAATAGATACAGATACTGCAAACATTAAATAGTGACTAACTTGAAGTACTAAAAAATATACTTTTAAATATTCTTTTTGATGTAAATTTCTTTGCCAATTTTCCACTCGATGACAATTTTCCACTCAAATTCGACATCATCAAATGTGTATTAATAATCTGACTTAATTGCCACTGTAATTAAATAAAAAATCTATGTAAAAAATCTATGTAATTTGCATTGTTTTGTATGCGGTTGGTTGCAGAAACCATTGAAAATATTGATTATGTAACAATTAATCAATTCTTCCAAAATTGGTTTACAATTAATATAAGAAATTGGTGTATATTTGAAATCAATTTAATTTTGATTTTTATATTAATATTACTATAAATTGTATTTGTATAAATTAAATGTTATGCATTTTTTTAATTTGCCAGTTAGCTATTAGCATTAAAAATTTTATAAAGCTAACCAAAAAAGTATGTCCACCTGGTTTCTAATACTTTGTTCATATTTTGATAACATAGAATTACTTCCATTTATTTACAATATTACTTTTCTTAATATTTTTTATGAATAATTGTTACCATTTAAACAATTATAATTGTAAAAAGAATTTCCGCGAAAATTACCGTTTACATCTGTATCGTCATACTGTTAACTTATTTTAATGCACTCACTATTAATCAATAATAACACCACTAAATAAATTATTACAAAAATACAATAATCACCTTACATGAAATACAATATTATGTATAGGTATTATAGAGCATTGATTTGACACATTTTACAAAAAGTAACTGGTGTTGGCATAGATCTCGCAAACGTTATAAAACCACCGATCCCATTGGTCTAATAAAACAAGACAATTTGAAAATAAAAGCGGCAATGGCGGCGCCGCGTGCGTGGCGCACTATTACAATACTGTATTTGAATGAGAAATGATTTTTCAAAAATTGACCCATTTCTCTTCGATTTTTATTTTATAATATTTCATTTTAATTATAAAAAATCGAGTGAGAGATGGAGCGCGTGCAGACAAGAGAGAAAGAGAGAAAGAGAGAGAGAGAAAGAGAAAGAGAGAGAGAGAGAGAGTCGGAGAAAAAGGGGAGCTAAGAAAGAAAGAGTGTTAACAAAGAAGCTGTTAAATAGAATTTGTTACCTTTGTTTTTTCTCGTTGCTTTCCTGCAGGTTTTTAGCGCTCGTTCGCGAGTTACCATCTTCATCGGTGCTACTTCCTTCTGCATCACTTTTTTCATCGCCAAATTCTTCTTCAGAATGTAAACTGCTTTCTGTGGTTGGACTCGTATATCCATCTGAATAGACTTTTGGCCTCCTTGTTCTCGTTGTCTTCGTCTTCTCTCGTAATTCCTCAGCAGTTTGCGCTAATAGCGCTATAGCACATTTTACGAACCAATTATGTTTGTGGGAAATGTCGCAATTATCTTTGCAAATATATTTTGCATAATAACTTTTCTTACGCACGTAATCTTTTACATGTTGCGGATTTAATCTTGCGTCTTCATTTTTTTCCACCTTAATGTTCTTTGTATGAACGATAACGCTTTCATTAATTGCATCCTTTTAAAAAAAATAAGAGTAAGAAACTAACGCCCACATGCCGAAGCAACAAAAACGAACACGTGTCGACAAAAAGAACGAATGTTTTTACACGAATAGGTAAATGTTGTTACACAAACACAAAAAGCGCGATCTACCTACGTAGATGACGACTGACAGCTAGCGAAATTAATTGACAATGCGCAACGCACGTAACGATGCTACGAAAGTAAAAACAATTAAGAAAACGTCGTTTCACAACAATAAATTAAAAAATGTTTTTCATGCACAGATACAAAAACAAGTAGGAACTTGGCTTGCGAATCTACTGCGGTCGTAGTCTATGATCGCTGTCATGTTACTGTTACCCCTTCTCTTCTAATACACTCACGCTCATGACCGAACTTTTGTCGCCACTGCATACCTTATATACTGTGCATCTTATCAATACACAGCTCTTGCCCTTTTTCTTATCTTGCGCTGTTTCTTATTCGTTGGTATTTTAAAAAAACTCGAGCATTATGCATATCACGATGTTTGCTACGTGGACATTATAATTTCAATTTTTTACTCTTTAACATTTAATCTTTTTTTTCATTAATATAAATAAAAATTCTTGTTTATAACCATACAATTAATGTCGACGTGCCTTTCAAAGAAAAACATATTGCTCTTTAGCGACGTGAATGATAAAAAAATACTTGTTGTTTATCAATGCAAGCTATCATATTTTTCAAAATTTAATATAATTATATATTCATGACGGAAACAATTATAAATGTTTTATGTAACATATACAACTTCATTGTACAACTTTAAAGTTCTTTTCATGACTGCTTTAAATACTGACAAGTTCTTGCTTATTTGCCTCCTTTTTCTCTATTACACGCTGTTTGATGATTGCGTATTTTATAGCTGAAGTAATCACAGAATTAACTTTTGTTTTCTGCAATAACAACATCTTGCCAGTTGGATCTTTTTGATTGATGTAATATTCACAAACATCTGTAAAAAATTAGTTATACGTTTTAAAACATACATTTCGACATAATCTCCATCTCATTAAAATATAAAGAAGTATTCCAGTATCATAATACATTAACTTAAGTTGAAGAATCAGTTAAAATATTGTTCTCGCGATGTATAAGCAGGTCAATAAAGAGATACAATTTATAAAAACGGAAGCAGGTTTATGTTGGAAATAGCATATAAGTATAAGGTATTTAAAAAAACGAATAACTGAATGTTGTCAAAATTTATTGACTGAAATAATTATTAACAAAAGAACAATTGCAAAATTGCACTTTTTTGATTCTTTTCTTGATTATCTCACTTCCCGTTTATTAATTAAAAAAAAGTCTAAGACAAAAACTTGTCGAAAAATGTTGCTAGATGTCGTGTATTATAAAAAAATTTTTTGTACCACCAAGCGAATTCTCAACAACGTATGATTTTTCTTAACAATTTTAAAAATAAAAAAAATATTAAAAATAATGAATAAATAATTAATTTTTTAATTGTTTTTGCAATTATTGTTGCAAAATATACTTTTACATTTTTCTAAATAAACATGACTTTTTATAACATTTTTCCATCAACATTTTTTGTTCACAACTTCTTTTTGTCTGCTAAATGGGAAGCAAGATATGTGATCAAGAAAAATAAAAAAAAAGCACATTAGTGTAATTGTTTTTTTTGTTAATAATTATTTCACCGTGAACATATTTAGACATTTTTTGTATTATTCGTTTTTTTGAGATACTTGACATGAGAAATATATTTAATATTTAAAATAGGTCAAATTTCTGATCAAAATCTTCGCTCAAAATCTACTAACATGATTCAGTAATATTTTACCTGTTATTATTTTTAAACGACAGGGAGTCATCATTTTTCTTGGTGATCTGTTCCTTAATTGTACGAATGCTGTTTCTCGTAGAAAGCGATTAGCTAAAATTCTTTCGGAATAATGCAAACGTATTACTGATCGCACAAACTTTGAAATTGATGTTTCTGCTATTATAAGGTCGTAAATTTCTTTATCTATATATTTTCCTAAACCGACATATACCTTTGGAAAAATAATGTTTGTAATTATTTTCTGTTTAAAAAAAATTATAAAGCAAAAATTATTATTACTTGAATTTCATCTCTATTGTTTTTTCTTTCGCTTAGCAACTTAGTGTTATCATTGTTCGCATAGTATCGCATAAGTTCTTCTTCATTACCTGCAATTTTTATTTTAAGTAATGATATTTTTCTAAAGTAAATCTTTCATATTATTCGTATTAATATTATTCGTATTAATACCTTTGTAAAAACTTGTTGCAATGAAGTAGTTTAAAAATATAAAAATTTACGGGTGACATTCAAAAGATTTTTTAAATGACACTTTTTTAAAACTGAAAACAAACTTTTAAAAAATTTACCTTCATTTCTAAACCATTCAGCTGTGGGTATATATGGTCCGATGCATGATTGCTGATCGGTTGATTCATTTGCCATCTTTCTAGGTACGGTGAATTATGAAATAAATTTATCACAAAAACAAATATGTCCGTACAATTTTCTTACAAGAAGCGTTAACGTTTGACACTATTGAAAAAAATAACTTTCTTGCATTAGTATTGAAATATATTTTATGATACGTATACACTTCCAGCGTCGCCGCTACTGAGGTACATAGCCATTGTTCAGTATCTCTCTCTGTCTCTCGCTAGCTTATTTGGCTTTAACTTTCAATATTCTCTGAAAGATTCGTGCGCCAGCTACATCCATATGCATGTGTTTGTATACATTCGTGTGCTTGAGATGTATATGTATATGTATGTTTATTTTCAGCCTACTAACCCGTACGGCGACTCTTACCTACGGAGCATCGTCAGCGTGTAAATGGTTTCCATACGCGCAAGCGCCTTCTCGATCGTATTAACATTTTTCTATACGTCCTCCTAGGCTGTATGTCATTCTATACGTCCATCTAGGCTGTATACGTGCCAGGAGAAAAAAAAGTTAACAGCGCCACTGCTATGTATTTGTCGCTTCATATAGCCTAGCATGTGAGTCTTCATCGAAACTTATATTTTCGAAACGCGTAATAAGACTTATGTATGTTGAGCGAAGGAGAGAGAACGAGATAGCGATAAGAGCGCGCGCACCATTGCTGCCACGTGACCACCCTATCTCTGTCTCGCTCTCTCCTTCGCTCAGTATGTACATTCAAGCGACCACGGGGCTCTGCTTTTGTTTGGTTTTCTTTCAGTATAGTGTATCGTGTGTCGGTAATATTCGTTCTTAATATGTGAGAAGAAGAATAAAAATGGACAATTTATTAAATAATAAAAAAAAAAACGAGTGATAGTGACAGTGATGAAGAATGCAAACGTGAATTAAATAAACTAATAGAAAAAGCAAAATCTAATATAATCCCGCAAAATTAAAAAATTTAATAATAAGTGATTTTAAAGTGATAATTTTTTAGTTTATAATTTTGTTTGTGATTTAGATAAATGATTTAAAAGTTTTTTGTGTGAAGAAATTAAATTTAAAATATTTAAAAAAGTTACTGTTTTTTCATGTTAAATAAGAGACTAAAATTCATTGATTATACAAAAAATGTGTTAAACAAATATAGTATTGTTATAATAAAAATAACATAAGAAAGTATTTATATTAATTATAATAGTATTAATATTATTAATAAGCCTTCAAATCTTATAAAAAAAACTTTTGTTAAAAATATTATTCTGTATAAATATTTAATAAATATACTCAAGAAATTTATATTTTTTAATAAATAATAATTGTTCAAGAATTAATTTTATTTTTAAATATTAATCCATTTACTATTTTTTTTAATTTCATAATTTATATTTATATTTACATTATGTTGTCTGTCACTTTTTGACACACATGTGCATGTACGCGTGTGTGTACAAAATGCGCATGCGTCAGCAGACGATATCTGTAGTTTACGAACTGTCAGTATGGGTTCGAAATTGCATTTTATTGATATGCAACAAAATAAAATTAATTATTCTGTTAACTAAGTAAGAGTCTTCGTACGGGTTACAAGGCTGAAAAATTTTTTAAGCACCATGAGTGAACCTCGCGTCATTAAAGCTTTCGGCTCATATTTTGTGGATGGATAGAGGCGCCTTAGTCGCTCGCTGCGCTCGCGACTGCGGCCCTACTATCCATCCACAACATATTTTGCCTCAAGCTGTAATGACGCGAGGCTCGCACAAGGTACATAAATAACTAATACAGTAGACACAAAGGTCGACAATTGAGGATTGATTTTTAAGACTCTCGTTCTATGTTTACTTACTCTATCTCTCTTTCTTTCTCTCTCTTTCGTCGCAAAAGAGTAGTTAAGTTGAACCTAATGATTTTACACAGCATTTATATAGGAGGAAAACTTACCGAGGACTTTAGTAATGATCTTGACTTTTAAACTCGTGCTCTTTCGTTGTTTTCTTCGATGAATATACCGCTTGTGTATTTTTTTCCTTCTCACGTTTGATGATTGTTCTTTCTAATGTTTTTAACGAGTTCGTTTTTTTTCCTTTTTTTTCAACAAACGCTTTAATTTAATCATAGTTTCTTTTTAGTTGGACAATTGTATTCGCATGTTAAAATAATTGTATACATCATTTATAATAAGGAGATTGACGATTGAATAGTATAACATTTTGTTTGAATTCTGCATATTATGAGTAAACGTCTTTGTTGCATTAAAAATGTCTGCGACACATTTACATGCGTACATTACATTATTAAGCCGGAAAAAAATTATACACTTGAACTCGTAGGTCGTAAAAGTAATGTTTTCCACGCGCCCCGTTAATCGCCTCTTGAAACGCCTCATATTTCATTAAAACGAAGAGTAGAAGTAAGGAGGGGGGGCACTGTTCTCATACCATTTCTCTCTTAGACGTGAGAACTTTTATAAATTAGAGAATTAATCCGCAATTATCGGAAAGTTTAACGCGGATGTATCCGTACGCGAGCGATTTGTACTATATTCGTGGTACGCATAAGGATTTTATCTTGGTGCATGTTTAAGCGATTATTAATTTGACAAATTGCGACGAGAACGAGAAAGAAAATTTATACGATATACGGGGTTAGAACGATGTTAAGGGGGGGGTATGGTTTTGAGGGTTCAAAAAAAGTGATTTTTTTTTATTGCATATTATGAAAGTATAGTAACTCAAGAATGTTGTCTGTTAATATGAAGTCAATCGGAGCAAAACTCACAAAGATATAGCTTTGGAAGTAGGCGTGTCTCGAACGACTACCTGAGCTGTAACCGCTCAGCGGAAAGGCAGCTGTTTCTCAATCTCTTTTGTTATTGTCCCTAAGCAGTTTACAGAAAGGTCTTAGACAAGGTCGTTGTAACGGTACCTGGTGTTGGTTCATTTTCGAAGCAGACGCGGAGTGTAACAGTCGTGTTGTATTTTCTTACTCTATTTCGTTGTGATATTTTTGTTGTTCGCAAAATGCCGAGAAAAGTTTCAAGAGAGTGTAGAAAGGAGTCTGCCGAAAGTTGAGAGTGGTTCAGCAACTGTCGTCGAATTTGCATCTTCAGTGGCTGCTTGTGTTTTCAATGAAGGCTGTAACGCTTATTTAACCTTCCTAGAAGATATGCGAATCAGTACTGGTCCAAGTTGTCATGGATGGGCGCTTCTAACCGACGATATTCGAATGAACAGAGCAGATGAGCGAGCAGCTGAAACCGCTAAAAATGATAGAATTCGCCGCAGACTTGATCAAAAAGATGCTTTGGACATTCTTGACGAAAGTTCTATACTCTATGGTCCCGGCATTGATGATTCTATGTGAGTAAAATAAAAAATAAATAGCTTACTAAGTTTTATCAGGGTCTTTTCGCTACGAAAAACTTTAAACGCGTTTTTCTCAAATCGATGTTTTTTGAGTCAATGCACTCTGTAACTCAAAATCTATTCAACCGATCGTTCTCAAATTTTTTACAGTATTTCCTTACATAATTCATGAGGTAACCCTGTTGAGATTTTTTCGTTTTTGATTTTATTTTTTTTATTATTAACAACAATAGTCATGAATTCAGGCCAAAAATCGGTATTTTCACTTTCAAGTCTTGTAAAAAGTTCAAAAATTTAAAAAAAATAGAAAAACTCGACAGGGATACCTAGAGGGACATAAAAATTAAAAGAAAAACTTTGGTTATTTCATTTCAGATGATCCAGTGCTGAGGTATGACGTGCACCGCAAAATGTATTTTTTCTGAGGCGCCTGCGAAGAATTGCTGCCATTCGGTCAATTTTCAATATTTTTCAACCAATATTTCACAGAATATAGTTCAATAACTACTCTTTAATGTATAATAATTAGAAATAAATTTACTTTTACCGTACGCCCAAAAAAAAATCTGTAAAAACCTGTTTTTTTCTGCCTTCAAAACCCTACCCCCCCCTTAAGTGGATTTGGACGTACGCATGGGTAAACGCGTGTGTTTTGTTTTTCTTTTTATACCCGCGTTCTGACGAAATATGGTTACACGTTTTTTTCTCTCTTCTTCTTCTTTTTCTTTGTCAAGTTTTAAACTGTGTTGACTGGTTAGATTGTTTATTTCGATCAGACTTTTGAAATGAACTTGGCTAAAGACACTTGTTCTTTATCATCCTTGGTCGATATAATTATGTTTAGTACATTAGGTAATAAAGACATGGACAGACGCGTAGTTAAGTGCCGTGATGTGACGTATACATATATAGTCTTGTCAAACGAATCTCTCAATTGATTGCTATCATAATGCAATGTTAATAAACAATTTATTTTTATTTTTTTCTTTTTAAAAACATGTGCTTGTCGATGTTTTGTGTCGTTATCGAGTTAATTTTTAACGCTTCAAAAATTTTCAATTATATTCATGGTTTAAAAAGCATGAATTTATTCATTTTCAATAATTTATACTCATTAAATATTATAATTGAATTAAGGGGGGGGTATGGTTTTGAGGGTTCAAAAAAAGTGATTTTTTTTTATTGCATATTATGAAAGTATAGTAACTCAAGAATGTTGTCTGTTAATATGAAGTCAATCGGAGCAAAACTCACAAAGATATAGCTTTGGAAGTAGGCGTGTCTCGAACGACTACCTGAGCTGTAACCGCTCAGCGGAAAGGCAGCTGTTTCTCAATCTCTTTTGTTATTGTCCCTAAGCAGTTTACAGAAAGGTCTTAGACAAGGTCGTTGTAACGGTACCTGGTGTTGGTTCATTTTCGAAGCAGACGCGGAGTGTAACAGTCGTGTTGTATTTTCTTACTCTATTTCGTTGTGATATTTTTGTTGTTCGCAAAATGCCGAGAAAAGTTTCAAGAGAGTGTAGAAAGGAGTCTGCCGAAAGTTGAGAGTGGTTCAGCAACTGTCGTCGAATTTGCATCTTCAGTGGCTGCTTGTGTTTTCAATGAAGGCTGTAACGCTTATTTAACCTTCCTAGAAGATATGCGAATCAGTACTGGTCCAAGTTGTCATGGATGGGCGCTTCTAACCGACGATATTCGAATGAACAGAGCAGATGAGCGAGCAGCTGAAACCGCTAAAAATGATAGAATTCGCCGCAGACTTGATCAAAAAGATGCTTTGGACATTCTTGACGAAAGTTCTATACTCTATGGTCCCGGCATTGATGATTCTATGTGAGTAAAATAAAAAATAAATAGCTTACTAAGTTTTATCAGGGTCTTTTCGCTACGAAAAACTTTAAACGCGTTTTTCTCAAATCGATGTTTTTTGAGTCAATGCACTCTGTAACTCAAAATCTATTCAACCGATCGTTCTCAAATTTTTTACAGTATTTCCTTACATAATTCATGAGGTAACCCTGTTGAGATTTTTTCGTTTTTGATTTTATTTTTTTTATTATTAACAACAATAGTCATGAATTCAGGCCAAAAATCGGTATTTTCACTTTCAAGTCTTGTAAAAAGTTCAAAAATTTAAAAAAAATAGAAAAACTCGACAGGGATACCTAGAGGGACATAAAAATTAAAAGAAAAACTTTGGTTATTTCATTTCAGATGATCCAGTGCTGAGGTATGACGTGCACCGCAAAATGTATTTTTTCTGAGGCGCCTGCGAAGAATTGCTGCCATTCGGTCAATTTTCAATATTTTTCAACCAATATTTCACAGAATATAGTTCAATAACTACTCTTTAATGTATAATAATTAGAAATAAATTTACTTTTACCGTACGCCCAAAAAAAAATCTGTAAAAACCTGTTTTTTTCTGCCTTCAAAACCCTACCCCCCCCTTAATAATGCAGGATAACTTTTAAATTATTTAAATATTTTTTTTAATTTACTTAAATTTTGCAAAGGTTTTTATGAGTTATTTAAATATAAAAACTTCATTTTCAATTAAAATTTTTTTTTATAAAGTTTCAACATTTAAACATGAAAATTTTATACTGAATAATTGATATAATTTTATATAAAATAATTAATATAAATTTTATACAAAATAATAAATTAATATAATTAACTAATGGTACGCATGAAAAAATTACGTGCGTAACAAAAGCTATTATGCAAAATATATATGCAAAGATAATTGCGACATTTCCCACAAACATAATTGGTTCGAAATATGTGCTATAGCGCTATTAGCGCAAACTGCTGAGGAATTACGAGAGAAGACGAAGACAACGAGAACAAGGAGGCCAAAAGTCTATTCAGATGGATATACGAGTCCAACCACAGAAAGCAGTTTACATTCTGAAGAAGAATTTGGCGATGAAAAAAGTGATGCAGAAGGAAGTAGCACCGATGAAGATGGTAACTCGCGAACGAGCGCTAAAAACCTGCAGGAAAGCAACGAGAAAAAACAAAGGTAACAAATTCTATTTAACAGCTTCTTTGTTAACACTCTTTCTTTCTTAGCTCCCCTTTTTCTCCGACTCTCTCTCTCTCTCTCTTTCTCTTTCTCTCTCTCTCTTTCTCTCTTTCTCTCTTGTCTGCACGCGCTCCATCTCTCACTCGATTTTTTATAATTAAAATGAAATATTATAAAATAAAAATCGAAGAGAAATGGGTCAATTTTTGAAAAATCATTTCTCATTCAAATACAGTATTGTAATAGTGCGCCACGCACGCGGCGCCGCCATTGCCGCTTTTATTTTCAAATTGTCTTGTTTTATTAGACCAATGGGATCGGTGGTTTTATAACGTTTGCGAGATCTATGCCAACACCAGTTACTTTTTGTAAAATGTGTCAAATCAATGCTCTATAATACCTATACATAATATTGTATTTCATGTAAGGTGATTATTGTATTTTTGTAATAATTTATTTAGTGGTGTTATTATTGATTAATAGTGAGTGCATTAAAATAAGTTAACAGTATGACGATACAGATGTAAACGGTAATTTTCGCGGAAATTCTTTTTACAATTATAATTGTTTAAATGGTAACAATTATTCATAAAAAATATTAAGAAAAGTAATATTGTAAATAAATGGAAGTAATTCTATGTTATCAAAATATGAACAAAGTATTAGAAACCAGGTGGACATACTTTTTTGGTTAGCTTTATAAAATTTTTAATGCTAATAGCTAACTGGCAAATTAAAAAAATGCATAACATTTAATTTATACAAATACAATTTATAGTAATATTAATATAAAAATCAAAATTAAATTGATTTCAAATATACACCAATTTCTTATATTAATTGTAAACCAATTTTGGAAGAATTGATTAATTGTTACATAATCAATATTTTCAATGGTTTCTGCAACCAACCGCATACAAAACAATGCAAATTACATAGATTTTTTACATAGATTTTTTATTTAATTACAGTGGCAATTAAGTCAGATTATTAATACACATTTGATGATGTCGAATTTGAGTGGAAAATTGTCATCGAGTGGAAAATTGGCAAAGAAATTTACATCAAAAAGAATATTTAAAAGTATATTTTTTAGTACTTCAAGTTAGTCACTATTTAATGTTTGCAGTATCTGTATCTATTACTCGTCAAAGTTATACTTCTTGACTCATGGTTACTAAGCAAAGCTTCCAATATTCGTAAAAAGTACTCTAGCTTGTACTTTTTTCGCTTCTTCTCACCATTGGTAAGAAAATAAATAATTCGATAAATAATATTTGATGAAAAATATAAATCGATTTTTATTTATAAAATAATTATGAATATGGTTAGTAAACTTAAAATAAAAGCACACGTTTGATTATTTTAACAAATATCAGTAAATCTAAATTGATACAGCAATAAAAATTTTTATTTTTATATTAAAAATTGTTATTTTTATATTAAAAAAGTGTTATAAATATTTCAAATTAAGAGTTCAAAACTAATTGTGGATATTGTACGTGTTTGAAGAATTTCGTTAGAACAGCACACGTAGGCTGAATAAATTTAATGAATATTTTTATTTAATAATTTAAAATGAGAGTTGTGAAAATTTTATAAAAAAGTTGAAAAAAAAAAAAAACTATTGTAGAGTAAAAAAAAATTATCTTAAGATGAGATAGTTTATTTTAAAATAAAGTTATAGTAATTAAAAAAATTAAATATATGTTTTTTTTCTATTTAACTAAAAATATGTATTTGTTTTATTTAAAAAAATACATATTGCATTAGTGTATATTAGTAAAAATCATTCGCTGTATAAGAGTATGTATTATTTTTTAATCTGACGTTTTTTGCTAAGTCAAGTAATTTTAAATAATTTTACGTGACATATTTATTGTTAAAAAAGTTGAATTAATGTTTGGGTTTATGTATACTTACCTATAGTTTGTATAAAAAGCCTAATAATAATAATGTTTATATTAAACAAAAATATGTTAATCAAAAAAAAATATATATTATTGCTATAACCTAATAGTTTATTTGTAAAATAAATAAAAAAATTAGAATTCTGCGAAGCTTCATTTCAGATGATAGGAGTGGAATCGTATTACGAAGTGCATTCTCTTATGTTTGACTTTGATTACAGATTTTTTCCCAGTAGATGATGTTTTTGCTGCGAAGAGCAAGAGAAAGAGAGAAATAGAAAGAACAATCTTTATTCTTTTCAATTTCTTTTTTATTTTCTTTTCTTTTTATTTATCTCTCAATTGACTTTTTTGTCATTAATTTATTATTCCTTTTTATTAATTCTAAAAAATTCTATTTTTCCAGACTGAAGAACTGAAGAAAAAGAAATTCAACCTTCGAAACAGCTCGATTGGTACGATCAAGACATACTTGAAAAAAAATGGAATGACAAATCTGTGACCCTAGCACAACGGCAGCGTTTAGATCAGCAGCATCCTACTTCAGCACCAACGTACTGTAACGAAATCAACAACGGCGAGCACAATGGCAATGCCAACAGCGACTCCATTAATTTTAGCAATCCAACACCATGAGACCCGAATGGTCAATCAGATCAAAAAACTGAAAATATCGCTCTCGGTGGAGGAGGTCAAAGCCCAGATATAAGTCATGAGCTGAATAGCGATACTAACGGCTTCGTCAATCACGATGCTTTAACATCACACATTCTTGATGGTGAAAGTGGTCAAAATCTACCGAAACGTGAGAGGGATAGCGGCATCAGCTCTGCCGCTTCACCATCACATCTTGAGGGTGAAAGAGGTCAAATTAGGGGCTTTGTGGAACAGAATAACGGTGCCAACAATGTCTCGTTTAATCGTTATGATCCACCACTACAATACGAGAATAACGGCAATGACAACGGCTTGGCTGATCTTGATAATCCACGTGCAATGAATGGTGTAGGTGACGATGAAGATGATAGTGATCAACATAAGTACATTAAGAAATCTTTAAACAAAAACACATTTCTTTTAATAAATTTTCAATAAACTTTAACGTTTTATTCGCAGTACTGCTACCAGCAGAGGATCTAGAAACTGAAGAAGAGAGAAACGATTGGAATCAACTGTTAACTGAAAGAACTCTAGAAGGGACTACAATAGTAGAGGTATCGTCGTGCGATGAAAAATTAATTTTGCTGAAATGGTTTTTTTATTGTTTGTTGTTATGCCTATTATTTTATTTCAATAAAACTTTTAATTTCAGGTATACATGGGATTGAATAAATATATTTTGGCAGGAGAGTATGCTAAAATGCTAAAAAATCTTACATCAGTATCGAAATACTTACGAAAAATGTTAAGGATACATTACACATCAGCGGAATTGATGGTTAGGTGCATAGACATTAATCGAACAACGGTCCGATTTGAAGACCATCCAATCGCGAGAAAAGAGGTCACTCCTTAAAAGTACAGCCTTTTAAAAGGTGAGTTTGATGTTTTAAAATAAAATAATAAATAAAATTATAAATTAATTTAACAATATTAATCTTTTTAATACTTACTTTTATCGGCAGAAGTTACTCTTCGTTTTTGCGATAAATTAGATAACACAGGAAGAAAGCGCACCAAATACGATGGGTCGGCTTTTAATCTGATGCTGACAAGAGCAATCAATGATGCTGGCAAATCTGTTAGGACGAGACTTTTCAAGGAAAGGATTGCCGCTAGGCGACGTCAAGACAGAGAACAAGAAAGGGTTGCTGCTAGGCAATGTCAAGACAGGGAATAAGACATACATTTTCTGTTCATCTTGACATCTTATAATTCATTTATTTCATCATTTTGTAATAATAAGTAAGGCTTTCTTGTAATTAACCCATTAGGGCCCATGGCTAGCACATCGTAGACAAGGCAAAACTATTGTATCTATTGGAATCACAAAATGGCTAAAAAATAAGTTTTACGTGTTTTTTCATATTTTTAATTGTTTATAAAACAATTTTTTAAACAATTTTATTAGAAATGCATATACGTAAATTTTCCTTTTTAATTATATTTAAATACATTAGTTATATGCTGCTTATAAAGCAATAATAGATGAATTATTAATAATAATATAAATTTTTTATTTTATTTGCGTATCTAAATCATATTTTTTTTATAATGAACGCTAACTATTCTTTTTATGTATTGTACGCACTTATATCTACTAGAAGTCTATTAATAACAATTTACATTTTATAGAAAATGTTAAAATTAAAAATTGTTTAAATAATTCTATGAACAATTAAAAAAATAAAAAATAAAACACGTGAACCTTATTTTTTAGCAATGTTGTAATTCCAATAGTTACTTTGGCCCTATCTACGCTGTGCTAGCCATGGGCCTTAATGGGTAAACAGCGTAGGTATACTCATTACGATGTTTTTAATAATAATAATAATACTGTGCTCATAATGATATACATGCAATAAGTTTTGTATGAGTTTTTACGCGAAAAAGACATACGAGGATGTGTGAGGAATGTCCTCATAAATGTGAGGAATAAGAAATGAAAATAAGAAGTGTAGAGAAGCAGGAATAAGATAGAAATAAGAAAATAATTTGGAAGAGTATAGACATAGAATGAGCACCTATGCATGAAAATAGCTCCCTTATTTTCTTATTTTTACCTTATTTTCACTTATTTCTACTTTTTATTTCCATTTCTTATTTCTCACGTCTTATTTCCTTTTTTTTTTTTTTTCGTGTAATGCCCTCATGCTTTAATGTACAATGTTTTACTCTGCTAATTCATAATTTATTTAAATTTTGTACAAAATATGTGGCAAATAAATTAATTTTCTATTAGTCGTTTTAAATTTATTATAATAAACAATCATTACAATTTTCAAAATTTTAAATATTTTTTTTTTTTTTTTGTAAAATTTGTTATAAAAATTATTTTGGACGATTAAAATCGTATGTTTCTTATATCAGATCTTATATCAGAAATTATGAGTGGAGCGTTCTGTTTCTTATATCAGATCTGATATGAGAAACAATTCTTATATCAAATCTTATATCAGAAGTTACGAGACAAGTTTTGTTGCTTATATAAGATCTGATATAAGATTTATTTCTTATATCAGAAAGGTCGAAAACGACATGAGAGATCTTAGATAGGATCTCAAATAAGATCTTATATCAGATCATTTATTAGATTTTTTTTCAGGGTAGGGCGTCTGCTTCATAATGCGAAGGGCTCGGGTTTGATCCCACCGTTGGTCAAACATTTTTCTGCGTTTTTTCCGTAAAATAATGTGTATAATAACATGTGCAAAAATGTGAATAAAAACGATTAAATATAATGCGTATGTTAAAAATATGTATTAGGTTGCTGCCGATGGAATGGCCTATTTAGTAATAAATTTTTAAACAGCTGTAACTTTTTATGAAGACAATTTATTTAATTAAAATAGGTACCAATAGATGCAACACACTTTCCCCAACGAGATACAAGTACATTTATTCTAGTTTTGTAGAAGTCCGAGTTTCTGGTTCGAAGAAACTTCTCGAAGGCATTTTTGACAGCAGCTTCATTATTAAATCTTTTTCCTTTCAAAAAGTGATCCAAATGTTTAAAGAAATGGTAATCTGTTGGTGAGAGGTCTGGTGAATATGGATGGTGAGGAAGTCTCATAGCACAACTCGTTTAATTTTTGGACCGTTGTTCTCAATACATGAGGTCGTGCGTTATTATAAAGCAGTATCACTCCATCCCTGTTGACAAGCCTAAGTCGTTGGATTATCAATTTTTGATGCACTTCATCCAGTTGATTACAGTATTTCTTAGCATTGATGGTTTCGCCAGGTTGCAGGAACAAATAGTGGATAACTCCAGCTACAGACCACCAAACAGTTACCATTAGTTTCTTTGGATGAAGGCTTGGTTTCGGCATGTGTCTTAGCGCTTTATCGGCATCTAGCCATTGGGCCGATCGGCGACGATTATCGTATAAGATCTACTTTACATCGCAGGTCACAATTCGGTGCAAGAACGGTTCCTTTTTGTTGTGGGAGAGAAGAGAACTTGAAATCTTTATTCTACACATCATATTTTGTTTGGTAAGAGCATGCGGAATCCATTTGTCAAGCTTTTTCACTTTTCCAGGTTGTTGCAAGTGGCGGCAAACTGTCGAATTGTGAACGCCTAATTTCTCGGCAAGATCCCTTATGGTTTGGCGGGGGGTCAGACTCCACTTATGCACGCAGTTCGTCGTTATCGATCGATGGTCCAGGGTGTCCACGTGGCTCATTTCTTAGGTCCATGTCTCCGGATCGAAATTTTTCGAACCACCGCCGATTGGTTCGTTCGCTCACTGTATCAGGCCCAAATGCGCTGTTGATATTCCTCGTTGCTTTCGTTGCGTTGTGCTCTAATTTGAATTCGTATAGTAAAAGCAGCCGTGTTTGATTCACTTCCATGTTCACTTTCTCTTTTTGTTTTTACGATCACTATGAAGTGCAAAACAGAAATGACTCCATAAACCAAGGTTGCAGTATTTATACTTCAATATGTCATATAATTTTCGCCGCCTTGTGCCAACATAATACACTAAAATTTCAGCCAACTTTATGTCATAGCTAAATCGGCCATTTCATCTGCAGAAACCTTATATAATCGTAATAAAAAATAAAATTCTAAAATATATAAAATACTAAATTAAAGTTTTTATAAAGGTTTTAAAAAAGTATTTTAAACGGTTTCATTAACTACTTTCAAAAATGTTTTTTTTAAATATTTCTATAACTTTTATAGAAATGTTTTTGAAACTTGTATCAAAAGGTTTATGAAAAAAACTAGAAAACGTTGCTGAAGGGTTTAAAAACGGACATAAACTCATTTTAAAAACATTTTTTGAAAGCTTTTAAAAAGTTTTTTATCCTTTCATGAAACGTTTTAAAAACATTTCAAAAAACTTTCGATCTGTGTGGATTTCTACACTTATTTTTACGTACGGTTCTACACTGATTTCCGCATAGATATCGACACTGATTTCCACGTAGATTTCTACATTGATTTCACGTTGAAACCCACGTGGTAATCTACGCGGAAATCCACGTAATAATCTACGCGGAAATCTACGTGGAAATCCACATACAGTGTGTTATTGGACTGATTTAAGTGTAGATTTTCATGTAAAAATCCACGTGGATTGCCATGTGGATTTTCACGTGAATTCTTGCAACTGGAATACTAATTACTATTATTAACCAATAATAATAATTATAAATACTTCATAAGGGTATTTAATATTTTTAAAATATTATTAGCTTTTATTAGCTTTTCTGAAGAGTCACAAATTTCTTTTGATCAAAAGTTGAAAAGCTAATAAAAGCTAATAAAACATAATAAAGACTAAGAAATGTTAGTAAAAGTTAGTAACTATAAATAACTGTTACTAGAGTCCAAATTCCACGCTTTACAAACTAATGATAATAGATCAGATTTTATTAGCTCTTTTTTCATTCAGTTCATTTCTGCTTTGGGTAGACGACGGTTGATAGCTAGCGATACTAATTGATCAATGCGCAACGCACATAACGATGCCAAGAAAGTAAAAACGATTAAGAAAACGTCATTTTACAACAATAAATTAAGAAATGTTTTTCATGTACAGATACAAAAACAAGCAGGAAGTTGGCTCGCAAATCTACTGCGGTCATACTCTATGATCGCTGTTATGTTACTGTTACCCCTTCTCTTCGAATACACTTACGCTCGTGACCGAACTTTTGTCACTACTGCATACTTTATATACTGTGCATCTTATCAATACACAGCTCTTGCCCTTTTTTTTTATCTTACTCTGTTTGTTATTTGTTGGTATTTAAAAAAAAATCGAGTGTTATGCATATCACGACGTTTTCTATGTGGACATTATAATTTCAATTTTTTACTCTTTAAAATTTAATTTTTTTTTTTTTCATCGATATAAATAAAAATTGTTTATAACCAGAAAATTAATATGTCGACGTGCCTTTCAAAGGAAAATATTTTGCTCTTTAGCGACGTGTATAATAAAAAAATACTTGTTTATCAATGCAAGCTATCATATTTTTAAAAATTTAATATAATTATATATTGATGACGGAAACAATTATAAATATTTTATGTAATATATACAATATGATTGTACAACTTTAAAGTTTTTTTCGTGATTGCTTTAAATACTGATAAGTTCTTGCTTATTTGCCTCCTTTTTCTCTAGTACACGCTGTTTGATAATTGCGTATTTTATAGCTGAAGTGATCACAGAATGAACTTTTGTTTTCTGCAATGACAACATCTTGCCAGTTGGATCTTTTTGATCCATGTAATATTTACAAATATCTGTAAAAAATTAGTTATACATTTTAAAACATACATTAAAACATAATCTCCATCTAATTCAAATATAAAGAAGTATTCCAGCATCATAATTTATATTAAATTAAGTTAAAGAATCAGTTAAAATATCGTTTTCGCGATGTATAAGCAGGTCAATAAAGAGATACAATTTATAAAAACGGAAGCAGGTTTGTATTGGAAATAGTATATAAGTATAAGGTATCTTAAAAACGAATAACTGAATGTTGTCAAAATTTGTTGACAGTGAAATAATTATTAACAAAAGAACAATTGCAAAATTGCACTTTTTTGATTATTTTCTTGATTATCTCACTTCCCGTTTATTAATTAAAAAAAAGTCTAAGACAAAAACTTGTCGAAAAATTTTGCAAGAAGTCGTGTATTATAAAAAAATTTTTTGTACCACCAAGCAAATTCTCAACAACGTATGATTTTTCTTAACAATTTTAAAAATAAAAAAAAATAAAAAATAATAAATAAATAATTTTTTAGTTGTCTTTGCAATTATTATTGAAAAACATACTTTCACATTTTTCTAAATAAACATGAATTTTTATAACATTTTTCCATAAACATTTTTTGTTTACAACTTCTTTTTGTCTGCTAATTTTTATTTTAAGTAATGATACTTTTTATAAAATAAATCTATTCATATTATTCGTATTAATATTTTTTTATAATATTCCTTTCATGCTTTTATAACTTTAGGTTAACATACGTTTGTAAAAAATTGTTGCAATGAAGTAGTTTAAGAACATAAAAATTTAAGGTGAAATTTAAGACTTTTCAAATGACACTTTTCTAAAACTAAAAAAAAATTTTTTTCAATTTACCTTCATTTCTAAAACATTCAGCTGTGGGTAAATATGGTCCGATGCATAATTGCTAATCGGTTGATTCATTTGCCATCTTCCTAGGTATGGTGAATTATCAAATAAATTTATTACAAAAACAAATATGTCCCTAGAATTTTTTTACAAGAAGTGTTAACGTTTTACACTGTTGAAAAAAATAACTTTTTTGCACTCGTATTGAACTATATTTTATGATACGTATATATTGCCGCCAGCATCGCCGCTACTGAGGTACATAGCCATTGTTCAGTATCTCTCTCTCTGTCTCTCGCTAGCTTATTTGGGCTTTAGCTTTTAATACTCTCTGGGAGATTCGTGCACCAGCTACATCCATATGTATGTGTTTGTGCACATCCGCGTGCTTGAGATGTATGTGTATATGTATGTTTATATACAGCATAGACAAAGGTCGACAATTGAGCATTGATTTTTAAGACTCTCGTTCTATGTTTACTTACTCTATCTCTCTTTCTTCCTCTCTCTTTTGTCGTAGGAGAGCAGTTGAGTTGAACCTAATGATTTTACACAGCATTTAGATAAGAGGAAAACTTACCGAGGACTTTAGTAATGATCTTGACTTTTAAACTCATGCCCTTTCGTTGTTTTCTTCGATGAATATACCGCTCGTGTATTTTTTTTCCTTTTCACGTTTGATGATTGCTCTTTCTAATTTTTTTAACGAGTTCGTTCTTCTCCCTTTTTTTTAACAAACGCTTTAATTTAATCATAGTTTCTTTTTAGTTAAACAATTGAATTTGCATGTTAAAAAAATTGTATACATCATTTTTGATAAGGAGATTGACGATTGAATAGTATACCATTTTGTTTCAAGTTTGCATATTATAAGTAAACATCTTTGTTGAATTAAAAATGTTTGTGACACATTTACATGCATACATTACATTATTAAGCCGAAAAAAAATTATACACTTGAACTCGTAGGTCGTAAAAGTAATGTTTTCTATTTAACAGCTTCTTTGTTTGAACTCTTTCTTTCTTACTTCCCCTTTCTCTCCGTCTCTCTCCCTTTCTCTCTCTCTCTCTCTCTCTCTCTCTCTCTCTCTCTGATGCAGCAAGATCGGATCTCGCACGCGTCAGAAATTGTTCTCAGCTGCATACTGCCTCATGAGTTTGGTGATCTGCGACTGGCAGCTGCTGCTATTTTCAGCTTCATCGACCCTACCATCTCTAGCGATGATATCCTCTCTGTCCGCCCTTCGCGCAGACAGTCTAAGTAAGCATCAACCTCTGGATCCTTGCAAGATGCACCGACCACCTCCGCAACATCGACACATGTTGTCGCCTCACCGTTGCGTACTGTTCCGCTTCTAGTCACTTTCAAGAGTGCTGTGGTAGCTCGTACTACACTTGCTGCAAAAATACGCAGAAGAAAATTCCATACTTCTCAGATCCGCACAGCTCTACTCAATAATGCTCAACCTGTCGGACATATCACGCCATCTCTAATTAACATCAATGAATTTTTACCATCTGCGCTACATCAGTTGAAGTTGCGAGTACTATAGAAGTCAAGAGATAAGCGCTTTGACTTTCTCACCTTTGTACGTAATGGGAGCATTTACGTTAGAAGAAGAACTCCACATTTACGTTAGAAGACACTCCATATCTTACTGCCTCGGATGAGGATTTAAATGCTCTTTTAAGAGACATAGTGCCACCAACGTCCGATGCTCCCTCGACCACCAACTGAACTGTTCAAACCAGGTATGTTCTCTCTCTCTTTTCTTCTTCCTTCTTCTTCTTCTCTTTCTTCCTCTACTTCTTTTCCTACTTCCTACTCATCTGATGCGGGACCTGTGGCTGGTAATGGTGGTCTGCGTGTTTGCCATTTCAATGCTAACTCTTTACGAGCGCACATTGAGATGGTAAGACTATTTCTGGCGTCTCGCTTCTACTTTCACGTAATAGCTGTAACAGAGACCAAGCTAGGTCCCATTGTTGATGACTCTCTCGTGTCTCTTGATGATTACATTCTTCATCGCCATGATCGCAACTCAAGAGGTGGTGGTGTTGCTTTGTATATCCACAGCTCACTTACTGCAAGTGTTTTGTGCTCTTCTACACATATCTGGAGTGGTAAGCCCGGTCTGCCAGAATATCTGTTTTGCGAGGTCAAAACAAAGTCTTCCACTCCTATCTTCGTTGGTGTAGTATACAGGCCTCTATACGCACCGTTGTTAGTGAATACTGATTTCATGCCAACGCTGTTTACCATCATACACAGTTACAGCACCAAAATCATACTTGGAAATTTTAATGCTGATCAATTATCTAACACAGATGATGCAAAATTTTTGCGAGCACTCTTCAATGAGTATTCTCTATTATCTATACCATATGGTAGCACTCATCACACCTCTGCAACTAACACTTGGCTGGATCTTTGTCTGGTGGACGCAAACGATACTGTACTTGACTACTGGAAAACAGATACTCCATTCATTGACGGACATGACTTAATTACCGCAACAGTCAAATGCTCATTCACACGACCGCCACTTACAAACTTTACTTTTCGTGACTGCACCTCTATAAACAGTACTGCCCTTATTAATTACTTCTACTCCTTGAACTGCCCTACCTATGATGGTGACTTTCCTCTTGATACTCGGCTCCGTTGTCTATATGAGCATCTAAACTATGCTATCGTTTCATTTGTTCCGCTTAAAACTGTCAAACAGAGGAAAGCTCATCGTCCATGGTTCACTCCTGCTATTCTTGAACTCTTGCAAGACAGAGATAGACTATACAGACGATACAAACGCACTAGACTATCTACTGATCTCCGACAATATAGAACAGTTCGTGACACCTTCTTCAAACAGACTGAAGCCGCTAGACAGCTGTATTATCACGACCGACTCACTTCTCTTTCAGAACCTACTCAGATATGGAAGGAACTGCACCATCTTGGCATCTGTCCTACCCCCACTAGCTCTCAACATTCTTTTCCTGTTGAAGATCTTAACTCTTTTTTTGCTAGTGAGGCATTCGACCCTGAGGCTCCTACCATTGACTCCTTTCTTGACTCTCAAGATGACAATCTGACTTATAAACCTCTTTTCGACTTTCATCCAGTCACTGTAGAAGATGTTAGAGGTGCGGTGCATCACTCTTCTTCCCAGGTACATGGGTACGATGGCATCCCACAGTCGCTTAAAGCTACTGCCTTCCTAGTTATTGCCCCACTGTTGTGTCGTCTATTTAATGACTCTCTGCATAAATCCTACGTGCCTGTTATCTGGAAGAAAGCACTCATCACAACTATCGATAAAGTTGCCTCTCCTAGGGCTATGGGTGACATACGGCCTATATCATTACTGTCGTACCTGTCTAAAGTCTTGGAACGACTCGTGTATCAGCAGCTATATAATTATTTTAGTATTCGGCAGTTTTTAGATCCTTTTCAAACAGGTTTTCGAACTGGCCACAGTACACAGACTGCTTTAACTAAACTCACAGATGATATCAGGACAGGTATGGACAAGCGCTGGGTAACATGACTGCTACTATTTGATTTCAGCAAGGCCTTTGACAAGGTTTGCCATGTCACCCTACTGCAAAAATTGATCAAATATGATTTCTCGCCATTTGCAATCAGATGGTTTGCATCTTACCTCACGGATAGACAGCAGGTGGTTCTGGACCGTAATGGCGAACCGTCATCATTCCTGAAACCTAATACTGGTGTACCACAAGGGTCCGTTCTTGGTCCTCTATTATTTCTCATATATATTAATGACGTCTCTCATTCATTTGATCCTACTGTTCGTCATTTAATATACGCTGATGATCTGCAGATCTATGTCCAATTTTCACTGTCGGAATTGGAGCATAAAGTTGATTTTCTTAGTAAAAATGCTGATCTAGTATTACAATGAGCTGTTACAAATCATTTGCACTTGAATGTTAGCAAAACCAAATCTATAATCTTTGGCTCTTACTACTACATTAATAAGCTCCAGGATATGCCTACCAAGGGAGTATATGTCAACAATATACTCATACCCTTTGAACAATCAGTGCGCAACCTTGGTGTACATCTTGATTCTAAACTTACCTGGAAAGAGCATGTTGCTCATATTTGTCGCAGAGCAAACCGTCTATTGTACAGGCTAAATTTCTTTCGGCCAAGTACCAACTTCTCCCTTCGTAAGCATCTAATTGAGTCACTCCTGTTCCCTCTTGTAAATTACTGCTGTATTGTTTACTGCGACATATCTACTGAACTTGATCTCAAGTTACAGAGAGTCATTAACTCTGGTATTCGCTATATCTATGGTGTATCTAGGCACGGGCACACTGCCCAGTTTAGGTCCTCTCTGGGCTGGTTATCTACGGCTACGAGGAGAAAATACTTTATGCTTAATAGTCTTTTCGAGTTATTTAGAACGCAAGAACCCTCGTATCTGTATGGAAATTTCTTGTGGAGCCAGTCGGATAGGCCTGCTCGGGGTGATGTGACGCCGTTGATCATACCGTCGGCAGCCACTGAGTTTCGTGACAGATCCTTTCTTGTTTCTTCTTCCCGTTCCTGGAATAGACTTCCCTCTTCTTACTATGCCATAAACTCCGTTTAACTTTTTGAATCGTCTGCTTTCACTCTTCTCCTTACTGCTGAGAGAGAGCATACTGGTCTCCTGCATTCGCAACTTTAATCTAATATATTTCTTTTTCTTATTTAGTTTATCTCGTTTTATTTTATTGTATTTGTTTTATTGTTTTTATTGTTATTTTTTATATTGTTACTTTATTTTTGTTGCTGTTTGTATATCTTTAATTGTAATTGTACAATTTTGTATAATAAAAATATCTATCTATCTATCTATTTATCTATATATCTTCTTTTCTCTCTCTTTCTCTCTTTCTCTCTTGTTTGCACGCGCTCAATCTCTCACACGATTTTCTATCAGTAAAATGAAATGTTGTAAAATAAAAATCGAAGAGAAATGGATCAATTTATAAAAAGCAATTCTTATTCAAATGCAGTGTTGTAATAGTGCGCCACGCATAAGACGCCGCCATTGCCGCTTTTATTTTCAAATTATCTTGTTTTATTCGACCAATGGGATCGGTGGCTTTATAAAGTTTGCAAGTTGACTAACGTCACGAGATCTATGCCAACACTAGTTACTTTTTGCAAAATGTGTCAAATCGATGCTCTATAATACGTATACATAATATTGTATTTCACGTAAGGTAATTATTATATTTTTGTAATAATTTATTCAGTGGTGTTATTATTGATTTAAAGTGAGTGCATTAAAATAATTTAACAGTATGACGATAAAGATGTAATCGGTGATTTTCGCGGAAATTGTTTTTACAATTATAATTATTTAAATGGTAACAATTATTCATAAAAAATATTAAGAAAAGTAATATTGTAAATAAATGGAAGTAATTCTATGTTATCAAAATATGAAAAAAGTATTAGAAACCAGATGGATATACTTTTTTGGTTAGCTTTATAAAATTTTTAATACTAATAGCTGACTGGAAAATTCAAAAAATGCATAACATTTAATTTATACAAATACAATTTATAGTAATATTAATATAAAAAACAAAATTAAATTTATTTCAAATACACCATTTTCTTATCTTAATTGCAAATCAATTTTGAAAGAATTGATTAATTGTTATATAACCAATATTTTCAATGGTTTATGCAACCAACCGCATACAAAACAATGCAAATTATATAGAATTTTTATTAAATTATAGTGGCAATTAAGTCAGACTATTAATACACAATTGATGATGTCGAATTTAAATGAAAAATTGTCATCCAGTGGAAAATTGGCAAGGAAATTTACATTAAAAAGAATATTTAGAACTATATTTTTTAGTACTTCAAGTTTGTCACTATTTAATGTTTGCAGTATATGTATCTATTACTCGTCAAAGTTGTACTTCTTGACTCATGGTTACTAAGCAAAGCTTCCAATATTCGTAACAAGTACTATGGCTTGTATTTTTTTCGCTTCTTCTCACCATTAGTAAGAAAATAAATAATTCAATAAATAATATTTGATAAAAAATATAAATCAATTTTTATTTATGAAATAATGAAAAATATGATTAATAAACTTAAAATAAAAGCACACGTTTAAATATTTTAACAAATATAAGTAAATCTAAATTGATACAGCAATAAACATTTTTATTTTTATATTCCCAAGCGGAAATAAACTGAATAAAAAAAGAGCCAATAAAATCGAATAACTATTATTATTAGTTTATAAAGTGTGGAATTTGGGCTCTAGTAACAGTTATTTATAGTTACTATCTTTTACTAACATTTCGTAGTCTTTATTATGTTTTATTAGCTTTCATTACCTTTTTAACTTTTGATCAAAAGAAATTTGTGACACTTCAGAAAAGCTAATAACAGCTAATAATATTTTAAAAATATTAAATACCCTTATGAAGTATTTATAATTATTATTATTGGTTAATAATAGTAATTAGTATCTCAGTTGCAAGAATCCACGTGAATATCAACATAGAAATCCACGTGGATTTTTACATGGAAATCGACACTGAAATTAGTCCAACAACACACAAGATTTCCACGTAGATTTTCGCGTAGATTTTTACGTGGATTTCCGCGTAGATTTTTACGTGGATTTCCGCGTAGATTATTACGTGGATTTCCGCGTAGATTACCACGTGGGTTTCAACGTGAAATCAGTGTAGAAATCTACGTGGAAATCAGTGTCATATCTATGTGGAAATCAGTGTAGAACTGTACGTAGAAATAAGTGTAGAAATCCGCACAGATCGAAAGTTTTTTAAAATGTTTTTAAAACGTTTCATGAAAGGATAAAAACCTTTTTCAGAGCTTTCAAAAAATGTTTTTAAAATGAGTTTATGTCCGTTCTTAAGCCCTTCAGCAACATTTTCTAGCTCCTTTTATAAACCTTTCGATACAAGTTTTAAAAAGATTTCTATAAAAGTTATAGAAATATTAAAAAAAAACATTTTTGAAAGTAGTTGATGAAACCTTTTAAAATACTTCTTTAAAACCTTGATAAGAACTTTAATTTATTAATTTATATATTTTAGAGTTTTATTTTTTATCATGATTATACCTATTTTTAACATACGCATTATATTTAATCGCTCATTTGCATTGTCACACATGTTATTTTACACATTATTTTACGGAATAAAACGCAGAAAAAGGTTTGAACTACGGTGGGATCGAACCCGGGTCCTTCGCATTATAAAGCAGACGCCCTAATCATTACACTATGCAATGCTTGTAGAACTAAGATTTGAATTTGAATCATAAGTTGCTTGCCAATCCATATACACTTGTATTAATTTTACATTAAAACTTCTTCTATAGTTTAAGTATTTTTTTAAATTAAGAAATAATTAAAAATTTAATATATTTAAATACAAACTTTCGCTCTTGAGATCTTACTACATATGTAGTCAAATCTCATGAGCGAAATTTTGTATTTGAATATATTTAAATTGTAATTATATTTTAATTTTAAAAAATATTTTACACCATAAAAAAAATTTTGAATGAAAAATCAATACAAGTGCATATGGATTGGCAAGCAAATTATGATTTAAATTTAAATCTTAGTTCTACAAGCGTTGCATAGCGCAATGGTTAGGGCGTCTGCTTTATAATGCGAAGGACCCGCATATATGATGCGTATGTTAAAAATATGTATAAATATAATAAAAAATAAAATTCTAAAATATATAAAATTCTCAACTAAAGTTTTTATAAGGGTTTTAAAAAAGTATTTTAAAAGGTTTCATCAATTACTTACAATCATTATAATTATTAGCTTCTTGGTTTTTTCACGAAAAAGAAATATGTAACCGTTCTAAAAGCTAATAACTATTTATATTCTAGTTTTTATTGCATCTTTGTTTGTAAGGACATTTCCTAAAAATAAAAATCTATAAAAATCTAATAATATCTCATAAACATTTATTAAATTTAAAAAATGACGATAAAAACTTCGCAACATTAATATACATTACTGACGATTTTTTTTATTTATTTATTTATTTATTTATTTTTTGTTTCGGTGGTAAAAAAACGGGGAATCTGCCTAAACCAGACCATCAGTGAGGACCCCTTTGTCTACCTGCAGACGCGGAGGGGACCACCGGTGTGACGGGTTCTGTAGTGGCGTCAGCTCTGGCCTCGGATGGACTCGATTGCTCGGGCGCATCCATGGCAAAGGCATCGGCAACCCCGGGGACCGTCTAACCCGCTATACGCCAGCATATGTCTGATATAAAACCATAGACATATAATGCGCGGATGGAATATCCACCTTCTGTCCAGCCTGCAGCGTAAATCTACTTTCGTATTGCTTCGCCGCTGCAGGTTCTGTCTATTCGTCAGTCCGTTCCCAACATTACTGACTATTATTAGAGTCCAAAATCCACACATTATAAGATTTTAATATTACCTAATAAAAGCTAATAATCATTATAAAGAATTACTTTTTGTTAATAACATTTATATACACGTGATTATTTCCGCTTGGGTTCAAAATTGTTATTTTTATATTAAAAAAGCGTTACAAATATTCCAAATTAAGAGTTCAAAACTATTAGGTTGCTGCAGATGAAATGGCCGATTTAGTAATAAATTTTTAAACAGCTGTAACTTTTTATAATAACAATTTATTCAATCAAAATAGGTACCAATAGATGCAACACACTTTTCCCAACGAGATACAAGTACATTTATTCCATTTTTGTAGAAGTCCGAGTTTCTGGTTCGAAGAAACTCCTCGAAGGCATTTTTGACAGCAGCTTCATTATTAAATCTTTTTCCTGTCAAAAAGTGATCCAAATGTTTAAAGAAATGCTAATCTGTTAGTGAGAGGTCTGGTGAATATGAAGGGTGAGGAAGAGTCTCATAGCGCAACTCATTTAATTTTTGGACCGTGGTTCTCGATTCATGAGGTCGTGCGTTATCATGAAGCAGTATCGCTTCATCCCTATTAACAGGTCTAGGTCGTTGGACTATCAATTTCTGATGCATTTTATCCAGTTGAGCACAGTATTTTTCAGCATTGATCGTTTTGTTAGGTTGCAGGAACGAATAGTGGATAACTCCAGCTACAAACCACCGAGCAGCTACCATTATTTTCTTTGGATGAAGGCTTGGTTTCGGCATGTGTCTTGGCGCTTCATCGACATCTAGCCATTGGGCCGATCGGCGACGATTATCGTATAAAATCCACTTTTTATCGCAGGTCACAATTCGGTGCAAGAACGGTTCCTTTTTGTTGCGGGAGAGAAGAAAACTTGAAATCTCCATTTGACACGTCATGTTTTGCTCGGTAAGATCATGCGGAACCCATTTGTCAAGCTTTTTCACTTTTCCAAGTTGTTGCAAGTGGCGGCAAACTGTCGAATTGTGAACGCCTAATTTCTCGACAAGATCCCTTATGGTTTGGCGGGGGTCAGACTCCACTAATGCACGCAGCTCGTCGTTATCGATCGATGGTCCTGGGTGTCCACGTGGCTCATTTCCAAGGTTCATATCTGCGGATCAAAATTTTTCGAACTACCGCCGAGTGGTTCGTTCGCTAACTGTATTAGGCTTAAATGCGCTGTTGATATTCCTCGTTGCTTTCGTTGCGTCGTGCTCTAATTTAAATTCGTATAATAAAAGTAGCCGTTTATGATTCACTTCCATGTTCACTTTCTCTTTTTGTTTTTACGATCGCTATGAAGTGCAAAACAAAAATGACTCCATAAACCAAGGTAGCAGTATTTGTACTTCAATATGTCATACGATTTGCGCCGTCTTGTGCCAACATAATACACTAAAATTGCAGCCAACTTTATGTCATTGCTAAATCGGCCATTTCAAATGCAGCAACCTAATAATAGTGGATATTGTACGTGTTGAAAAAATTTTGTTAGAACAGCACAGGTAGGCTAAATAAGTTTAATGAATATTTTTATTTAATAATAATTTAAAATAAGAGTTGTGAAAATTTTATAAAAAAGTTGAAAAAAAAAAAAACTATTTTAGAGTGAAAAAAAAATTATCTTAAGATGAGATTGTTTATTTTAAAATAAAGATATAATAAATTAAAAAATTAAATATAGGTTTTTTTTTATTTAACAAAAAATATGTATTTGTTTTATATAAATATATGTAAAGAAAAATATAATTTTCTTTGATTTAAATATTGCCGCGCATCAAGTGCCATCGTGATCGTGACAGAACGCGACATACACAGAGGGATAGTTATTTTGATAATCTATGGTGAATTATAACCTATAAGTGCTGTGATAAGAAAGCAATTTATTAAAAATTATTTTGTTAGAAAGCTAAGAATAGCAAGCTAATTGTGATTAAGGAATCGACAATGTGATTAATAACATTAAATGTCGTTTCTTTTCTTACAGGTAAAGTTTATTTTTGTTATTGTTAATTTATACTGTTTATTTATGTAAATCTTACATGTAAATCAATAGAATAAAACTTTTCTTACAGAGAAACTCAGTTGTGTTTTGATTAACTGTGTCATCCAAATCACTACGAATAGAAACTCATATCGTATATATATATACATATTGCATTAGTGTATATCAGTAAAAATCATTCGCTGTATAAGAGTATATATTACTTTTTAATCTGATGTTTTTTGCTAAGTCAAGTAATTTTAAATAATTTTACGTGACATGTTTATTGTTAAAGAAGTTTAATTAATGTTTGGTTTATGTATGCTTACCTATAGTTTGTATAAGATGCCTAATAATAATAATGTTTATAGGAAACAAAAATATGTTTATCAAAAAAAATATATATAATTGCTATAACCTAATAGTTTGTTTGTAAAATAAATAAAAAAATTGAAATTCTTTTTTATTTTTTTCCAATAGATGATGCTTTTTTATTTTTTTCCAATAGATGATGCTTCTGCTGCGAAGAGCAAAGGAAAGAGAGAAATAGAAAGAACAATCCTTATACTTTTCAATTTCTTTTTTATTTTTTTTTCTCTTTATTTATCTCTTAATTGACTTTTTTGTCATTAATCTATTATTCCCTTTTATTAATTCTAAAAAATTTTATTTTTCCTGACTGATGAATTAAAAAGAAAGAAATTCAACTTACGAAACAGCTCGATTGGTACGATCAAGACATTCTGGAAAATAAAACGGAATGACAAATCTGTGACCCCAGTACAACGGCAGCGTTTAGATCAGCAGCGTCCTACTTCAGCACTAACTTACTGTAACGAAATCAATAACGGCGAGCACAATGGCAATGCCAACAGCGCCTCCATTAATTGTAGCAATCCAACACCACGAGATCCTAATGGTCAATCAGATCAAAAAACTGAAAATATCGCTCTCGGTGGAGGAGGTCAAAGCTCAGATACAAGTCATGAGCTGAATAGCGATACTAAAGGCTTCGTCAATCACGATGCTTTAACATCACACATTCTTGATGGTGAAAGTGGTCAAAATCGGCCGAATCATGAGAGGAATGGCGGTATCAGTTCTGCCGCTTCACCATTACATCTTGAGGGTAAAAGAGGTCAAATTAGAGGCTATGTGGAACAGAATAACGATGCCAACAATGTCTCGGTTAATCGTAATGATACACCACTACAATACGAGAATAACGTCAATAAAAACGGCTTAGCTGATCTTGATAATCCACGTGCAATGAATGGTGTAGGTGACGATGAAGATGATAGTGATCAACGTAAGTACATTAAAAAATCCTTAAACAAAAACACATTTCTTTAAATAAATTTTTTATTAACTATAATGTTTTATTCGCAGTACTGCTGCCAGAAGAGGATCTAGAAACTGAAGAAGAGAGAAACGATTGGAATTAACTGGTAACTGAAAGAACTCGAGAAGAGACTACAATAGTAAAGGTATAGTCGTGCGATGAAGAATTGATTTTGCTGAAATGGTTTTTTTATTGTTGTTGTTATTCCTATTGTTTTATTTCAATAAAACTTTCGGTTTCAGGGATAAATGGGATTAAATAAATATATTTTGGCAGGAGAGTATGCTAAAATGCTAAAAAATCTTACATCAGTATCGAAATACTTACGAAAAATGTTAAGGATACATTACACATCAGCGGAATTGATGGTTAGGTGCATAGACATTAATCGAACAACGGTCCGATTTGAAGACCATCCAATCACCAGAAAAGAGATTCCTCTTAAAAAGTATAGGCTTTTGAAAGGTGAGTTTAATGTTTTAAAATAAAATAATAAATAAAATTATAAATTAATTTAACAATATTAATCTTTTTAATACTTACTGTTTTCGGCAGAAGTTACTCTTCGTTTGTGTGATAAATTAGATAATACAGGAAGAAAGCGCACCAAATAGGATGGGCTGGCTTTTAATTTTATGCTGACAAGAGCAATCAATGATGGTGGCAAATCTGTTAGGACGAGACTTTTCAAGGAAAGGATTGCCGCTAGGCGACGTCAAGACAGAGAACAAGAAAGGGTTGCTGCTAGGCAATGTCAAGACAGGGAATAAGACATACATTTTCTGTTCATCTTGACATCTTATAATTCATTTATTTCATCATTTTGTAAGAATAAGTATAGCTTTCTTGTAACTAACCCATTAAGGCCCATGGCTAGCACATCGTAGACAGGGCCAAACTATTGAATCTATTAGAATCACAAAATGACTAAAAACTAAGTTTTACGTGTTTTTTCATATTTTTGATTGTTTATAAAACGATTGTTTAAACAATTTTATTAGAAATGCATACACGTAAACTTTTCTTTTGAATTATATTTAAATACATTATTTATATGCTGCTTATAAAGCAATAACAAGTGAATTTTTTATAATACTATAAATTTTTTATTTTATTTGCGTATTTCAATCATATTTTTTTATAATGAACGTTAACTATTCTTTTTATGTATTGTAAGTACTTATATCTACTTAAAGTCTATTGATATCAATCTACATTTTATAGAAAATATTAAAATTAAAAATTGTTTAAGCAATTTTTTTGTGAACATTTAAATGAAAATAAAACATGTAAGCCTTATTTTCCAGCCATGTTGTAATTCTAATAGTTACTTTGGCCCTATCTACGCTGTGCTAGCCATGGGCCTTAATGGGTAAACAGCGTAGGTATACTCATTACGATGTTTTTAATAATAATAATAATACTGTGCTCATAATGATATACATGCAATAAGTTTTGTATGAGTTTTTACGCGAAAAAGACATACGAGGATGTGTGAGGAATGTCTTCATAAATGTGAGGAATAAGAAATGAAAATAAGAAGTGTAGAGAAGCAGGAATAAGATGGAAATAAGAAAATAACTTGGAAGAGTATAGACATAGAAAGAGCACCTAAGCATGAAAATAGCTCTCTTATTTTCTTATTTCAACCTTATTCCTACTTATTTCTACTTTTTATTTCCATTTCTTATTTCTGATGTCTTATTTCTTTTTTTTTTTTATTTCGTGTAATTGCCCTGATGCTTTAATATACAATGTTTTTCACTCTGCTAATTCATAATTTATTTAAATTTTGTACAAAATATGTGGTAAATAAATTAATTTTGTATTAGTCGTGTTAAATTTATTATAATAAACAATAATTATATAATTTTCAAAATTTTAAATATTTTTTTTTTGTAAAATTTTTTATAAAAATTATTTTGTACGAATAAAATCGTATGTTTCTTATATTAGATCTCATATCAGAAATTATGAGTGGAGCGTTCAGTTTCTTATATCAGATCTGATATGAGAAATATTTCTTGTATCAAATCCTATATCAGAAGTTACGAGACGAGTTTTGTTTCTTATATAAGATCTGATATAAGATTCATTTCTTACAAGGATCACTTGAAAAGTCGGTGCAAAGTCTGAGAGATGGCACCACCGGCACGTATCGAGGTCATGTTTAGTTAGTAGCACCTTTTGAATAAACACATACCAAGTTACAGCCATATTGGTCTATTTCTTTTTGTTTGGCATTCATGTGAATCAAGGAAGTCGAGTGATTTTCAAGAAATGGACGAAAATAATTTTGTGTGGCGATTAAATATTACTTTATAAAAGGCAAAACGCCTCAGGAGACTAAAGAGAAGCTTGATAAACATTATGGTGACTCTGCACTTCTGATTAGAACAGTTAAGAAGTGGTTTTAAAATTTTCGGACTGACCATATGGGCACAAGTGACGCTGAACGTTCTGGACGCCCTGTGGAGGTTACGACTCTAGAAATCATTGATCAAATCCATGATATGGTGATGGATGACAGAAGAGTTAAGGTGCGCGAGATTGCTAGTGTTGTGGGCATCTCAACTGAGCGGGTACATAATATTTTGCATAAACATTTGGACATGAGAATGCTATCCGCAAGATGGGTGCCGCGATTGCACACGCTTGACCAAAAACGGAATCGTGTAAAGTGTTGCAAGGATGGTTTGCAGCTGTTCCAGAATAATCCAAAGGACTTTAAGCGTCGTTTCGTTACTGTGGATGAAACATGGATACATTACTATACTCCTGAGACTAAACAACAATCTAAAAAATGGGTTACCAAGGGGGAATCTGCACCAGAAAAGGCTAAGACCGTTCCTTCGGCCGAAAAGGTTATTGCGACTGTCTTTTGGGATTCGCAAGAGATAATCCTCATCGACTATCTGGAAAAGGGTAAAACTATTACAGGTGCATATTATATATCGTTATTGGACCGTTTGAAAACCGAGCTGCAAGAAAAACGCTCACGATTGGCCCACAAGAAAGTCCTCTTCCATCACGACAACGCACCAGCACACACCTTAGCAGTTGTGGTCGCAAAAATAATCGAAATAGGATTCCAAGTCGTTTTACATCCCCCCTATTTCCCAGATTTGGCTCCCTCGGACTACTATTTGTTCTACAATTTAAAGAAATGGCTGGCGGGACAAAGATTTTATTCAAACGAAAAGGCGATTGCATAAACTAATGGGTATTTTGCAGACTTGGACAAATCTTATTATTCGAAAGGGATCAACAAACTAGAACATTGTTGGACGAAGTGTGTAAGCCTAAAGGGAGACTATGTAGAAAAATAAAAAAGGTTTACCCAAAACACGTAAGCAGTTTTTATTTTTGCACGGACTTTTCAAACGCCCCTCGTATATCAGAAAGGTCGAATACGGCACGTGAGATCTTCGATAGGATCTCATATAAGATCTTATATTAGATCATTTATTAGAATTTTTTTCCGGGTATATTAAACTCGGTAGGTTTTCAGTACTAGGAACGCGAAAATTAAATTAAAATTACATTACTAAGGTAACCTGAGCTGATGTTGATTGTTCGTACGACAGATAAGAGCCATACATTTTTTTAAATCTTCATAATATAATTTTAAATAAAAAAAAAAGAACAAAATATTTGTACCGGACTGTACAAATTTTATTTTGCTTAGGTTGAGTCGTCTGTGGGTGAGTCTGTGGGTGATCAGAAAGGAAAGGCGTAGCTACAAAAGAAAACGGAGAAAAAAAGGGTCCAATTTATTATTTTAACTGCACGTTTTTAAATTGTAAGTGTCCCGCGTGGCGATAGCGACCCTCACCTAATTTATCGCTTCGGAAAAAAGCAAAAGTATGAAAAAATTGAGCTGTCGCGAGACGTAATCGCGATGCGTAATGCCTGACAGATGTGAGACATAATTTATTTTTGATTTATATAAAATTAAAGCAATGATTAATAATTTCTAAGAATATACAGTTTTCTGTGTAAAAATATGTACTTACATAAGTATTACAAAAATATAAATGTATTAAAAGGCAATGTACGTTATATAATTCGTACAAAAAGGATTTCATTAAATATAATTTAACGTATGCAAAAAGTAAATTTTACACAGTGTGTCCCATGGAAAACGGAACTTTTTCAAAATAAAGACAAAAACTTAATATTCCGGCAAATCTCATTTATTTTATTCCAAATAGTCTCCTTCCGCATCAATACAACGTTTTGCACGATCAATTAACATATCGAATGAGTTTTTAAGATCATTTTTATCCATCGACTTTAGTATGTCGGTCGTCGCTCTTTGGATGGCCTCTATGTCGGCATAACGTTTTCCTTTCATAGGCAAGTGCAATTTGGAGAACAAGTAGAAGTCGCACGGAGCCAAATCCGGCGAGTACGGTGAATGGTTGATGGTTAAAATGGAATTTTTGATCAAAAAATCCGTGATCAAGTTCGATCGATAAGACGGGGCATTATCATGCAACAAACGCCAGCTCCCTTATTCACGGTATTGTGGCCGCACACGACGAATACGGCTGAGCAAACGCTTCATAACACCAAGATAAAACACAGCAGTAATCGTTTGACCAGGTGGAAAGAATTCACGATGAATAATACCCTCCAAATCATAGAAACAAATCAACATTGTCTTCACTTTTCACTTTTCAAGACGACTTTTTTCGGATTGGGCTTGGTTGGGTGCTTCCATTCAGCACTTTGACGCTTGGTTTCGGGATCATATTGAAAACACCATGTCTTGTTACCAGTCACAATTGAATATTTCAAGTTTGTCCTTTTTTGACTCTTTAATCAAATCCTTACAATGTTGAATTCGGAGCAATTTTTCGTAGTCGGTCAATTTGTGTGGAACAAAGCGTGCACACACCTTCCGTAGATTCAAATGATCGGTCAAAATGCGATGAATTGAATTTTTGGACATATTCAATTCCATTTCCATGTATAGCAAAGAAGATTTTGGCTCATTTTTTATAAATTTACGCACTTTTCCAATGTTACTTTGAGTAACCACGGTATTCGGAGGACCTGGATGTTGGTCGTCCTGAATGTCTTCACGACCTTCCTGGAACCGCCTTTGCCACTCATACACTCTGGTACGGGATGGACAATTATTGCCATAAACTTGTTTCAGCAAATTATGCGTCTCAGTAAAAGATTTACCGAGTTTAAAACAGAACTTAATATTTGCTCTTTGTTCGAAGTTCATTTTTCAACCGATGCTATAAACACACTGTCACTTTGAGCGCGATATTTTGGTTTTCATTGAACCAAATGTCATACAATTTTGACAGGATGTCAGTTAAGAATGGACCTTTCCATTGCTAACATCCACCAATAGGTGGCGCCAATATAAATCGATGTTTTGAAAAAGTTCCGTTTTCCATGGAACACTGTGTATTATTCATATTCAAATCCTCTGATATGTCGATAATACTTTTGATAGTTGTTTAAAAAGATTATTTAAATTGTATGTTAATATTTTTGGAAAAAATTTTATAAATTATAAATATATTAAAAAAAGGCTGTAAATTTTTGATATTTATATTATTAGTTTTGAATAATACCGAAAATAATTTAAATACTTGCAGAATATTTTTATATATTTAATTAACTTATTATTATATGTTTTTATTAAAAATTATTATGAACTATTATCTTAACTAATTATATATATATATATATATATATATATATATATATGTATATAGTACGTAAATTTTGGGATACGTAACTAAATATTGCTTAAGAAAACATACTAATTTTTTTCCCTTTTTTATGAGTTTTAGATTTTTTATTATTTCTTTTAATCTTGCTGCAAATATTTTTCTTTGACGTAATTGCTTTTTTCTTGTTTTTCCTTTACCTACTAATTTTATGAAAAAATGACAGCAGTTCAAGCTGTATAGCATTTTTCTTTATACCTACTTCTACTTTCCATACGTGAGTTTTTTGAATGTT
Organism: Chalcis sispes; assembly: GCA_949987625.1. NCBI lineage: Eukaryota > Metazoa > Arthropoda > Insecta > Hymenoptera > Chalcididae > Chalcis > Chalcis sispes. The sequence continues at coordinate 27,413,868 of OX465095.1, read as the reverse complement.
GGTCAATCTAGGGGCCTTTAACTAGTCTTTTACGAGGGCGATCTGATAAGTACTTAGCCTTACCGCCCGATAGCACCACTATCGCAAAAGAAATTCACTATCGTGTAGTACATTCTCGTAGACGGCTACTGTCAAAATTTTAGCCGAATCGGATTCGTAGTTTTGTTTTGACCGCGTGTGGAATCGGGCGTGTACGCGGGATTTAGGAAAATAGAGAAAAAGCAATATTGGTCGATGATTCGATTCTTGTTTTTGATAGGGAAATCGCGCAGCGAAATTAAAGTGCGCTTGGATACTGTGTACGGTGACTCTGCTGCTGCGATGGCGACCGTAAAAAATTGGTTTAACGAGTTTCAACGTGGTCGCACGTCGGTTTTTGATGAGCCACGTCTAGGTGCCCCGAAAACGGCTACCATGGAAGATAACGTGACAAAAATTTACGATCTCGTATGGGCAGACCGCCGATTGAAGGTGCGCAAGATAGCTGAGACAGTGGGCATCTCAAAAGACTGCGTGGGTCATATCCTGCATACAATTTTGGGCATGAGAAAGCTGTCGACTCGATGGGTGCCGCGTTTGTTCACTCCAGACAACAAGCGCAACCGTCAGACCACTTCAGAGCAGTGTTTGACGCTGTTTTAGCGCAATTTAAAGGAATTTCTGCGTTGTTTCGTGACCGTCGATGAAACATGGGTCCACTGGTACACACCAGAGACCAAGGAACAGTTGAAACCGTGGGCTTTACCTGGCGAACGTGCTCTGGAGAAGGGGAAGACTGTCCTATTAGCCAGAAAGGAGATGGCCACTGTTTTTTGGGATTCACAAGGTGTGATCTGCATCGACTACCTGGAGAAAGGCAAAACGGTCACAGGGCTCTACTATGCCTAATTATTGGGCCGATTCGACGCTGAATTGCAGAAATAAAGGCCCCATTTGGCGAAGAAAAAAGTGCTCCTCCACCATGACAACGCACCGCCACTGTAACTACCCCATCCACCGTATTCTCCAGATTTGGCCCCGTGCGACTTCTTTTTGTTTCCAAACTTGAAAAAGTCACTCGTCGGGCAGAAATTTAAGTCGAATGAGGTCATCACCGCCACAAACCTCGAGAAAACGTATTTTTCAGACGGGTTAAAGAAGTTGGAGCATCGCTGGATCAAGTGTATCGAGCTAAGAGGAGACTATATTGAGAAATAAATCGCCACTTTTCCAAAATTTTTGTTTTTCTTTTGTAGGCCAAGTACTTATCGGACCGCCCTCGTATTTTACTTAGTCTAAATACTTCAATATTTACTTTTGGCAGCAGGAATAGTTTAATAGCGTCAGTATACAATTGAATTTTTACAAAAGCATTTGCATTTTGTATTGATTAAACATAATTCTGAATATTATGTCTCGTTTCACAGTGTTTTATTAATTCACAAACACCATTAACTGCACTTTTTCCGTGACCTGTAGCTGAAAGCAACCATTTTTTTTTGTTGGAAACATTTTTCATTTTATACAGTTGAAATCGATTTTTAAAGTGGCTTGCGGCTTCATCTGTTATAATCGATATTTGCTTTATTAAATCAGTTAAATCATTTTTCATCAAATCAATTTTTCTTTTCGCTGCTTACAAAATACGAGTGAATTTTCAGCTACCACCCAATTTTCAGCAAAACACCATGCAGTTCTAGATGATTTTAAATAGGTCTAGTTATCTATTTTTCTTTTTTTATGGCTTTCCTTTGTGTATTTTTAACATGTATATGGACGCTTCTATTCAACTTCCAAACAGCAAGATGGTTTATAAAATTGGACATTGTAAACGTATTTTTTACCAGTTGCCCATTTTCCCAGATAGCAAAAACAATCTCTCCATGTTCATTAATTGTTTCTAATTCCAAACAAACTTGAGATAATATATCTATAACCTGGGCATACAGAACATTCTTGGAAAAACACTGCTCTGATGAATTCGAACAAACAATCGCTGATTAAAGTTTAAAGCGAACTTTATCAAGATCTGAATACTAGCTTCCCATAAAATTGTTTATGTTGTTTACATGCAAATCAAAATTTGCCTAGTAAATGCAAAAACGTACTTCCTTAAATGGGTTTAAACCAACAAACTTTGGCCTTTTAAGGTATAAAACTTTTTTATGCCCATTTTTGTTTCTAGATCAGGCATGGCAAACCTATGACCCGTGGGACAGACATTGACCCACGCAAGCTTTTCAACTAACCTACTCATCGGTTTTTATAAATTAATTTTTTATATGAAAAACAAATATTTCCAAGTGTTATTGTGTTCGTATATTAGGTATGTTAATGAAATTTTTTTCTGAAATTATTGTATTCTAAATATAAATATTTTCAACTGTAGCCCTGTACTATGTCGGTGGTTAAAAAATTAAAAACAAGTGATAGTAGTTCAAGACATATCAAGCTGAACGGTTTAAAAAATATGATGTAATTGGAAGGAATAAAATGGTTATGTGCGTTATTTGTAATGAAAAAGTGACTTCACATATGTACCAGGCTGTTCAATAAGATTTGCGATTCGATACGAGAGGGTGTTGCTACTAGCCTAAATTTTTTTTTTGTTATGTTGGTACACTCTTTATGTGAACGTATGTACAGTTTCATTTCAATCTGTTAATTCATTCTTTGTTTGCAAGCCATTTAGTACCGACGTGTCACAGTACTTTTTTACAATGGAAAAAACCAAGTATCGTGCAGTGATTGAATTTTTATTTTTGGAAGGTTTAAAAGCAAAGGAAATTTATGAACGAATGTTAAAAAAGTATAAGGACTCTTCGCCTTCAATTAGTACAGTAGAAAGATGGGTTGCTGAATTTAAACGTGGTCGTACAAGCCTTGAAGACGATCTACGTCAAGGACGTCCAAAAACAGCAACAACACCATAAATCGTAGAAAAAATACAGGATATCGTATTGGAAAATCGTCGAGTGACTGAAAGAGATTAAGTAGAAGTCCCAGGCATCATTGGGCAGTGTAAGCAATATTTTGACTCAAGTATTGGGTTTCAGAAAGCTGTGTGCACAATAAGTGCCGCATTCGCTTGCAATGGAACAAAAACACATTCGAATGCGACTTTCTCAGCAACATTTAGAGCGTTTTCGAAAGGATAAAGTGGATTTTGTGCGTCAATTCATCACTATGGATAAGACTTGGGTCTATCACCATGATCCTGAATCAAAATAAGAGGCTAAAGAGTGGTGTGAACCTGGTTCTTCGGCTCCGAATCGAGTTCGTGTCCAGAAATCGGCCAAGAAGGTGTTAGCATCAGTTTTTTGGGATGCGAAATGAATTTTGTTTGTGGATAAGTTGCAAACTAGTAAAACAATAAATTCTGAATATTATTGTAACCTTTTGGACCAGCTGAAGGAAAAAATCCGAGAAAAAAGACCCGGTTTGCAAAAGAAAAAAATCCTTTTTCATCAGGACAATGCACCGTGTCACAAGAGCATTTTGACAATGGCTGAAATCCATGAATTAAAGTTCGAATTGTTGGAGCATCCACCGTATTCACGAGATTTGGCCCATAGCGACTTCCATCTGTTTCCAGACCTAAAAAAATTCATGCATGGAAAGCGTTTTTTATTAAATGATAAGGTCATAACAGATGTAGAAGCGTATTTTGCAGCCCTTCCAGATTCTCACTTTAGGAATGGAATTCATAAATTAGAATCTCGTTGGAACAAGTGTATTAATGTTCAGGAAGACTATACTGAATAATAAAGTGTATTCAAAACCATAAAATTGCGTTTTTTTTATTAAACCGCAAAACTTATTGAACAGCCTGGTATAATATAAAAAGACATTTTTAAACGTTGCATTCTAATCTCAGAATGTCAACAGATAAAGAAAGAAAAACATATTTTTTGCAAATGAAAAAAGAGAATTTTTCTAAAAGCTGTGTTTTAAAAAGTTTTTTGGTTCCAAAAAACAACATTACAGCTGCTAGTTTTCAAGTTGCACATTGCATTGCTCGCTACGGGAAATCTTTTTTAGAAGGAGAATTTGTAAAGAAAGCGTTTTTAGAATGTAGTCCTACATAGTTTGCTGATTTTAAAGAAAAAGACTTGATTATAAAGCGTGTAAATGAGTACCTATATGTCGAAATACAATTAAGGATTGAGTAATTGAATTAGAAAAAAATATTCTTCCGCAAATACATAACGACTTAAATTATGAAGAAATGTAGTCAATTGCTTTAGATGAGAGTAATGATGTAAATGGTTAGGCACAATTAGCAGTTTTTGCTCGGTATAAGTCAGGAAATATAATGAAAGAAGAGTTAATGAATCTAATAACGTTGAAAGGGAAGTGTACCGGTCTTGATATTTTTTAAGAATTTGATATTGCATTTAAAGAAATGGGTATTGACCTTCAGAAAATAGTTTCTGTAATAACAGATGGTGCACCTAGTATGATTGGGAAAAACATCGGATTTATTCAGTATTTTAAGCAAAATATTTTACATTCTCTGATCAAATTTTATTGTATAATACACCAGCAAGTTTTATTTGCAAAACATGGATTAAAAACATTTTCTAGTGTAATGTCAGTTGTAATAAAAATCATCAACTTAATAAACGCAAGAGCTCTTAATAAACGGCAATTTGCACGATTCTTAGAGGAAATTGAATGCCAATATTCTGGGATTTTGACATACAACAACGTGCGATGGCTTAGTTGCAGTCAAGTCCTTAATCGCTTTGTAACGTTATTAGATAAAATTAAGCTCTTTTTAATTGAAAAAGACAATAGTTTCGATGATTTAACTGATGTAAATTGGTTAAATGATTTAATGTTTTTATGCGACATCACTCAGCATTTTAATAAGCTAAATAAAAAACTTCAAGGGCAAGGATTAATTGTTTTAACCATGTACGAAACTATTAAAACATTTATGGCAAAACTTGATATCTTAAGTAAGGATTTAGAAATAAATATTATGAAATATTTTTTGCAATTAAGAAAAAATTTTGAAAATACAATAATTTTTGAAAACACGAACGACATTCAAGAAAATGCAATTAAAACATATTTAATGATTCTCCGAAAAATAAAACAAGCTTTTGAGAAGAGATTTAATCACTTTAAATGATTGAAAAATACATTTAACTTTATTTTATATCCATACAAAACTGAATTTAAAACAATGGAGTTAACCCATTACAGTCTGTCAAGTAAGAGCGTGGTCGACTTCACTGACAGGTAATAAAAGATTTTGCTCTAATTTCTTTGCAAACCGATAGAAGGAAGCTTTGTGCTTGATGCATTGTCAACAAAGATTCAGTTGTCGTTGATCTTTTAAAAGAGAATCACGTTAAACGCCATGAGTGCTAAGTACGCGTCGCGCTACGACGCTGTGTTCTTTTGCATCCACCCGAAAGGTCCCAAAATGTCGCAATCAGCGGCTGCTAAATATATGAGAAAGTCGAAGGCATTTGTACAGAAGTGGATACAGCGATATAAAGTGGCTAAAAATGTCGATGATTTACCAGAACGTGGCTCGATAGGAAAAGTGAACAAAAAAGATGAAAAAAGAATAGTGAATCTGTTTTCGCGGAATCCTGCTTTAACACTGCGGCAAGGACAAGCAAAATTAATGGCAAAAGGTTAAGATATATCCTACGAAACTATCCGAACCCATCTTCGTACTCATCATCTGAAATGGCGCAACACAATGAAGAAGCCTCTGTTGACTGAAAAACATGTGACAAAGCGACTCGCTTGGGCGCATGAGAATATTGATAGAGATTTTGAAAATGTCATTTTTACTGATGAATGTTCTATATGGGCACGTTTTGTCCTGACGCGAGCCTGGTCAACTTCCACCAATAGGCTTGTTCAGTGGACCGTAAAACATGGAATAAAGGTGCATCTTTGGGGCTGCTTCTCAAAGCAGGAATTCGGCACTTTGCACCTCTTTACTGACAACCTAAATGCCGAGAAAATAATAAAAATCTACAAAAAGGCTTTACTGCCATCTGCCAAACGATGGTTCATCACAAAAAATAAAGATTGGATTCTGCAGGAGGACAACGATCCTAAACACCGCAGCAAGCTCTGTACTCAATGGAAGACTCAATCTGGCATCGTTACATTGGATTGGCCGTCGCAGTCGCCTGATGCAAACCCTATTGAAAATGTGTGGGCATATATTAAACGGAAGCTTCGTGGAAGACGCACATACACTTTGAAGCAGTTGTCTGACGAAATTCGTCGGATCTGGAGATCCTTGCCACTAGAATACGCCGTCAAATTAGTAGAAAGCATGCCTCGGAGATGCCAGGCAATTATTGACGCCGGTGGTGACTGGACACATTATTGACTGAATTGCATCATTGTTTGTAATGTGTACAATGTATATATAAATATGAAAGTTTCATCAAATAAATTTTTTTATAAATTAACACGACCACGCTCTTACTTGACAGACTGTATCATCTTTTTCGAACTTGTTTAAAAAAAATCGTAGATGAAAAATACGAATAGATTTGGAAAGTTCAAACATTTTGTGCACTTCTGTGCATATTCGCGATGGAAAAAAAAATTTCTTCCTACTTTATTTTTCAGTTGAAAAAAAAATTAGCTTTAAAAAAACACATTTTTTTTTTTAATTTGTGAATTGTTAATTGAAAATTAAATTTTTGAGTTTTCAAGTTATTGAATCGTATTCAGAATACCAGCAAATAGTAGGAAAGGGTATTTTCTAAAACATTTCATGGCTTTTTCATAAAAATTTTTTAACTCAAACGTAAGTAAGAAATTTCGTCACTTTGGGACTTAATGGGTTAATCGAATGTATGTGGCTAGGTATAGATAACTAAGAATTGGAATTAGTGGAATTTCGAAGCAGCATAGTGTGGAAAACAAAATTTGAAGACTTGATTTCTGAAATAGAAGGAAAACTGTGTGAAAGTAGAGCAGATAATATTTATCCCACAGTAAAAATTAAAAATATATTGAATTTGTGGAATTCTTTACCAAGTAATTTTATATCAATGAAAAAACTAGCTAATGCTCTTTTAACGATGTTTGGGTCCACACATTCGTGTGAAAATTGTTTTCTTTAATGAACTTTGTAAAATCTTCTAATAGAAATAGACTTGAAAGGGAATTAACTGCCGTATGCGTCAAACTAATGAATACAAAATATGAACCTGATATTAAAAAATTATCTGAAAATAAACAGCAACAGATTTCTCATTGAATAGTTTATGTTTATACTTTGCTATACATTTATATATATATATATATATATATATATATATATATATATATATATATATATATATATATATATATATATATATATATATATATATATGTAAACATGTATAAATATATTAATCAATAATATTTCATAATACATATTTTATGTAATTTTCTTTACCCCTTGTTCATTCAAACACTTAGTGACCCACGAGCTACTACTAAAAAAAATAGTGAACAAAATTTGACCCACGTCTCAAAAAGGTTCGCCATCACTGACCTATAGCATTAAAAGAATATATAATAATTTTTGAACGTTAGTAAAAAGATGAAATAAAACTGTAAAAAAAAAAAGTTTCCGATTTTTGAGAATCGAAAATTAATGAGTCGCTTTTCAAAAGTATTAATGTAATTTTGATGATATCAAAAAACGTAGGCACTAATTTTTTGAGTAGAATAATGTAATCAGAAACAATAGTTAATCTTTATAATTTAGAAGGAAAAAATATAATAAAGTTTGCGCTGAATATCGGTATAACTTATACTGACAGTATAAGCAACATTGTTGCCATCGGTCCGCGTTAAATTACTTAATTACCATGCAAAGGTTACTGTCACGTTAAATAATTATTTAAATAATATTAATTCAAATTATTTATAAATTTCAATTATTTAAAATTATCATTATATTGATTTAGTTATTAATAATTAATTATTTATAGTTATGGTTATTTATAATTATGGTTGTATTAATTTAATTATTATTAAATTTAATTATTATTAATTAATTATTATGGTTTTGATTATTTATAATTATATTTGTATTAATTTAAATAATATTAAATTCAAAAGTAATTCAAGTTATCAAAATTTGAAAGTTTCCACGTGCAAGCGTATTAAACAGATAACTTCGGATAACCAGACCAAAATATATATCTCCATGCTGCGGGAATTTTAAGAATGGCACCCGGCTATATAGGCAAGACCGATGAATATCTCCTCATAAGTGAGGGAAACCAACGCCACGACCTTTAATATCTATACAAACTAGAGATAACACTCAGCTTGGGGAAAGTTCACTTTGACTTACGAAACTACCATTAAGAAATGATAAATGCACCCGAAGCCGGAATATCAAGCGCACCTGCACCAGACATTAAAAGATGGAGAAACCGTGAGGAATCGGTACACCGAATTACTAATCGCTTAAAACAGAGTGGGGATCACAAGAGAAATATCTCCAATACTCATTACTTAATCTACGGCAGAGTTCTGGGCCAAATCCTAATCACTGCGGGGTACATCTTCACAGCCTGGAAGAGTTATACTAGGAAGATAATGCATTATCACAGCCAGACCAACCGCAAAGACAAAGTACAAGGTCTGGCTATTAAATAACGAGACTGGTTACAAAAAGGGTTTTATTATAAAAATTATTCTACATTCGAATGCTCCCCTTCAATATACTCACCTTCCCTCGCCACACACCTTTCCATACGTTTTTCCCATTGATCGAAGCAGTGCTGGAAGTCTTCTTTGGTGAGGGCCTTTAGGAGCTCTGCCGTTTTTTGCTCTACCGCTTCCATCGACTCAAATCGGGTCCCTTTCAAAGCAGATTTTATCTTGGGAAACAAAAAAAAGTCGCACGGTGCCAAATCTGGCGAGTACGGCGCGTGTTCGAGCACTGGAGTGCGCTTACCGGCCAAATACTGTTTCACAGATAGTGCGTTATGGGCAGGTGCGTTGTCCTGGTGCAAAATCCACGAGTTGTTCTTCCACAACTCAGGCCGTTTCTTACGAACTCGTTCTCGCAGTGTTGCCAAAACTGACAAATAGTAACTCTGGTTGACAGTCTGACCCTCTGGAACCCATTCAGTCATCACGATACCGTTAATGTCGAAAAAAACGATCAACATTGCCTTGAATTTTGATTTGGACATCCTTGCTTTTTTGATTTTGGGCGATTCAGGCGTCTTCCAATGCATTGATTGTCGCTTTGTTTCAACATCGTATTGAAAAATCCACGTTTCGTCGCAAGTAATAATGTTTTTCATCAGCCCGGAATCTTTTTTTAACCTTTCAAGGAAATCTGAGCAGACCTGTTGATGCAAGAGCTTTTGGTCAGGAGTCAGGTTTTTTGGCACCAACTTCGCACAGACTTTTGTCATGTGTAATTCCTCGTGTAAAATTTGTCTAACCGTTTCTTTATCGGCGTTTACAGCCTCGGCAATCATCCGGATGCTCATTCGACGATCTGCACGCACAATTTGGTTGATTTTGGTCACTGTTTCCGGAGTTGAAACAGTGACAGGGTGACCTGGGCGTTGGCCATCTTCAGTGCTCACTTGGCCCTCACTGAAGCGCTTACACCACTCAAAAACACGCGCACGAGATAGAGAATTGTCCCTATAGGCCTCTTGCAACAATTTACAGCACTCAGTCAGAGTTTTTTTCAATTTAACGAGAAATTTAAGATTGATGCGTTGGTCCTGTTTTTCGTCACACATGGTTTTCGGCACGAGAAAAAAACACGTTCGTTCCAAACCGCTACTGCACAAATACAATAATAGTGACGAGAACGTGTTTTGGTACGTGCATAGACAAGATATCTAGATACCCAACGCACTACTCGTTTTTTTTCTCACCCCTTTACAGCGCCCTCTAGGCGCGGAGTCTCGTTATTTAATAGCCAGACCTCGTAATCTCCGACAAGACCCACACACATCCTCTGCAGGAAATATCACTGCGCCCAATTGGATTGCAAAACCAATCAACAATCCAAGACTAATCCTGCATGATGCAGATACTGGAACGCATGCTTATTCCTAGAAGACTGATTAACCAACCATTAACGGGCCCACAATCTCAGCCCTATCCATAACCACTGTCTACTCAAATCCCGGACACTGGCTCATCCTCAATCTTAGACCATACAAGTTTTAACCATCTCATAAGAGGGAACGAAGATCTAACGGAACATGTTTTTATAAGACCATGGTTAAAACCATGTCCTACTAATAAACCCTAGTTATTTCGAACTTAACGTGTATAAAGCCTAATCCTTAACCTTGAATTCCAGAAAATTCAGACCAAAAAGACCATGGCTGACCGATGTCGAATCAAAGTGACAAAAAATTAAGAGTGTGAAGGCAGCTTAGTATTTTATAATTCTCGCACTACCTCCTTATCCGCTGCTGTAGGAAAATCCGAAGAAAAAGGACTAATAAGAAGCCTAGATATTCGGTTAAGGGAAGGTTTACCTTTTTATTGACCAAAACAACAGTTTTTTTGGAATTTTTTTTTTCATAGAAGGAAATTAATAAACAACTCAAATTGTTTGCTACTTGTTAAGTACAATAAAAAGTACAAAAAAAAATTTGTTTTATGACAAAATATCGTGACGGTAATTAATGGCACGCCCCGTAAAGTGACCATCTCCAAAACAGGTGGCCCGCTGCTGGCCACTCTAGCACCTGCAAAAATAAACGATAATTAAAAATCGATAAAGTTTTATAAAATATATGAGTGTAGTCGGCATCTGACCTACATTCATCGCTAAAAATCAAAAATTAACAAAATGGCGGGCATTGGAATTTATTTCATTATTGAGTTTTTTTTCACTCTTTAAAGTACTCTGAAAATAAAAATAATGCATATGTCATCTTGATTGTAGTCCACTTTCCGATAAATACTATAACAATTAAAAAAAAAAAAAAAAAGGTGATCCATCGAGTAGTTTTTCTAGTAATTGTGGCCAACAGTTCGAAAAACGTGGTTTCACGAAAAACGCGCTTAAAGATTTGGTTAACGATTAATCTGGGTTAACGTCGGTCTCGTTTTTGTTCCATAGCTTTGAAAAAAATATATATACGATCAAACGGTTTTGGGAATATATTCTGCACGTAATTAACTACAAAAAAATGTAAAAAAAGAAAAATCGATTTTTTGTTTTAGAAAAAGGTAAACCTCCCTTAAATGGAAATAGGAATCTAGCAGGAATACTAAAAATAAGGTATGTAAACGAGAAAGACTGAACTCGAGTGCTACGTAAAATGCGGAACAAGGCAAAATCAAGGACCACACCCACCAGGCCCTCTGGAACTAGACTATTCTTCCAATAACCGAGAAATATAACTGAAAAAGAACTTTTCAATGAATTTGGAATATTTGAACCACTGGATTTTATCAAGATTATCCAGAATGTTGAGCGACAACCCACTTACGGATACATCCAATATATTAATGCTAAGCATGCTATTAAGGCCTTGCGAGGAGGTATTAGGACGTAATGTGCCATCTTCGCTGATCCCTCAAAGGTTTCCAAGGTCGACCAGGAAAAAAACTAAGGTTATGCAAAGACACTACACTCTAAATGCATGCTTTGGGTAGACTGTAAAATATTTGAGGACTATTTAGTTACGTGCCAAATACAATGTCGAATGAGAGAATGCAAAGGAAATCCGAAAAATATAAGAAACGTAACCAAAGACCTTGAAGGTAATAAGCTAAAGACCAGCTAAAATCCTACCAGGGGACCCGAAGAGACTATTAATCAAGTTCCTCAGACCACATAAGAATTCAAACAAAAAACCATGTGCGAGAATAAACACGCAGTTAATCAGACTATTGATACCAGAAAGGACAGTAATGGTCATAAGAACTTAAATCCAGTCTCACTACGCAAGATAAAAGAATAAAAATATAGGGTGATTCATTATGAGGTTTGGTTTCTAATCTCAAATAACAGGCATAAAGTTGAATTCTATAGTAAAAATTTTATTGTGAGTCGAAAGAACAATCGATGACATTTACTTTTTAAAGATTATCTCATTTAAATGTTTACCGCGACTACGCCGTTAATGGTCCATCTTGAGGGTCCAATTTGGGACGACGCGTTCTAGCATAGCGACTGGTATCTCGCGAATGACACGAGTAATGTTGGCTTGCAAAGCGTCGATTAAAGCTGGCTTATCTCTGGAGACCAGAGACTTCGTGTAACCACAAAGAAAATAATCTAAAGGTGTGATAACACACGATCTAGGCGGCCAATTCACTGGTCCAAAACGTGAAATCAGGTTCTCACCAAAATGATTTCTTAATAAGTCCATTGTTTCTGTCGCTGTATGCGAAGTAGCGCCGTCTTATTAAAACCAAAGTTCACCGATACCACGAGCTTCAATTTCAGGTAGCAAAACATCCGTTATCATGGTGCGATAGCGGTCACCATTGACGGTTACGTTCTGAGCGGACTCATTTTAAAAGAAATATAGACCAATGATTCCACCGGTCCATAAACCACACCAAACAGTGCATTTCTGTGGCCTTAGTGGTAGCTGTTGAAGCTCTTCAGGTTGTTCATCAGCCCAAATACGGCAATTCTGCTTATTGACGTATCCACTAAGCCAAAAATGCGCCTCATCACTGAACAAAATTTCGCGATAAAACAGCAGATTTTCATTGAGCTGATTCAGAACCCGTTCAACAAAAACACGACGCAAACCTAAGTCGCCCGGCTTCAATTTTTGCACGAGTTGGAGTTTGTATGCCTTAAAACCAAGATCTTCACGTAAAATACGCCAAGTTATTGTGTACAACAAACCAAGCTGTTGAGAACGATGCTGAATCGATTCGTCACGGTCTTCAGTCACACTCTCAGCTACAGCCGCTATATTCTCTTCACTACATGCTGGATGTGGTCTAATCGGACGAGTATCATCCAATAATGTATGCAGGGTTTTAAATTTGCGAATGGTTTTGGCTATAGTGGTTTCGGTAGGTCGACGATGCACACCATAAGTTGCTTCAAGAGCACGAAAAACATTTCTCACAGAACGCTGATTTTCGTAATACAGTTGAACAATTTGAATTCGTTGTTGCTTCGAAGTCTTTCCATGATGATTTGTCAAACAATACTGAATAAAAATTACATAACAGTTTGACAGGAGTCACGCGTGATCTGTAAAAAAAAGCCTATTGAAAATCAAACCTCATAATGAATCACCCTTTATATCTATAAGATTAACACATACAGTATAAACTTAATGCATATAATCATATTAACACTTAGGCAATGTATAATATCAGTATGAATCTTGTAAAAGCAATCCAAACGATCCATTTCAGAGACATGCATAGAAAATTTTTATAATATTAGTAAGTAAATCAGCTTGGATTGTTTCCCTATAGATTGGTAACTCGTACTAACCAAATCAGTATTAAGAAAAAAAAAAAAAAAAAAAAAAAAATACTAACAACTAGGTTAAGAACCTTTTTATGTAAAGGAGATTTAAATAATTCAATTTTTTTTCTTTCTATGGGTTATCATAAATGTTATGAAATAATATTTAGATTACCTACAACCCCAATATTGTGAAGCAAACTAATCAACTTCTATAATATAAAACTTACACAATAATGTAAAGATAATAAAAGTTGTTGAGTATTTAATATTAATAAATTTAAGTATGTAGTTTGAAAGTTCGTTGTAAACGCACAAACTACGCAGCACGTCCACTTTTTACCGGGACGGTCTTTAAGGGGGAGGGGGGAGGATGTTACGTGATGTAACAATTAAAGTATTAATAAATAACAATTAAATTAAAAAAATTGTATTTATAAAAAATCAGGAAAAAAATCAAATTAATAAATATATGTATATATATATATAACAAATATAATGAAAATCGAAATTAAAATTAAAATTATATTAAACTCAATAGACTAAATGCAACGCATAAATGCTCAACGAATGTGTAAGTGTGTTGGTTCCTATATAAAATGTGTAGAGTTTGCAGCAACACTGCAAGTTGACTCCTGCGGAAAAATCACGGAGATACGGAGGATAAATAACATTCTTCCAACGCACGTATATAGAGCTGAGTAATCCAATTCTTCTCGACACACATACACTTAAAGAAATAAAGGAACTGGAGTTGCATTTTGTTCGGAAGGCGCGGGGAAGGTTCAAGAGTCTACAAAGACTTATGCTGATGCCAAATAGACAAAAATTCCAACGATGCTTCCGCGATCGAGTCTTTAAGTATGGGGGAAGAGCAGGCCCGCGAGTGAGCAGTAATTAGTTACGCATTCTTCTTTTCGAGGGAATTTTAGAGAAAGTATTTCGAACATTTTTTTTCTTTTTTTCGTCCGACTATTTATAAGTTTTTTTGGTAGATCGTTAATTTGGCCGATCTTCAGTTCGTGAATTAAAAAAAAGTTTTTAATTTCTATTTCTGGTACGGTATGTGAATAGGGCGCCGTGCTGTGTTAAAGTGTAGTGATTTAACAGTAAAGTGAACCGTGTTAATAAAAAAAAAAGAATATATATATACTAGGTTGTTCAAAAAGTTTTAAAAGCGGAAATGAAGATACTTTTTTTTGTTGGTGAAATCACTTTTATTGCTCAGTATAATCTCCCATAAGTTCAATACACTCAGTCTAACGGTCTTCCAACTTGTTTATCCCATCATGGAAGTGACTTTCTGCAAGGCCTGCAAAATACTCCTCTACGACGGCTATAACCTCTGCGTTTGATGAAAAATGCTTCCCACGAAGGAATTTCTTGAGGTGTGGAAACAGCCAGAAGTCAGAGGGAGCTAAATCAGGCGAATAAGATGGATGTTGCAACAATTCGTACTTTAATTCGGTTATTTTAGTGATGTTTTTTTGAGCTGTGTGAGCGGGTGCTTTGTCTTGATGAAAAATGATTTTTTTCTTGTGCAAACCGGGTCTTTTTTCACTAATTTTTTCATCCAATTAGTCCAAAAGGTTACAATAATATTCAGAATTTATTGTTTTGCCAGTTTAGAGATAATCCACCAACAAAATCCCTTTTGCATCCCAAAAAACTGACGCAAACCCCCTTCGCCGATTTCTGGACACGAACTCGCTCCGGTGCCATAGTGCCTGGTTGACACCACTCTTTAGCCTCTTGTTTTAATTCAGGATCATGATGGTAGACCTATAGTCTGTCAAGTAAGAGCGTGGTCGTGTTAATTTATAAAAAAATTGATTTGATGAAACTTTCATATTTATATGTACATTGTACACATTACAAACAATGATGCAATTTGGTCAATAATGTGTCCAGTCACCACCGGCGTCGATAATTGCCTGGCATCTCCAAGGCATGCTTTCTAATAATTTGACGGCATATTCTAGTGGCAAGGATCTCCAGATCCGACGAATTTCGTAAGACAACTGCTTCAAAGTGTATGTGCGTCTTCCACGAAGCTTCCGTTTAATATATGCCCACACATTTTCAATAGGGTTTGCATCGGGCGACTGCGACGGCCAATCCAATGTAACGATGCCAGATTGAGTCTTCCACTGAGTACAGAGCTTGCTGCGGTGTTTAGGATCGTTGTCCTCCTGCAGAATCCAATCTTCATTTTTTGTGATGAACCATCGTTTGGCAGATGGCAGTGAAGCCTTTTTGTAGATCTTTATCATTTTCTCGGCATTCAGGTTGTCAGTAAAGAGGTGCAAAGTGCTGAATCCCTGCTTTGAGAAGCAGCCCCAAAGATGCACCATTATTCCATGTTTTACGGTCCGCTGAACAAGCCTAGTGGTGGAAGTTGACCAGGCTCGCGTCAGGACAAAACGTGCCCATATAGAACATTCATCAGTAAAAATGACATTTTCAAAATCTCTATCAATATTCTCATGCGCCCAAGCGAGTCGCTTTGTCACATGTTTTTCAGTCAACAGAGGCTTCTTCATTGTGTTGCGCCATTTCAGATGATGAGTACGAAGATGGGTTCGGATAGTTTCGTAGGATATATCTAAACCTTTTGCCATTAATTTTGCTTGTCCTTGCCGCAGTGTTAAAGCAGGATTCCGCGAAAACAGATTCACTTTTCTTTTTTCATCTTTTTTGTTCACTTTTTCTATCGAGCCACGTTCTGGTAAATCATCGACATTTTTAGCCACTTTATATCGCTGTATCCACTTCTGTACAAATGCCTTCGACTTTCTCATATATTTAGCAGCCGCTGATTGCGACATTTTGGGACCTTTCGGGTGGATGCCAAGGAACACAGCATCGTAGCGCGACGCGTACTTAGCACTCATGGCGTTTAACGTAATTCTCTTTTAAAAGATCAACGACAACTGAATCTTTGTTAACAATGCATTAAGGACAAAGCTTCCCTCTATCGGTTCGCAAAAGAATTAGAGCAAAATCTTTTATTACCTGTCGATGAAGTCGACCACGCTCTTACTTGACAGACTGTAAGTCTCATCTATAGTGATGAATCGACGCAAAAAATTCTTTTTATCCTTTCGAAAACGCTCCAAATGTTGCTCAGATAGTCGCATAGGTCGAAAGTCGAAACCCAAAACTTTATTTAAAAGAAGACTTACACTGCCTAATAAGATGCCTAGGGCCTCTGCTAAATCTCTCTCGGTCAATCGACGATTTTCCAAAACCATATCCTGTACTTTTGCTATGATTGCTGGTGTTGATGCACTTTTTGGACGTTCTGAGCGTGGATCGTCTTCAACGCTTTTTCGACCACGTCTAAACTCTAAAACCCATCAATGCACAGTTGGAAAGGAAGGAGCAGATTCCTTTAACACTTTCACCATTTTTGTATGAATTTCCATTGCTGATAAACCTTCCAAAACAAAGAATTTTATCACTGCACGATATTTGGTTTTTTCCATTGTAAAAAGAATACACTGACACATCAACTTCAAATGGCTTGTAAACAAACAATGAATTGACAGAGTGAATGAAACTTTGGGTATGTTTATATAAAAGATAAAATATTAAAATGGCGTAAAAATTTTGGTTCTTCTACTGCTCTATAGATATCGCTTTCAAATCTTTTTGAACAACATAGTATATGTATATATATTTATAAAATAAAATTGAAAAACTCCACCGAGGATTATGAATCATTGAGCTGGCCCCTTTTTCCTTCAATTTATCTCTCTGTTCCACGCGGAGATTCAAACCAGGCGTTGAGGCTCCAGGAGCGAGTACAACTGTCAGGTAGAAGTTTTTATTAACAATGTCTATACGAGGGCGGTTCAATTAGTACCCGTGTTTGATGACAGAGGGCGTTCCTGAAAGAAGTTGGTATTATCATCGTGTGCTACCATCTATTAAACGACGGTAAAACAAATTTCAGACTGATTGATAGATTAGTGTGGATTTGGCAGCCATTCGAGTAAGACGTGTTTCGTGATTTTCACTAAGATGAAAAAAGAGCAGTATCGTTCAGTAATTTGCTTTTCGTTTTTGGATGGAAAAGAATGCGAGGAGATAAAAGCAAAGTTAGATGCTGTTTATGAGGACACTTTGCCATCTATGACCACAGTTAGATATTGGTTAAACGAATTCACGTTCAACGGCGAACATCCGTTTTCGATGAGAAGCGACCAGGACGCCCGGCAGACGTGGTTACCGAGGAAATCATTCAAAAAGTCTACGACATGATTCTCGCTGATCGACGAACGAAAGTGCGCGAAGTAGCAGAGGCCGTAGGTGTGTCGACCGGAACGGCAATTAATATTTTACATGATAAGTTGGCGATGAAAAAATTGTCAGCCCGATGAGTGCCGTGATTGCTCACGGTGGACAACAAGCGGATGCGGCTGTTAACTTTAAAGCAGTGTTTGGAACATTTTAAGCGAGATCCGAAGGAGTTTTTGCGTCAAGTTGTCACCGTTGATGAAACCTGCATTTATCATTACACACCAGAAACTAAGCAACAATCAAAACATTTGATTTCTCCCGGAGAATCTGCTCCAAAGAAGGCGAAGACGGTCCCATTAGCCGAAAAGGTCATGGCGACGATTTTTTGGGATTCGAACGGTGTCATCCTCAAGGATTTTTTAGAAAAAGGAAGAACGATCACTGGACAATACTACAGTGAGTTATTGGACTGCTTTGACAAAAAATTGAAGAAGACACGGCCGCATTTGGCGAAAAAGAAGGTGCTGTTTCACTATGATAACGCACCAGCACATTCATTCGGAGTTGTCGCCGCCAAACTGCATGAATTGCGTTATGAATTGCTGCTGCGCCCCCCGTATTCATCCGATCTGGCTCTCTGCGACTTTTTCTTGTTCTCTAACATTCAGAAATGGCTCGCGGAAAAAAATTTAGCTCAAACGAGGAAGTCATCGCCGAGACAGAGGAGTATTTTGGAGAGTTCGACAAATCCTATTTTTTTGAGGGGTTAAAAAAATGGTAGGAACGTTGGGAGAAGTGTATCTTTCTAAAAGGGGACTATGTTGAAAAATAAAAAAAAAGTTTTCTGAAAAAATGGTATCTCCATTTCTAACACGGGTACTTATTGAACCGCCCTCGTACTACTGCGAATTCATCATCAATTTTTGCGAAAAGGCAAGGCCAATGAACGACTTGTTTGGCAACGACAAAAGGTTTATATTAAAGCTTAAACAGGAATAAAGTTTCACAATATTAACCCATTAACGCACAGATATTGAAAAAAAAACAGGCCAAAAAAAATCAATTTTTATACAACGCAAAACAACGCCGCTTGAATTATCTTGAGTGTGTACAGTTTTCGTCTGTTCTTCAACGAAGCTATAGGAACCGTCCTTAGCTAAGAAAAAGTAGAATTAGAACAACCTATTGCTTATAGGTTGAGGTCCTTTAGTTAAAGCAAATAAAATACTTCACTACAGAGAAGGGATGCTGAGCAATAGCAATAAATCATTTTGGACACTACTTCTATGTGCGTTACTTCACTGTGATAGGAAACCAAGAACTCTTAACTTGGATCGAATCTATGAGATTCAATGAGTAGATTGAATTCAAGTTGGCAAACCGAGTTAAGAGAATGTAACTACACCTTTATTTATAATCCGTTGACCGTGATTTTTAAAAACATACTACAAAAAACCAAGTAGTCCTCCAGTAGCACGAGCACTACCTTTCAAGGTTCCTAAGCCAATTAAAACATCGATGGCCAGACAAACTAGAGCGCATAACCCCTGCAATGACATTGACGAACCTAACAATTAAGAAGTGTACGTACTAAAAGAACAAGAAAAGAGAAACTTGACAAACACTACAACGTTTCATTCGAAGGGAAAGAAATTCCCTCAAACAACGTTTTAAGAGAGTCGTCTATCAAAAAATCACTTATGTAATATAAGGATCGAATTAAACGAAATTTATTATAACGCTCTCGACCTTACAACAAAACAGCAGTACTATTAGAAGTCAATGCTATCATCGAAGAAACATAGCACCTTGCTTTGTTATATTATCTTCATCACTGCCGTTCGGCACACGTCAATGGGGACTATGGACCACTGTCGAATCACTTCCTTAATGAATCAGCCAAGGATAATGGGTAAGGTGAGACTTATCTGATCCGAAAAGAAGATAACGGTAACTCTAGATTGTATCTGACTAAAAAGAATCAATAGCAAGGAGGAAAGAACAGCTGCCATGCGTCATACTTAAATGTCTTGTAGCATTATCCAAAAAAACCAATTCTGTACGAGGACATCTTCCAATTTTTTGCCCCATCACCAGCATCAATCTCTGCAAGGATTTGCGAGCATCACACCATCTATTTTCAATCCACTTATCACACTGAATCTAGAAAGATTCATAAAAATCAATAACGACTACCTAAGCATGTGCATCGAAAATCAAGGATTACTTCTCTGTCCACCGATCTTTTCCTTAGAAAACAAAAACGAATAGTCGTTATGCAAATACTAAGCAGAGTTGAAGGTAAAGAGGTAGTTTTTCAAGACAAGGGAACACAGAAATAGTTTTTACCAAGGAGTCATGGTCAAGGGCAATAAGCGAACGCGAATGGAAAAGAATATAAAAAGAAAGTGAAAAAGTATGAAAAGCCAAAAGTGAAAAGTAAAATAATATAAATTAAAATATAGTCTAAGAATGTTCAGTCGAAAAGTTAAAGATATATGCGCTCACTCAAAACCCCGAGTTTACAGTAAAGTATCGAGTAAAGTAAAAAAACCGTAGTCAACGAGAAAAAAAAACATTACAAAGGTAAACACTTTCTTTAGCAAACATTGGCAAGAAGAAATATCGATTCGACACCTCAGTATGGACCCACTGCCGAGTCCCACGAGCCGTCCCATCTTCCACCATTCGGCCAACGGCGTCAAGTCAAAAGAGTAAGAAGAAAACGTATTGTTCTGCGCATTTCTTGTATCTAAGTAAGAAAAACGCATCCTTTTATTTGAAACTCGGTCTCGAGTTATTTTACACTTAACACTTTTCCTTCTCCGCAGCTTCCGTATAACACCAGTAAAGAATCATGAAATTCTTAACAAACTTAAACAATTCTTACTATTTTAAGCAACGTTACTCGCATCAGGTAACAAAAAAGCTAAACTATCTAATTTATATAAGTGTATGTATGAGTGGTGTATGGAGGGTTTATACCCTTTATTAAAAATGCGGGCTGCAACATGACATGCGATTTCCACAATTTCTCATTCATTAAAACTGTATTTTGGTGCAATAATCCAGACGCGTTTGTTGCCGCTTTCATTGTTGTTCTTGGTGTTGCCGCCGAGACATCTTTGGAGCAAATCATTTTTTGTTTAATCCTCGTAGGTAGGTTTCATCACCTCTTGAACGTCTTAAGAAAGACCAGGGGGTGTTTGAAATTTCCCAATGTATTACTAGCTTCAGCTTTGCGATATTTACACCAGCTGTCTGCTTCGGCTGGATAATATGCATGTTGCGGTTGAGAATCAGTGAAAATTTTGTTGTGAAATCCAGCTAGAAAATCTCTTCGCATGTCTTCAACTGAATCTTTATTTCTCTGAACTATCAACCCTAATGACAATTTCTTTATAAGTTTTACTGCCGAGCCGATCGGCTTTTCTCCTTTTTTAGCAGTTTTCTTTCGCCGGGCCTTCTGTCCTTCTTTTTCGTCTCAACTTTTGCGACTTTTTTTTAGCTGCCTTTGCGGCTCCTTTCTTCTGTATTACAACTTCTTTCGCTTCACTAGCACGTTTAAATTTACGTTTAACGACATGGAGAACATACTCTAATTTTTTTACTACAAAATCTTCGCCATACGGATGAACATCAAGCAGGCTTTTGAACGCTTTTGAATCTCTCACTCCGATATAATAACCGTAGCGCACTGCAAATTTCTTTATGGATCGCAAAAACATCATGACGATACCTTCCACCTCCATTTTTAAAGTGCTACCTACGTGATGAGCATTGAACTTTTCCTCGGTATGCTTTTCTCTCCACTCCTTATATTCTGCTGTATTATTTTTTTCTTTTAACCATTCGCATGACTTGCAGTATGTTGGTAGCACAGTAATGTCGATGACTTTTTTATTATACTTTCCGAACAATGATGCAATGCCTATAAGAGATCCCACATAACATGAAGGATTTCAGTATAAGATTCAATGTAAGGTTTCAGTGAAAAATTGTAGAAAGGTTATATTAAAATCTTGCAGATATCTTTCAAAGAAACGAAACATTGAAACATCATTTTAAGATAATAAAATTACATTAAAATCTTACAAAGAAATCTGGCATCAACCTTGCTGGAGCATTTCACAAAATATTTTAAGAAAGATTCCTGTGAGGTTTTTTGAAACATCTAGTTAAAACATTTTCAAGAAGTCGTTGCAAGATTTCATATACATGTTTCAGCGAAACCTTAAAGCAAACTTGCTGGAACATTTCACAGAATATTTTAAGAAAGATTCCTATGAGATTTTTTGAAACATCTAGTTAAAACATTTTAAACAGGTCTAACAAGATTTTATGTTTCAACAAAATGTTTCAACGAAACCTTAAAGCAAACTTGCTGAAACATTTCTCGTAATATTTTACGTTAGAATACAGCAAGGTTTCTTAAAAGATTTTGTAATATTTTAGCGAGATTGCTGCAAGTTTTCGTAGATATGTTCAACAAATAAAATATTTCTTGTTTCGAAACCTTCCGACAACTTTGCAAAAATGCTTCGAAAATATGTTTTTAAAAATCATGCAGCAATCTATCCTGTAAAGATGTGTAAAATTTTACTGCAACGTTGCTGGAATATTTCATCAAATCAATGCGGTATTTATTTATATGTTTAATGATTTTTTTGTATAATACAGGGTGCGTACAGTATTTGAGGACAACTTGAGAGTAAGATTAATTAGCTTGTATTTTTAATAAAATTTAATGAAATTTTAGGAATTTTTTATGCAACGTTAAATTAATATATGGCTATAAAGTTATTCAATAAAATCGCCATTAGCAGCAATAACCTCTTTGATCCGGGTCCGGAAACGATTACATGCCCGAATCAAATGCTCCTTGTTCATATTGACCATAACGGCATTAATAGCAGTCTTCAGCGAAGAAGTGGTGTTATGAGGACGCTTATTGGTATCACGCTCAACTATGCCCCATACGTAATAATCCAAAGGATTAAGGTCTGGGAAGCTAGGTGGCCATAGGTTCGGTGTTACGTGGTCATGAAAATTTTCGGCCATCCAATCTTGTGTCGCCATCGCTTTATGTGAAGGAGCAGTCTTGTTGAAAAATGTATGGTCTGCCTCCGCTTACATTGTCTATCCAGGGTTTCACTACCGTCTCCAAAACCTCGATGTATGCAGCAGAGTTCACTCGAAATCCTTGAGTAAAAAAGTGTGGTGGCATAACATGTCCTTCGTTGCTGACAACACCTAAAACCATAACAGTGGCTGGAAATTTTGTGTGCATAACAACAGGAACCTCCGTAGGATTTGAACGTAGCCATCTGTCATTTCTGCGATTGGTCTTTTGATCTTGGTCAAAATTTTTTTCGTCGGAAAAAAACCATAACATTTTGGGCGCCTCGGGTGTTTGATTTTGTCTGAAAGACGTTTTGATCGGAGAACTCTCTGTTCCCGTGTTCGTTCCGACATGAACTGTCCTCTGCGCATCACGTAAGACTTATACCGAAGGTCTTCGTGGACAACTCTACGAATAAGGCGCTCAGAAACATGAAGCTCACTCGCAAGGACCCTCATTGATTTTGAAGGGTCCTCGTCTATGATCGCTTGCACTTGCTCTAAAAATTCTGCTAATCTGACAGTGTCAGAACGTTGTTTGTGCTTTTTGCGTTTTGCAACCGATTCTGTATCGCCTCCTGATGCTTCCAATTCACGGCGAACCTTATGCACGAATGAACGGGCGCAATTAAGAAAATTAAAGATCTCTAAATCTGTATGGTTCGCACATATAGCGACGATGGCAGCATGTCTCTTTATTTCTTGAGTAATGTTGTAGTCTGCCATTTCTTATCTGAAAAGGAAAAAAAATTAAAAAAAAAATTCGCAAAGTTATAGTCACATTTATGCATGTCCTCAAATATCGTACGCACCCTGTATATATTTAAATATAGTAATATATATTTGATATAGTTTTTATAAAAAAAAACAAATTAAAATAATTGAGGTAAATAAGTAGAAAAAAAAAATATTTTTTTTCTCATAGGAATCGAACTCTGAGCCCTTGGCTCGCGGGTCAGAGTATTATCCAACTGAGCTAACACTTGAATTCGTCATCCATTAGAAATAATTTGTATATAAATAGTAAATTTAGTTCGAGTTTATCATTTACATAAATTATAATTATGATAGAAAAATTATCTGTTACATCTTATTTTTTATTACAAATATTAGGTTGCTGCAGATGAAATGGCTGATTTAGTAATAAATTTTTAAACAGCTGTAACTTTTTATAAGGATAATTTATTTAATCAAAATAGGTATTAATAGATGCAACACACTTTACTCAACGAGATACAAGTATATTTATTCCAGTTTTGTAGAAGTCCGAGTTTCTGGTTCAAAGAAACTCCTCGAAGACATTTTTGATAGCAGCTTTATTATTAAATCTTTTTCCTATCAAAAAGTGATCCAAATGTTGGAAGAAATGCTAATCTGTTGGTGAGAGGTCTGGTGAATATGAATGGTGAGGAAGAGTCTCATAGCTTAACTCGTTTAATTTTTGGACCGTTGTTCTCAATACATAAGGTCGTGCGTTATCATGAAGCAGTATCACTTCATCCCTGTTGACAAGCCTAAGTCGTTGAATTATTAATTTCTGATGCATTTCATCCAGTTGATCACAGTATTTCTCAACTGATTTGATATTGAAGGTTTCGCTAGGTTGCAGGAACGAATAGTGGAAAACTCCAGCTACAGACCACCAAACAGTTACCATTATTTTTTTTGGATGAAGGCTTGGTTTCTGCATGTGTCTTGGCGCTTTATCGGCATCTAGCCATTGGGCCGATCGGCGACGATTATCGTATAAAATCCACTTTTCATCGCAGGTCACAATTCGGTGCAAAAACGGTTCTTTTTTGCTGCGGGAGAGAAGAGAACTTGGAATCTCGATTCGATACGTCATGTTTTGCTCGGTAAAAACATGTGGAACCCATTTGTCAAACTTTTTCACTTTTCCAAGTTGTTGCAAGTGGCGGCAAACTGTCGAATTGTGAACGCCTAATTTCTCGGCAAGATCTCTTATGGTTTGGCGGGGGTCAGACTCTACTACTGCACGCAGCTCGTCGTTATCGATTGATGGTCCTGGGTGTCCACGTGGCTCATTTTTAAGGTCCACATCTCCGGATCGAAATTTTTTGAACCACCGCCGAGTGGTTCGTTCGCTAACTGTATCAGGCCCAAATGCGCTGTTGATATTCCTTGTTGCTTCCGTTAAGTTGTGCTCTAATTTAAATTCGTATAGTAAAAGTAGCCGTTTTTGATTCACTTCCATCTACACTTTCTTTTTTTGTTTTTACGATTACTATAAAGTGCAAAACAAAAATGACTCTATAAACCAAGGTAGCAGTATTTATACTTGAATATGTCGTATCATTTGCGCCGCTTTGTGTCAACATAATACACTAAAATTGCAGCCAGCTCTATGTAAATCGGCCATTTCATCTGCAGCAACCTAATAAAATTATTAATAAATAACCTTTTTTTCTTTTTATGGCCTTTTTTTTCTTTTTTTGATGACCTTTGTTTTTGTGTCTTTTGCCAATTTTTTCTTTTTTTAGTTTTAGTTCTCTGTTTATTTGCTTCCACTTTTGATTTTTCTTTTTTTTTCATCACAACTCCAACTTTTTGGTGATTTTCTCTTTATGAACTCTTTTTTAACTTTATTTTCAAAAATTTATTTTTTATATTTGGTTTTTTAAAACTTTAGCTTTGACAATCGATGAATTCAAAATTTTACTACCAAACTTTTGATCATCAGGAGTATAAAATTGTGTTTAATGTTCATAATCTTTTTTTCTTTAGTTATTCCAATTATATCTGCTACTGACACTAGCGAAACATCCTTTTTAACACTTTTACTTAATTTATTCGTTGTAGGCATACCATCGTAGTCATAATATAAATCAAGAGATCCATCAGGAAAATAAACTATCTTTTTAAGACAACTTTTCATAATCATTTACTTTTATTTTTGAAACATCATCCATCTCAAATGGATGGTTTCCTAAATTTTTTAATAACTTAACATATTCATTTACAGTTTCTATTCTTTCTTGTCTCTTTTGACTACCGTACAACCCAAAATTCCTATCGCATTAACTGCAAAAACGACCTCTTACAAGAAATAAATGCTGAATCTCAATCTGTTTTTTACAAGACAAAGTCGAAAAGAAACGTAAATTTATGTAATTTCGATTTTGACCATCTGTTTTGTCTGAAAACAAAGATTTTGTTATATAACGTTACTTCTAGTTCATTTTTAATCGCATACTCTACCATATTGCACTTGCTATTTGATCCTTTTTTTAAAGCTCCTTTAATGTAATAAATCATATAACTCTGATCATTATCGGAAACGTATAGATTAAATAAATTCCAAATCAATCGTCTAGAAAATTGAGAGTTCACTCCCACACAGCATGCATGGTTCCATTGAAAGATTTTTAACGCAAGTTTTTAGTGAAAAGTTGCAGCAATGTTACACTAAAATTTTGCTGAAATATTATACTGATATATTTCAACGGAACCTTGTAGCAACATTTTTCTAAAGTGTTTCAATAAAACATTGCAGCAAAGTTGCTTCATGCAAAATATTTCATGCAAGATTGCAGCAAGGTTTATTGGAACATTTTAGTGAAATCTTGCAGGAAACTTACAGCTAGATTTTCATAGATTATTTTTCTAAAACCTTGCAGTAGCCTTGCAGCAAGATTTCGCGTAAGATTGAAGCAAGGTTTTTTGAAATATTCTAATGAAACTTGGCAGCGACCTTGCAGCAAGATTTTAATGATGCTACTTTTCGCAACCTCACAGCAACCTTTCTGGAAAGTTGATGATTAATATAAAAAGTCATTTAAAACTATAAAATTTAATATAGTAAATAAATGTAGAACAATTTTTATATTTTTATTAATAAAATTTTTTCTTATTTCAGAAGATTTTGATATTATTTTTGCATTATGTATATACTTTTTTATTGTATTTCCGCATCAAATTAATTATTTAGTTGCAAATTATTTGTATTTTGTGTATATTAATATCTTACGGAAAAAAACGCAGAAGAATTTCTTGAACTACGGTGGAATCAAACCTGGGTCTTTCGCATTATTAAGCAGATGCCCTGGACCACTACGCTACACGCATCTCTTGTGCATATTTAGATATGAATTTCAGTTATAAGTTGCCAGATGTTGTACCGTACCCATAAGACTTTTATGCGTTGATTAGTTGTTCATAACGGGATTTCCAAATCTCAATTGAACTCACTTTATTATAACAATTTACATAAGCCTGCATTTATATTGTATTAAGAGTGATGTTATTTATTCAAAAAAATTAAGTTGTCTTTAGTAGCATTATACTCTTAGACAATTTAAATACAATTTTAATTTAAGTACAATATTTTTATTACTTAAAACTTTAAAAACAAAGTTTACTTCAAGAAAATTTTTTGTTTTTTTTTAACTTAATTTTAATTGATTCAAACACTTAAGTACTTAAACTACGCAACATCTACCAACAAACAATTAAAATATTAATTCTAGTTGTACAAGCGGTGCGTATAGATTAGTGGTTAGGGCGTCTACTTCTTAATGTAAAGGATCTTGGTTCGATTTCACCGTAGGTCAAACAATTTTTCTACGTTTTTTCTATGAAATATTAATGTATACAATATATTAAAGACAATTGGCTTCTAAAAAGTTAATTTAACACCTGTCACTGTCACTGCCAAAACGACAATTGTCGTTTTTTCGGACATGGCCTAAACTGCCAAGAAAACGACAATTGTCGGGTAGTATGGAAAACTATTTGAAAATTAGAATATCGACCTGAAATTGGTCACTTCGGGGGTTTTCGAAGGCCCTGATCACGAATCCGGTATCAGCTTCTCAAAATTCCAAGATGGCGACCCAGTACTGCGTATGCGCACAGGTATAACTGACTTATAATTGAGGGATCGATCAGGAACTGGTAGCTCGGGGGTTTTTGGGAGCGCTAATCACAACTCCGATATCAAATTTGCCAAATTCCAAGATAGCCCCTCAGTACTGCGTATGCGCATCAGAATACCTAGTGTAAAAGTGAATAATTGATGTGGAATCGATAACTCGGGGGTTTCAGGGGCGCTGATCTCGTACCCGATTAGTACTATCAGATATGCAATATTCCGAGATAGTACCCTAGTGTCGCGCATGCGCATTAGCATAATACTTATCGGTATACTACTGTGATCAAGAAGTAAGGTGAAATTGTCATTTAAAACTCCCGGGCATTAGGAAGGCAGGTAATTTTTTTTTTCCTAGGTTGGTAGGACTGTCTATAACATTTGCCAAGCGTCTGTTTGTCAAAAGGTTTAATTATCTTTGAGTTACACGTGTTTTTGTAAACAACCAAAAGTGAATTTTTCGATTTTTACAATGGATGATTTTGTTGAGCAAAGAACTTGCATCAAGTTTTGTTTGCGGAACGAATATTCATGTGCGGACTTGTTAATGCTGCGGAAGGCTTTTGGTGATCAAACTATGGCACAAAAAAAACGTTTATAAGTGGTACAACGAGTTCAAAGCGGGCCGAGAACGCGTCGAAGACGAACCGCGCTCTGGACGACCATCAACGTCTACCGACGAGGGCCACGTCCAAAAAATCGAGGATTTGATGCTTGAAAATCGTCGATTGACAATTAGAGATCTCGCTGATAGTGTTGGAATATCATTTGGCTCAGCCCAAACCATTTTAAAGGATGTTTTATGTCTCAAACGCGTCAAGTCTTGATGGTGCCAAAATCGCTCAAATTTTTGGAAAAAAGCGTCGCGTTGATGTGTGTGAAACTTTGTTGTCTGACTATCAGGACTACTTGAAATGCATCATTACTGGAGACGTGACTTGGATTTACGCATACGACCCTGAAACCACCGACCAATCCAGCGATTATTGTGCAAAAGGTGAAGCAAGACCGAGAAGATCACGGCAAAATCGATCGAAAATCAAGGTCATGTTGACAGTTTTATTTGATTATCGTGGTGTGGTGCACTATGAACTCCTTCCACCAAGCCAAACTGTCAACAAAAAATATTATTTGAGCGTTATGCGTCGTTTGCGTGAAGCTATTCATCTGAAACGGCCGGAATTATGGGCGAACAACTCTTGGTTCCTTTATCACGATAATGCACCATGTCATACTGCATTGGTTCTTCGCGACTTTTTTGCCAAAAGCTCGACTCATATCGTTACGCAACCACCGTATTCACCTGATTGGGCTCCGTGCGACTTCTGGCTATTTAGCAAACTCAAAAGGCTAATGCGGGGACGCCGTTTTGACACGATTGAGGAAATAAAAACCGAATCGAAGAAGGTCTTGAAGGCTATACCGGAAGAAGACTATTCCGACTGTTTCGAGGACTGGAAAAAGCGTTGGCAAAAGTGCGTTTTATCGGATGAGGATTACTTTAAAGGGGATAAAATTGATTTGGAAGAATAAATGAAGAATTTACATTTTATAAACAAATTCACCTTACTTTTTGACTGCAGTAGTACTTTGACCGGATACGTTTGACATCGGCTGACACATTAGATAAAACATGTGACCCCAAGATGCACCACGTGGAGGTTGGCAATAGGATTTTTCATCTCTATTTGTTTTTTGATCTTTTGATTTATTTTTTTTATTATTTTTCTGTTTTTGTTTTTTTTTATTTTTCTGTTTTTAGTTTTTGATGTTTATTTTCTTTATTCTGTTTTCCGTTTATTTCTCATGTTTATTGTAATTATTTTGGGCTCTTTTTATAACTCCGTGTCCCAAGCAAAGATATTACTTTACTGTAATTTGTGATAGTTTGCAAAGCATGAGCCTGTTTTGCACAACACCACCTCACAATAAGCATACATGAATCTCACATCTTTCCTTATATTACTGGTTTTGCACTCAATACAAGCACGTTTGGGATAATTATTTGCATCAGTACAGGGAATATTAGTCAAATAATATTTTGCACGATATTGGGGCGAAGAATTATTGATACGATCCTGCTGTGATAACATTTTACACCAAGCATTGAGTTCATGAACTAGTGTTATACGAAAAAGTATACTGGTATCTAATAGATTTATTACTAACTAATTGTTCAATAATTTACAACTTACTCTATGCAAATAAGCAACTGACAAACCAAAATTTTCGTAAAACACTAGTTCAAGAACTCACTGCTTGGTGTGAAATGTTATCATAGCGGGATCAAATCAATAATTCTTCGCTCCAATATCGTGCGAAACATTATTTGACTAATACTCCCTTTGCTGATGCAAATAAGTATTCCAAACGTGCTTGTATTGAGTGCAAAACCAGTAATATAAGAAAAGATGTGAGATTTATGTGTGCTTATTGTGAGGTGGCGTTGTGCAAAACAGACTCATGCTTTGCAAACTATCACAGATTACAGTAAAGTAATATCTTTGCTTGGGACACTGAGTTATAAAAAGAGCCCAAAATAATGACAATAAACATGAGAAATAAACGGAAAATAGAAAGAAAAAAATAAACATCAAAAAACTAAAACAGAAAAATAATAAAAAAAATAAAAAATCAAAAAATCAAAAAACAAATAGAGATGAAAAATCCTATTGCCAACCTCCACGTGGTGCATCTTGGGGTCAAATATTTTATGTAATGTGTCAGCCGATGTCAAAGGTATCTGGTCAAAGTATACTGAAAAGTATTATGCTAATGCGCATGCGCGACACTGGGGTATTATCTTGAAATATTGCATATCTGATAGTATATCGGGTACGAGATCAGCGCCCCTAAAACCCCCGAGTTATCAATTCTACATCAATTAATCACTTTTACACTAGGTATCAGCACCCCCGAAAACCCCTGAGTGACCAATTTCAGTTCAATTGTTTAATGTTTGAGTTTTGGCAGTTTGGGCACATTTCATAAAACTTGGTCCGCAGTGAAGGGGTTAATGAGAAACAAAAAAATATATATATCTCATTGCAAACTTTTAGCAATATCTCATTGCAACCTTGCAGCAATATTTCATTATAACCCTGTAGAAATCTTGCATTAAAATCTTGCCGTAATATTTCATTGTAACCTTGTAGAAAACTTGCATTGATATCTTCTAGAAACCTTTTACTGCAGCTTTGCTGAAGAATTTGTGCAAGGGATATATAAAGGTTGTAGCAACTTCTCAGTGCAACCTTGCAGCATCCTTTCAAACCTTTCATGAAACCCTGCAGCAACCTTGCAGCAAGGTTTCATGCTGTGTGGGCTTAGAGTTTAGGTAGTGGTAAATTATGGCCAAAATCGAATTCACACTTAAGAGTATCAATAGCAGACATCATAGCATTTTTTAATTTCTTATATTTTTTAATCTGTAAGAGATCGTATTCTTTCTTTCGTATTACATTATTTTCAAAAGTATAACAACATAATAATTAAAGTATTAACTGTATGATAATTATTAATTACATGATAATTAAAGTATTTACTGGATGATTAAAAGACAATTGGGATAGTTTCTGTACCAACTATACTTGTGTAAAAATCGAGAAATGAATCATAAAGTTCAACTAAAGTCAATGATGAATCATTAAAATAATTAGGTTTGCTTTTTTCATTATAGTAGTGCAATTTAGAGTATGGAAGACCTTCTCAATATTCGAGTATCAACACTTTAACATCTTCAGTAAGTTTAACATTTTAATAACCATGTTTCCCCTTTTTATCAGCCATCATCTTATTACTGATTATTTTTTTTTTTTTATGCCTTTATTCTTTTTTCACCTATACTTACAACATTGCCAATAAACTTTTTACAAATGTTAATACTTGTTTCCTTATACCGACAATAATAATTCCATTGGAAACGGTTATACTTTAGCGTGGATTGTTTTTTTTCGATCATATTTTCCAATACAAAGTTTTGAGCTTAAAAATCTCCACTTTCCGAAAACTTATAGAAGGTTTCGGAAAAAGTTCTTTAAATACATAAATTATATAACAATTGTAAATACGAGGGCGGTTCAATAAGTACCCGTGTTTGACGACAGAGGGCGTTCCTGAGGGAAGTTGGTATTATTATCGTGTACTGCAATCTATCAAACGACGGTAAAACAAATTTCAGACTGATTGATAGGTTAGTATAGATTCGGCAGCCATTCGAGTAAGACGTGTTTCGTGATTTTCGCTAAGATGGAAAAAGAGCAGTATCGTTCGGTAATTCGCTTTTTGTTTTTGGATAGAAAAGAATGCGAGGAGATAAAAGCAAAGTTGGATGCTGTATATGAGGACGCTTCACCATCCATGACCACAGTTAGATATTGGTTTAACGAATTTAAACGTAGGTCAACATCCGTTTTTGATGAGGAGCGACCAAGACGCCCGGCAGACGTGGTTACCGGGAAAATCATTTAAAAAGTCTACGACATGATTCTCGCTGATCGACGAACGTAAGTGCGCGAAGTAACAGAGGCCGTAGGTGTATCGACCGGAACGGCAATGAATATTTTACACGATAAGTTGGCAATGAAAAAGTTGTCGGCCCGATGGGTGCCACGAATGCTCATGGTAGACAACAAGCGGATGCGGCTGTTAACTTTAAAGCAGTGTTCGGAGCAATTTAAGCGAGATCCGAAGGAGTTTTTGTGTCGAGTTGTCACCGTTGATAAAACCTGAATTCATTATTACACACCAGAAACTAAGCAACAATTAAAACAATCGATTTCTCCTGGAGAATCTGCTCCAAAGAAGGCGAAGACGGTCCCATTGGCCGGAAAAGTCATGGCGACAATTTTTTGGAATGCGAACGGCGTCATCCTCATGGATTTTTTAGAAAAAGGAAGAATGATCACTGGACAATACTACAGTGAGTTATTGGACCGCTTCGACAAAAAATTGAAGGAGACACGGCCGCATTTGGCGAAAAAGAAGGTGCTGTTTCAACATGATAACGCACCAGCACATTCATCCGTAGTTGTCGCTGCCAAGCTGCATAAACTGCGTTATGAATTGCTGACGCACCCCCCATATTCACTCGATCTAAATCCCTGCGACTTTTCCTTGTTTCCTAATATGAAGAAATGGCTAGCGGGAAAAAAATTTAGCTCAAACGAGGAAGTCATCGCCGAGACAGAGGCGTATTTTGGAGAGTTCGGCAAATCCTATTTTTTGGAGGGGTTAAGAAAAGGGCAGGAACGTTGGGAGAAACGTATCTTTCTAAAAGGGGACTATGTTGAAAAATAAAAAAAAATTTGTTGAAAAAATGGTGTCTTCATTTCCAACAAGGATACTTATTAAACCGCTCTCGCACTTTAAATCAATATAACGACAATTTTTGTAACGCTTGCAAATTATTAAATTAAATTAAAAATTAATTTATTCTAATAAGAAAACAATCTAATAATTTTAACGAAGAACAAATATATTTACATTTATTTTAAAGATTATTTATGAATATTAAATTTAACTACTATAACTTACAGCAATAGTATCTAAGTCCAACTTAAATATAACATTTCATTATCTGTATCATTTTTACCACAACTGAATTTTATTTACTCTTAATAATAGTAGATTTATTTACACAATGTTTTTACCAGGTATATAAGTATGAAATGCGGATTTAAGACAACAGATGGTGTACCAATGCAGTTTAAGCTGTTATGATTTGACACTGCGCCATTTTGTTGCGTCATCAACAAGTTCAGATGCGCATAAGCGATAAACTGAAAAAGTGTGTGCATCGTGTTGTATTGTTGTGTTTAATATATCAAAATTTACACCAAACAAAGAGCATTAGCGGACAGCATTAATTTTTTGTTTACATTTGATAAAAACTGCTACTGAATCCTTTCGGTTACTACGAGAAGCTTATGGTAAACATGCCTCATCGCAAGATACGTGTGAACGATAGTTTCAGCTTTTCAAAAAAGGTGACTTTGACGTTGCAGACAAGGAACACAGAAGACTGCCAAAAAAATTCGAAGATATGGGTTGCAAGTATTGTTGGACGAAAATAATTCGCAAACACAAAAATAACTCGTACAGCAATTATGAGTATCTCAACAAGCTGTTTCCGATCGCTTACGAGCGATGGGGAAAATTCAGAAGAACGGTAGATGGGCACCACATGAGTTGAATGACAGGCAACTGGAAAATCGCAAAATCACATGGAAAATTATGCTTGCTTGGTACAAAAGGAAGTCGTTTTTGCATCGAATAGAAACAGGGGATAAAAAGTGGATTTATTTTGAAAATCCCAAACGCAAGAAATCATGGGTAGACCCAGGAGCACCATCCACATCGACCGCAAGACGAAATCGTTTTGACAGAAAGACGATGCTCTGTGTTTGGTGGGACCAGAGGGGCGTGGTCTATTATAAACTATTGAAACCTGGGAAAACGGTTAATACTACACGTTACCAACAACAATTAACCGATTTAAACCGTTTGCTGCTTGAAAAAAGGCCAGAATACCGAAGGAGGCAACACAAAGTAATTTTTCTTTATGACAATGCTCCATCACTTACGGCAAAACCGATTCGCGACACATTGGAAGCACTTAACTGAGAAGTTCTGCCTCATGCAGCTTACTCACCAAATTTGATTCCTATCAAGATGTCAAAAAATAGCTCGATGAATGGTTCGCGGCAAAAGGGGAAAATTTTTTACTGGCGTGGTGTTCACAAACTGCCCGAAAGATGGAAAAAATGTATAGAAAGCAATGGAGCATGCTTTCAATAAAGCACTTTTAATTATTCTACCAAATTTAACGTGTTATTTTTTCTTTTAAAATCCGCATTTCATACTTGTACACCTGGTATATCATTAGATATTTCAATATCTAAATTTTGCGAATTTATCTTTATTGGAGTCGATGATGGAAATTAATGACTATTAATACTGCAAACGATGATTTGAAAATTCCATGAAATACTTTTCTGATCTTCAATTATATTTATAAATTTATATTATTCTCCAACACGGCACGAAAGATTTCGAAAGATTTCAGTGAAAGATTTCATGTAAGGTTTCAGTGAAAACTTGTAGAAAGGTTACATTAAAACCTTGCAAAAATCTTCCAGAGAAATATAACATTGAAACATCGTTTTAAGATAATAAAAACATTACCCAAAATCCTACAAAGAAACCTTGCAACAACCTTGCTGAAACATTTCACAAAATATTTTTGTAACACATTGCGTAGAGGAAACGAGATATCTTGTATCGTATAAAGTGTTTCTAGAGCACCCAAAAATGTGCGGGCCCTGTAAGCGCGTCGCGCGTGCAGAGCGCCGTAGGCAATGTGTTTGGATGGATTCCTGTAAGGGTTTTTGAAACATATAGTTAAAACATTTTAAAAAGATCGCTGCAAGATTTTATATAAATGTTTTAACGGAACTTTGAAGCAAATTTGCTGGAACATTCCATACAACATTTCGAGAAAGATTCCTGAGAAGGTTTCTTAAAACATATAGTTAAAGGATGTTTAAAAAATCGCTGCAAGATTTCGTGTAAATGTTTCAACAAAAACTTGGAGCAAACTTGCTGGAACATTTTATAAACCATTTCGAGAAAGATTCCTGTGAGGTTTCTTGAAACATATAGTTGGAACATTTTTAAAAAATCGCTGCAAGATTTCGTGTAAATGTTTCAACGAAAACTTAAAGCAAACTTGCTGGAACATTTTACAAAACATTTTATAAAAGAATACGGAGAAGTTTCTTGAAATATTTTCTCGTAATATTTTAGTAAGGTCGCTGCTAAATTTCTTAGAAATATTTAATTATTAATATTTAATTAAAAATATTTCTTTTTTCGAAACCTTGTTACCTTTCAAAAAACAAAACCTGGAAGCTTTCTTAAAAATATTTTGCAATTTTACTGTAAGCTATCGATCAACTTTTGCGTTATTATTGCATGTAAACTTGAGTCAAATCTTTAAGAAGAGATTTTTGTAAGCTTCTACAAAACTTTAACGGCAAGATTTTAAGAAAATTTCATATAAACATGTTGTAAGCTTCCATGAGAAGTGCATAGAATATTAATCGTAATCTTGCAGCAGAGCTATTTGTTATCTTGCAAATTAATTTTTTATTTTGGATAAAAATACGTTGACAATTAAAATTTATTATACTTCTATATGTTGTAGAATCTTAAGAGCGAAATTATGTATCTAAATATATTAAATTATTTATTTCTTAATTTTAAAAAATACTTTACACAATAGAAGAAATTTTAAATGTTCAATTAATACAAGTGTATATAGATTGCCATGCAACTTATCATTCAAATTTAAATCTTAGTTCAACAAGCGTTGCATAGCGTAATGGTTAGGGCGTCTGCTTTATAATGCAAAGGATCCGGGTTCGATCTTGCCGTGGGTCAAACATTTTTCTGTGTATTTTTCCGTAAAATAATGTGTAAAATAACATGTGCGACAATGCGAATAAACGTTTGAATAGAATGCGGATGTTAGAAATATGTATAATCATAATAAAAAATAAAATTCTAAAATATATTGGGTGTACAACTTTGCTTCCGCCGTTTTTTTTCGAAATTCGAGGCTTTATCCTAAAAAACTGGTTATACATTTATAATTCGAAGTATTGTCCATCGCTGGTCACTACTTTCTCCCATCTTTCGGGCAGCTTACGAATCCCGCGTTGAAAAAACTGGTCATCTTTTGAATCGATCCACGAATTGATCCAATTTTTTACTTCTTCATAAGACCGGAAGTGCTGGTCAGCCAGGCCGTGTGCCATTGATCAAAACAAGTGATAGTCCGAGGGAGCAACGTCTGGAGAATACGGCGGGTTAGGTAAGACTTCTCATTTCAAAGTTTCCAAGTATGTCTTGACCACTTTCGCAACATGGGGTCGAGCATTGTCATACTGTAAAATCACTTTATCATGTTTCTCGTTGTATTGCGGCCGTTTGTCTGTTAATGCTCGGCTTAAACGCATTAATTGCATTTGATAACGATCGCCTGTGATTGTTTCAGTCGGTTTTAACAACTCATAATCCACTACGCCGAGCTGGTCCCACCAAATACTGAGCATGACCTTGGAACCGTTAATATTCGGTTTGGCCGTCGACGTGGAAGCATGGCCGGGATATCCCCATGATTTTTTGCGCTTGAGATTATCTCAGTGAACCCATTTTTCGTCCCCAGTCACAATGCGATGCAGAAATCCCTTCCGTCTTTGCCTTGCAAGCAGCTGTTCACAAACACTTAAACGCCGTTCAACATCTCTCGGCTTTAACTCGTACGGCACCCAATTTCCTTGTTTCTGAATTATTCCCATGACTCTCAGGCGTTTTGAAATGACTTGTTGCGTCACTCCCAATGATGCTGCCTATTCTGGTTGCGTTTGACACGAGTCTTGATCGAGTAATGCCTCCAATTCTGCATCTTCGAAAACCTTCTTTCTTCCACCGCCATGCTGGTCTTCGACGTTAAAATCGCCGTTCTTGAAGCGTTGAAACCACTCTCGGCACGTTCTTTCACTAATAGTGGCCTCGCCATAGGTATTTGAGAGCATTTGATGAGCCTCAGTCGCAGATTTCTTCATATTAAAGCAGAAAGTTAAAACCTCTCGCAAATGACGAGAATTTGGCTCGTAAGCTGACATGTTTAATCGAGAATAACTTTATGATGCAGACACAAATCAACTAATATTCCGATGGCGTTATGTTTAAAAATACCTAAGCTTATGGTATGACATCTATGATTTATTTATTTCAACTAGCACTTACCGCTACAGCCATCTATTGCAAAACGGCGGAAGCAAAGTTGTACACCCAATATAAAATACTTAATAAAAATTTTCAGAAAGGTTTTAAAAAAGTATTTTTAAAGGTTTTATCAACTACTTTAAAAAATGTTTCATTCAATATTTCTATAACTTTTATAGAAATGTTTTTAAAACTTATATCGAAAGCTTTAGAAAAGGATTTAGGAAACGTTGCTAAGGAGTTTAAAAACAGACACAAACTTATTTTAAAAACATTTTTTGAAAGCTTTTAAAAAGGTTTTTATTCTTTTATGAAACCTTCTAAAAACATTTTAACAACCTTTCGTGCTGTGTGGGTAATGATAATAATAGAACGCATTCTACAATAATGCTAGGTTATTAGGTTCGGAATTGAGTGGTTAAAAAACTATTACAATGACGGATAAGTAATTATCTATTTCGCTTAATTACTTATTAATAATAAATAAAGATTAAACGTCCATTTGGTACTTTATAAGGGATGAGTAAGCTAACAGAGTAAGTTTTTTATTAGAAAATACAACAATAATAATAATAGTTTTGGGAATCAGAATAGTTGAATTATAAAGTAAGAGTTCTAAGCAAACAACGGTAGCACAAGATTTTGTACATACGGTTAATTTACGGGAAAATGTAAAACTCATTACTATCAAAAATGGACTAATTTTGAGTCTTTAGATTCATAATTTTAACATATATCAAGAAAATTTTTTTTTTTTAATTAAAATATTAATCGTGGTCAAAATAGATTGGAGTACGAGGTCTGGCTATTAAATAACGAGACTGCGCGCCTAGAGGGCGCCGTAGAGGGGTGGGGAAAAAAACGAGTAGTGCGTTGGGTATCTAGATATCTTATCTATGCACGTACTAAAACACGTTCTCGTCACTATTATTCTATTTGTGTAGTAGTGGTTTGGAACGAACGTGTTTTTTTCTCGTGCCAAAAACCATGTGTGACGAAAAACAGGACCAACGCATCAATCTCAAATTTCTCGTTAAATTGAAAAAAACTCCGACTGAGTGCTGTAAATTGTTTCAAGAGGCCTATGGGGACAATTCTCTATCTCCTGCGCGTGTTTTTGAGTGGTGTAAGCGCTTTAGTGAGGGCCGAGTGAGCACTGAAGATGACCAACGCCCAGGTCGCCCTGTCACTGTTTCAACTCCGGAAACAGTGACCAAAATCAACCAAATTGTACGTGCAGATCGTCGAATGAGCATCCGGATGATTGCCGAGGCTGTAAACGCCGATAAAGAAACGGTTAGACAAATTTTACACGAGGAATTACACATGACAAAAGTCTGTGCGAAGTTGGTGCCAAAAAACCTGTCTCTTGACCAAAAGCTCTTGCGTCAACAGGTCTGCTCAAATTTCCTTGAAAGATTAAAAAAAGATTCCGGACTGATGAAAAACATTATTACTTGCGACGAAACGTGGATTTTAGAATACGATGTTGGAACAAAGAGGCAATCGATGCATTGGAAGACGCCTAAATTGCCCAGAATCAAAAAAGCAAGGATGTCTAAATCAAAATCTATGGCAATGTTGATCGTTTTTTCGACATTACCGGTATCGTGATGACTAAATGGGTTCCAGAGGGTCAGGCTGTCAACCGGACTTACTATTGGTCAGTTTTGGCAACACTGCGAGAACGAGTTCGTAAGAAACGGCCCGAGTTGTGGAAGAACAACTCGTGGATTTTACACCAGGACAACGCACCTGCCCATAACGCGCTATCTGTGAAGCAGTATTTGGCCGGTAAGCGCACTCTAGTGCTTAAACACGCGCCGTACTCGCCAGATTTGGCACCGTAAGACTTTTTTTTGTTTCCGAAGATAAAATCTGCCTTGAAAGGGACCCGATTTAAGTCGATGGAAGCGATAAAGCAAAAAACGGCAGAGCTCCTAAAGGCCCTCACCAAAGAAAACTTCCAGCACTGCTTCAATCAATGGAAAAAACATATGGTAAGGTGTGTAGCGAGGGAAGGGGAGTATATTGAAGGGAAGCATTCAAATGTAGAATAATTTTTATAATAAAACCCTTTTTTGTAACTAGTCTCGTTATTTAATAGCCAGACCTCGTATTTTACAATAATTAGTAATCAGGTTTCGCAATATCCTTGAATCTTTGTAAATTATTAAATGGATGTGAATAAAAAAAGGAATAAAATTATATGCATAAGGCGACGGAAAAACTGCTCATCTCCGTCCTTATACCATGAATTTGTCAATTAATTTAATTTAATGATTTATTGATGTACAAAGAGAAGGAAATAATTTTTACCACGAGTGTTCAATAAAAGAAAAATATTATACTTGGCATTCCAAGTTAGAACGGAAACGCTGTTATCGCGCGACGTCTCAAATCGCGCTGTAGATGCATTTTTCCGATGTCTTAAGGCTATGAATTCCTTCACATTATAACTAGACATTAAAATAAAAAAATTATTTTATTTTTTTTTTTTTGTTTAAGAATTTAAATTAAATAAAGGGAAAAAAGGTAAGATCTCCGGGAAAAATCCAAAGGGAAAAAAATATTTCTCCTTTTTTTTAAAAAAAAAAGATCTTTCTCACCCACGCCTCTAAAGTGAGTGTAGGTAAAGGAAGCGGGGATCGGTAAGGTGACGCTACCGATCAGTCTTGAGGCATATGGCTTAGAAATGTCGAAACGCTGTACCGACGTTAGACTATGTTGATGACTTGATCTTCGCATCTTAAGATATTGAGAAGCTCAACATAGCCAAGTCACACATGAGTTCAACATTCAAAATGGTGGATCCAGGGCCGATCAGCAACATTCTTGGGACCAAGGTAGAATGAGACGAAGCAACAGGGAAGATGAGATTATCCCAGAACAAATATATTCAAGATTTGCTCGAGGAATTTAACATTAAGGAAGCAAAAACTGCATCGACTTAATAGAATTAAATGTAAAAATCACTAAAGATATGTGCTCTATATTAGTTAAAAACAAAAATGAAATGAAAAATTGTCTTTATAGAGAATAAATCGGTGGTTTAATATATTTAGCAAATGCGACGCGTCTGGATATTTCGTTTGCTGCTAGCGCGTTAAGTAGATTTTGTTCAAACCCAGGCAAAGAACATTGGCTATTAGCCAAAAGAGTTTTGAGGTACTTGAAAGGAACCGCGAGTTACAGAATTTCCTAAGTTAAGAGCATTGAAAAAGTAAAAGCATATTCTGATTAAGATTGGGCAGGAGATATTGATGATCGCAAGTCATGTTCGGGAAACGTTCTAATGTTAGCCTCCGGACCAATCAGCTGGAAATTTTAAAAACAGAAATCTGTTACTTTATCCACTATGGAAGCTGAATACACAGCTCTCTCAAAAATTTCTCGTGAAATCGTGTACGTGAAAAGGCTATTATTTCACATGGGATTCGAAAAATATGCGAAGTTACCAATAGATGTTTTTTGTGATAATCAGAGTGTGATCGAATTATCAAATAATGCTGTTTTTCACAAGCGTAGCAAATATTAGGTTGCTGCAGATGAAATGGCCGATTTAGCAATGACATAAAGTTGGCTGCAATTTTAATGTATTATGTTGGCACAAGGCGGCGCAAATGATATGACATATTGAAGTATAAATACTGCTACCTTGGTTCATGAAGTCATTTCTGTTTTGCACTTCATAGTGATCGTAAAAACAAAAAGAGAAAGTGTACATGGAAGTGAATCAAAAACGGCTACTTTTACTATACGAATTCAAATTAGAGCACAACGCAACGGAAGCAACGAGGAATATCAACAGCGCATTTGGGCCTGATACAGTTAGCGAACGAACCACTCGGCGGTGGTTCGAAAAATTTCGATGCGGAGATATGGACCTTGGAAATGAGCCATGTGGACACGCAGGACCATCGATCGATAACGATGAGTTGCGTGCATTAGTGGAGTCTGACCCCCGCCAAACAATAAGGGATCTTGCCGAGAAATTAGGCGTTCACAATTCGACAGTTTGCCGCAACTTGCAACAACTTGGAAAAGTGAAAAAGTTTGACAAATGGGTTCTGCATGATCTTACCGAGTAAAACATGACGTGTCGAATGGAGATTTCAAGTTTTCTTCTCTCCCGCAACAAAAAGGAACCGTTCTTGCACCGAATTGTGACCTGCGATGAAAAGTGGATTTTATACGATAATCGTCGCAATCGATCGGCCCAATGGCTAGATGCCGATGAAGCGCCAAGACACACGCCGAAACCAAGCCTTCATCCAAAGGAAATAATGGTAACTGTTTAGTGGTCTGTAGCTGGAGTTATCCACTATTCGTTCCTGCAACCTGGCGAAACCATCAATGCTGAGAAATACTGTGCTCAACTGGATGAAATGCATTGGAAATTGATAGCCCAACGACCTAGGCTTGTCAACAGGGATGGAATGATACTGCTTTATGATAACGCACGACCGCATGTATCGAAAAGAACGGACCAAAAATTAAACGAGTTGTGCTATGAGACTCTTTCTCACCCTCCATATTCACCAGACCTCTCACCAACGGATTACCATTTCTTTAAACATTTGGATCACTTTTTGACAGGAAAAAGATTTAATAATGAAGTTGCTGTAAAAAATGCCTTTGAGGAGTTTCTTTGAACCAGAAACTCGGACTTCTACAAAACTGGAATAAATGTACTTCTACCTCGTTGGGAAAAGTGTGTTGCATCTATTGGTACCTATTTTGATCAAATAAATTGTCTTTATAAAAAGTTACAGCTGTTTAAAAATTTATAACTAAATCGGCCATTTTATCTGCAGCAACCTAATATATAGACATAAGTTTTTACTTCACACGGGAATTAGTTCATCAAAAACAAATTGTTATTCATTATCTGAGAACTGATTCCATGTCAGCAGATATTTTGACGAAATCATTAACTAAATATAAACATGAAAAATGTGCTAAAATGTTAAATTCAAAATACTTATAGTTTTCTTTCTTTTTATTAATTTGTTTGAGCACTTGTCGATAGGAAAAGTGTTAGAATTAGATACGAATTATGAATATCTAACAAGTGCTATCAATTTGTTTTCGTATATACATAAAGTTTGTTATGTTTACATATGTACAATAAACACGTCCGAACTCTGCACATCAGGCTCTGCTCATCTTTAGCCTGTAAATCGCTTCTTTACACTCACTCTCTTTTGGGCAGCCATTGTATTCACTGGTACGTTGTATTTAATCGTATATTGTATTCACTTGTATATAGTTTATAATAAGCAAGTTATTTTCTTAATTATGGGTTTCGTTTATTATAAACCACTCGAATTCTGTCACATTATTTACGTAAAAAATGTTCATGAAAAATTCATTATTTTAATTTTTCTAAAAATACTAACTTTAATTTTGAAAATTCTTACAATTTTTTCTTACTTTTAACCGTTTCATATAAGTTCATTTTTTTTTTGTGCTTTTGGCGAGGTAAAATTCAGCAATAGCTAAGCTATCTCTTTAGATTTAATTTTTTTGTCGCTATGAGATAAATTATGAGTTACAACTGCATTGGTTATCGATGATTGAATTAGAGGAATAACAATTGACCAATTTCATCTTTTGACTCTTAAACATGGCATCAAATTTCTACAATGCCCATCATGTAGATCGACACCGCCTATGTATTTATTATATAGTACAGTGCAATTGCTATTGGAAAAGGTATATTATCTTTACTTTTCGATTCTTTTGAATATCTTTTTGCTGTTGATATTGGCATTACGCCTGCCGTAGTTGGAAGTAGAGAGATTGGCTTAAAATTTATCACAGTTATGTAATTCAAACCGCTTTTTTCTTCATGTTTGGCAGAGAATATACCTTTTATTGCTTTTTTGTCCAATTCATTATCAATATTTACTCTATTTCTCATTACCATGCCAGTTGCTTTCAGCCTAAGTGATTGCAAATGAATAAGTAAATTTGAATTGCAAAAAAATTATTAAAA
Organism: Chalcis sispes; assembly: GCA_949987625.1. Taxonomy (NCBI): domain Eukaryota; kingdom Metazoa; phylum Arthropoda; class Insecta; order Hymenoptera; family Chalcididae; genus Chalcis; species Chalcis sispes. The sequence goes on along the minus strand of OX465095.1, from coordinate 27,370,410 downwards.
TATAAATGATACTGCGTTATTTTCTTTGGAACAACAGAATAAAGCAGCTTTTGAAACATTTGCATAACAACTTGACTTCCTAAGGCACATTTAGATAATTTTGCTTCTTTATTAGATGAATAAATATTCAAACCCTTGCAACAATAAATATTACAAGTGAACAGATATCCTTCGGTCTTAAAAATTCCTTATATTTTAATTTGAAGACTCACAGGCTTGTCTTTCATAAGCTGGAGCAAAATGGTTTTTCCATGAAATTTTACCATCATTTCATTGATATAAAAAGCTGTTGAAAAAAATTTAAATTGCAAGGTATTTTGTTAGAAATTTCAAGAATTTTTCGTACCCTCCTAGCTCTATCATCACAATTTTTATCGTCAGGTTTCGAAAATTTTATTTTTGATTTGATCTTGAGAAATTTGTCACGATGTTTTGCTATAGCTACTGGAAGACAAGCCAGCAATAACATTTTAGACCAATAGTTCTTCTGGGATTTTCTTTGGTTTAAAATTGATGTAATAATTATCCCCAAGAAAATATCCAAATCAGCTAACGTCAAATTATAACCATTCTTACGAGTACTTTTAACCCTTTGACCACGGCACACATTGTTGCGCACCGATCGTACCATACGGCAGGAATTGTTTTACGATGTGTGCCGAAAACGGCGAATTTTTGGGTAGGGATGCATTTTTGTGAAAGCATATTTTAATAATCAAAAAACTGAATTTTACTACACGCAAAATTTCTAAGCGCCTATAGGCGCCCACAGTAGCCAAGGGGTTAATAATATAATGTCTCAAATCAGTAGAAAAAAAAAATTTGAACAACTATATGTATGAAAAATCGCGAATTAATTTTTTTTGTTTTTTTAGATAACAAATTTTCATTTTGAGAATATTTTTTATACTTCGTTCCTCCATTTGCACATACATAAGTATAGTTAGGCTCTAATTTTGATTGATTGTCTTCATAGTTATTTAGAACCTGTAAATAATTGATTTTTGGAATTTTAATCTCTGATTTCTGATAATCATCTGATTCAGAATCAGAAATAGAATCATCAGAGTCATCAACCTGAGGAATAACTAAAGCATTAGAGTATCCATCTTCATGCTCTTCAAATTCTATATTTTAGACGTGATTAGATTGTTTTCAACGTTTAGCCAACAAATCTGATATTTTCTCTATTACTTACAAAGAGAAATATCAATTGTAGCAGTAAAGAGTGTAAACTTCTGATTTTACACAATTATGTTTTTGCTTACAATAGATAGATATAATTTATGAATAATATTTTTTTAAGTAAAAAGTATTCTAGACAAACTATTGACGTGTGAAGTTTTGGTATATATAACAAGTCGCAAAAATATTTATTTTTTGAAATTTCTTTAGATATCTAGTCATAGATTATTACATCAATTTTATTTGAGAAAACAAGTGAACGAGAAAAAATGAAAAAATATTGTAAGTTGGAAAAAACCTGTATGTACTAATAAAGGATAAAAAAATCTATTCTCAAAGTGAATTCGATTATGGACAAATTACTTAAGAAAAATGGACTAAAAACGAAAATCTCAGAATAATTGTTGGAAAGTTCAGGAATTTTTTATTTTAAAATCAAGGGCTTTAAAAAAAAAATGTTATATAACAAAAGTTCTTATAATTGATCAAATAATACGGTGAAATTTTTTCAGAATTCGCCGAAGATTTTTTTAATTTTTCAAAATTTTGGGATTTTAAAAATTAAAAAATTTTCAAACAATTTTGAAATATTTCACCATATTATTTGATCAATTATAAGAACTTTTTGTTCAGTAATATTTGTTTCTCAAGTCAATCGTTTTTAAATAAGAAATTTTCGATGTTTCCGAATATTTTTTTGTGTATGAGCTAAAGTGATTTCGAAATGAAAAAACAAGATGAAAAAAAAGAAAGTTGAAAGATGCATGTTTTTTGGGAAGAAATCAAATATAGTTTATTACGATTACATTTTTCAAAAAATCTAGTCCAAAATTCTAAAAGTTTAGTTGATTTTACATCAGATATGCTTATTTATAAATTTTTTACAAGGCTTTTTTACAGAAATTACAATCGTTAAGAGTTAAAATGGAAAAACGTCTATTCAGGACTTGATGGGTCAATTAGAAAAATCAAATCACAGCCTATATTGTGAGAAATCAATATCAAATATCAAATTCAGCTGATGTTAATTTTTATTTTGGTTTTCTGGTTTGATCCTCGACAACCTTACAAAAAGTATCTAGGGGTCTGAGCTAATTGTATGTGGCGGGAGGTAGTTTTTGGCGCCGTGGATGGCCTGCTGTCCTCAAGGACACTGCGAGGTGCAAGGAGCGTTAACGTTAACGTTGAGCGTAAGTGTGAGGAGCGTGGATGTAGATATGGAGCATGGATGCGCGTGGGTGCAGTTGCGAGCGAGCACAGACGTAGTCAGGAGTTAGCAAAAATCCGAACGAGCGCAGACAAATACATTTGTAAGAACATGAAGCGATCTTAAGCAAGTGAATGCACGCAGACGCGGGAGTCCAGCCGAGTAGACGTGGTCTTGAGCGAGTTACTGGGTGCGCGTGTAAGTGAGTGGACACACATGTGAGTCACATGAGTGAGTGAGAAGAAAGTGAGTTGTCGAAATCACGGGTAGAGGTGGCCGGGCGCCTTTGTAAGTGCCGCGGGAAGCGGGAATAGAACAGGGGAGCGAGTGAGTAGCTGGCGCAGCCAGCCAACTATTTGAGCTTGCTCGACTCAACCCCTTAAGAACGCCGATGACGAGACACTCGCTTACACCGTCAGCCTGGTGATTTATTACCTCCTACAACAAACTAATCACCAATCGCGCTGGCAGCATGCGGGCTATGAGGCTTCGGCATCACAACCATAATTTATTTGATATGGTTATTTGGTAAAGCACCCAGCTGTGGCGTTAAGTGGCGTCACCTATGTGATCACTCATCAGGTAACCTATCGGTAGTATCAAATTTAATTGTTATCAGGCTATCTGGTCTAACTGCATCGTAAAATTGAGCGGTTATTGATTCGGCTGCCTAACTGTTGTATCACACCTATTATCAAAAGTGAGAGGCACTTTGAAAAAAAATTTTAACAAAATTTTTTCAATAAAACTTACGTATTTTCTTATGAGGAATCTGAATTCGTAATAAAAATTATGGGTTTTTATTTATAGAAACTGAATTGTACTTCGATTTGACTTCGAAAATAAACCTGCAGGTTAAATTTAAGGTCGCTGTTACTTGATCTCGTATATTACCTTTAACTTGTTTAAAACATTTTTTTTTATAATGCGTTGTTTCCAAGATTTTTGGGTGAGTTATTTAAAATGAGACACTCTGTATAGATTTTTAAATCTAATAAAGCTCTTAATTATCCAAATAAGCCCTTATAACATATTGCGTACGGGAGACGAGATATCTCGTCTTTAGCAATTCAAACGTTATGGCCGGGATACGAGATATCTCGCTTTCAGGTTTTTTCGACTCAATCGGTGCCTAAAAATGTGCGGGCCCTGTGAGCGCGTCACGCGAGCAGAGCACCGTACGCAATGTTTGAAGAATTGATTTATATTTTAAATATACGCAAATTTAATCATTTTTTCTTTTAAATGATTATTTATAAAATAATGATTATTTTCTTAAAAAAATAAATTTTTTTGTATTGGGAGTACAAATTAGTTCGGTCCATTTTCAAAAGACGGCTCTGGCTATTATGAATATTTAATAGTAACTGCTGAAGTCGGTAGTTTCAGAGAGGTTAGACGTCTGTCAATAATATTTAGTGTATATCGCTTCGAGTTTCATAGAAAAATCTATTTTTTAACTGTATTAAATATGTCTAATTTTGTGTTAACTAAGCAGCATTTGCGATAGGCTTTAGTTTTCTGTTTTAATTGGAAGAAAAGTGCAGCTGAAATGGATCAAATGCTTGTGGAAGTTTATGGTGACAATGCTTTAACTGATGAACCTTGTAGGGAATGGTTTCGACGTTTCAAGAATAGAGATTCCAGCGTTGAAGATAAGTCTCGCTCTGGACAGCCAAAAAAATTCGAAGACAAGAAGTTGGAGGCATTACTCGATAAAGATCCGAGTCAAACGCAAGAGAAGCTTTCAGAATCATTGGAAGTGACTTAACAAGCAGTTTCTTTACGATTGAAATCCATGGGAATGATTCAAAAGCAAGGCAATTGGGTGCCTTATGAACTGAAACCGAGAGACATTGACAAGCGATTTTTCTGTTGCAAGCAGCTGATTCAAAGGCAACAAAGGAAGGGTTTTTCACATAGAATTGTTACTGGGGATGGAAAATGGATATTCTATGATAACCCCAAGAAGAAAAAACACTTTGCTATGCCCGATCAATCGTTGCCATCGACCTCAACATCAACACCAAAGCCGAATATTCATGGTTCGAGGATCATGTTGTGTATCTGATGGGACTAAAAGGGTGTTGTGTTCTATGAGCTGCTACAGACTGGCAATGCTATAACGGTTGATCGGTATAGGCAGCAATTGATTTGTTTGAGCCGTGAAAAACGGCCAAAATACAAGGAAAGACAAGACAAAGTTATTTTTCTGCATGACGACGCTCGGCCTCATGTCCCAAAAGTCGTGAAAAAATATTTGGAAACGCTCAAGTGGAATATTTTGCCGCACCTGCCGTATTCTCTGAATATTGCTTCTTCTGATTATTGCTTGTTCCGAGGGATGCAGCACGATCTGACAAGTCATCGGTTCACTTCTTTTGCAGAAATCGAAAATTGGCTCCCAATTTGGATCACCTTAAAAGACGAGACATTTTTTCGAGATAGAATTCGAAAATTGCCTGAGAGGAAGGAAAAAGTAGTAACTAGCGATGAACGATACTTTGATTAATCTTTTAATTCTTTTTATTTTGAAATTAATGCATTTTTGACAGCAAAAAAACGTACCGAAATAATTTGTATTCCCAATAAAAATTGAAACTTTGCTGTGTAACATAATTTTAATGTGTAAGTTACAAGCGTTTAAACGATAAAATTATTCTAATAGGTGCCTGAAATTTCCAATTATATTTATTGTTTTTACAGCCTAGACAATCTGATAATACAGAACAATATATTCAACTATTATCAGTTCTACCAGTAGGCGCTCAATCCAGTACAGAAAATTTTTGCTTTTGTCGTTACAGTTGATTTTAGATTCTCTAGAGGTTATAGAGTACTCTTAATAAATTTCGAATTACGACGCGGTGGACTTGGTATAAATTCGGTGAGTGTAAGTGTAAGCGTGAACGAGCGAGAGCGATAAAAATTAATCAACTAAAAATTATTATAAAATTTAATTTTTTATATTTATTGTAATATTAATTATCAGGCACACCATGCATTTTATTTATTTTTCATTTTATTTTATCTAACTTCGAAATTCAAAATTATTGAATAAAGCTGATAGTTTAAGTATAATTGAGCATGGTTTGACGAATTCAGCGAGTGTGAGTGATAACGAGCGAGTGAGGGAGAATAAGAAGTGAAAATCTTTGAAACTTGTTTCTTTTTGATTTTGTAGAATTTAGAAGTTAAAGTAATTTGCAGATTTATTTTTTCTATCATATCAAAATAATTTTAGTTTATTTTTGTCTTTTCTTCTCTATTGTTTTTTGCTAAATTTCATCGCCGAAGTGATAGACCGCGAGTCCGCGTGGTCGAGCTTTCCATGGAATTTTCTCTAGGAAAGTTTAAACAATAATTGAATTTAAAACTCCATTTTTCTTTGTTTATAAATTTAGCAGATAAAAAGATGGCTGTTTGACGTTCGATGGGTAAACTGAGCTAATTATTTTATCTTAAATAAAATTAATTGCATCAACAATTTTGTGAACGTAAGGGTGTTACATCACAACTATAAGATAATATTAATGTTGTTTACAAAAATCTTTTTCTATGCATTATTTTATGCATTTTTTATATTATTTTATGCAATATTTTCTTTTACATTGTATTTGCTTTATAATTATTTAATATTAGTTTAACGTATATTATAGTTAAATTTATTTTCAAAACTAATGAGGATAAATATTTTTTTCAGTAAGAGGTGTGGTAAAACCTGGAGAATTAACTGGTATATTGGGTCCAAGGTACGCTAAAAAACTGAATTTATAATAAATTAAAGTTATTTGTATATTAATTTTAGATATATAAAAGATGAATTATTAAAATTTTTTAAAACGAATTTTTTAATTCACGGCAAGTATTTCTTTTAATCCATTAACGCCGTGTTACGATTTTGTAACCCAGTCCCCAAGGGTCCCTGTCCACCTTCTCGCATAGTCTCCGCCAACACCGTTTCTGACTGTCATTTATACCGTACGTCAGTCGCTTCCGTGCCATCTTGTACGCAACCGATAATTCCTTGACTTTAGGGTTTCCCCTTTTCCGCGCGCGATGTAATCGTCTACGACACGCGATACAGTCTCTCCGGATGAGACTGATTTCGTCAGACCACCAGTACAAGGCTCTTCTGTCCGGTACGCTTTGTTTGCGAGGCATAGAAGCCTCGCACAATCGCGTTATCAGTGACATAGTCTCTTCTACTACGCTGTCAGTTCACATGACCGTGCCTTCCGTAAGGTCTTCTGGAACGGCCTCAGAAGGCGCTACTGCTTCCAAGAGCGCCTCCTTAAAACGGTCATGGTTCTGTTTCGCGTGGTTGAACCTTTTTGGTCGCAGACCCCCCTTTGTGCGTTCCGTTGCGTCGAGGTACTGCTCAACACTTCAAAGACGATGTACTGGTGATCGCTGGCCGTAAAGTCATCGATCACCCGCCACGAACTTATCCGCGAAGAGATACTGTCCGACGTCATCGTTACGTCAGGTATCGAAAACCCAAACCCTGGTCTAAGGTACGTCAGCGTACGTCCGGTGTTGGCCACCACCAGTTCAAGCCTCGCGGTCATCTCCAGCAGCAGCCTACCCCGTTTGTCCGTTGCCGGCGTGCCCCACATGATCGCTCTGGAGTTAAGGTCGCCTGCCACGATGAGATCCCTCGGGAGATCTCTTAGGGCGTCCTCCAGTGTACCACTTTTTTCCTCGAAGACCCTCGCTGCGACGTTCGGGACAGGTAGACACTAACGTAAGTGATAGTGCCAACCCTAACCCAAACGAAGTCCTCTCCATACGAGGAAGCTTGTACCCGTCGGCCTATCGCGCCCCTCACCCAGATGGTCGAAGTGCCCGAGGCATTCAAAAACCACCCGTCCGTGGTGCATTGGTCTCGATACTGCTTGCTCAGTATCAGTACGTCTGCATTTCGTTATGTCGCAATCTGTGGTAATAGCAGCTAGGCTGCTTGGCACCGATGTAGGTTTTCTCGCAGTATCCCCGTCATGCTGTGGACTTCTTCTATAGGTTTGCAAGCGCGGCCCTGAAAACCCCACACGCCCCGGAACCCAGCCTATGCGCGACTTCCTTGTGCCCCGTCGCAGAGCATAGGAAGCACCTTATGTCCTTGGTCTCGCACGTCTTACTGTCGAGGTCTTTTTGCCCACAAGTCCAGCAGCATCGCGACCTATCGGGCCCCTCACACTCCTTACGAGTGTGTCCGTAACCTAGGCACTGGTAGCACCGAGGCACCGTCAGCCTACGTCTGACGCGGCCGTTGGTCCATCCGATTTTTATACGTCCTTTGCGAAGGAGGGTTTGGGCCGCGCCCTCCTCCACTTCCACAACGGCCAAGCAAATGTCTTGCTTGTTGGGGTCGAAGATGTGCACCCTTGGATCCCTGCTGTCGCCCGTTTCACGTCGCAGTGCGTCCGTTATGTCAGTAACGTCCGTCACACTGTCGATGTCCAGTATCTCCAGCCGGACGGCTGGAGTAAGGTCTTTGACAGTGCCGTCCCCTTCCAGAGTCTGCTTGAGCTTGTCCTGGAAGTCCCGTCTTTCTGTCGCACCGCTCCTAAGTCTGAGGAGAAGCCCACCGTCTTTTGTCTTTCGACAATTCTGAATCTGCACCTTTGCAGATTAAGGGTCGACCCTTGCCTTTAAACGTCTAAGTGCGTCCGCGTACGTCATCCCGTCGCTCGGCTTGATAAGCACCGCGCTGGTGCGCGCCCCGCCCTTTCTGTCCTTTTTTGTCGCGGATTTCTTCGCGTTTTTCTTTGCTAGAGTCGATTCCACGCGTTTCGACTCCTTTTTTGTCTCCGCTACTGTCTTTTTAGAGACGACTTTCTTCCAGCCCCCGTCGTCTGCCACCTTTTGGTAGGCAGCCGACTGTTCAGGGCTAAGTCCTGTCACCTCCCGTTTTCGTTTAGTCGCTGTTATCGTAGGGGCACTCTTCGCCGAGGTGCCCAAAGAGAGGTGAAGGCGGTCGCATTCCCTCTGCGCGCGCTCTACAGCCTCTCGTATAACAGCTATACCGGTCTTTAATGGCTCCCCAACGTTACGTTGCTTTTTAGTCGGCGCCTCCATGGCTGTAGATTATTATTATTATTATTATTATTATTATTATTATTATTTCTTTTTTTTTTTTTTGGTAGTAAAAAACCGGGAATCTGCCTAAACCAGACTATCAGTGAGGACCTCTTTGTCTACCTGTAGACGCGGGGGGACCCACCGGTGTGACGGGTTCTGTAGTCGCGTCAGCTCTGGCCTCAAATGGACTCGATTGCACGGGCACATCCGTGGAGAGGGCATCAGCAATCCCGGGAACTTACTAACACGCCATACGCTAACATATGTTTGATATAAAAAATAAAGCCATAGACATATGATGCGCGGATGGAATATCCACCTCCTGTTCAACCTGCAGCGTAAATCTACTTTTGTATTGCTTCGCCGCTGCAGGTTCTGTCTATTCGTCAGCCCGTTCACCGTAATGTTGTAACCTGTCTCCATCTCGCAGTTCCTTTCATACGATCCTTTCATTCACATTCACTCACCGACTTGTGGTCGTGCTACCCACCACCAACTATTCCAGACCTCCGTCCGCCTTCTTACCCCTCAAGACAGTCTCGACAAAGGTAGCTATCGCCGTCCAAATGTCCTCGTCTTGCAGCATCCTCGACACTGTATTTTCGGGCCTGATGCTGCCCGTTCTTGTCTCAAGTGACAGTCTGTTCGTAGTCCATCGTCGGCACACATAAAACGTGTGCTCAGCGTCGTTGCGCTCGCACCCGCAGTATTTACATTCCGGCGACCTAACCCTGTTACACCGAAATAAATACTATCTAAAGTAACCGTGCCCCGTCAAGAACTGGGTTAGGTAAAAATTAACCTCTTAAAACCCTCGTCCGGTCCACGATACCAGGCTGCTTATCAAGCGTCTTGTCCACGTAGCAGTGGCGTCCGTTAACCAACGGTCCGTCCATTTGCGCATTGTCCTGTCTCGTTCCTCAACTGCCGCGTTTGTTCTCCCTACATCGGCACTTCGTTCGTAAGTCCGTTTCCGTTCCCTAGCGAGCAGGTCGATGGGTATCACACCCGCTACCACCAGGACGGCCTCCGCTGAGACCGTCCTGTAGGCGCACGCGATACGTACTGCCCCCTGTCTCTGTACGTTTGCTAGTCGCTTGCGGTATTTCTTTACCTCAAGCGCAATTATTATTATTATTATTATTATTATTTTTTTTTTTTTTTTTTTTTTTTTTTTTTTTTTTTTTTTTTTTTTTTTTTGTTTCGGTGGTAAAAAAACGGGGAATCTGCCTTAACCAGACCATCAGTGAGGACCCCTTTGCCTACCTGTAGACGCGGGGGGACCCACCGGTGTGACGGGTTCCGTAGTCACGTCAGCTCTGGCCTCGGATGGGCTCGATTACTCGGGCACATCCGTGGCAAGGGCATCGGCAACCCCGGGGACCGTCTAACCCGCCATACGCCAGCATATGTCTGATATAAACGATAGACATATGATGCGCGGATGGAATCTCCACCTTCTGTCCAACCTGCAGCGTGGATCTACTTTCGTATTGCCTCGCCGCTGCAGGTTCTGTCCATTCGTCAGTCCGTTCCCCGTAAGGTTGTAACCTGTCTCTGTCTCGTAATTCCTTTCATACGATCCTTTCATTCACATTCACTCACTGACTCGTGCTTGTGCTACCCGTCACCAACTACTCCAAACACCCGTCCGCCTTCTTACCCCTCAAGACAGTCTCGACGAAGGTAGCTATCGCCGTCCAACTGTCCTCGTCTTGCAGCATCCTCGCCACTGTATTTTCGGGCGTGATGCTGCCCGTTTTCGTCTCAAGTGCCAGTCTGTCTGTAGTCCATCGTCGGCACACATAAAACGTGTGCTCGGCGTCATCGCGCTCGTAACCGCAGTATTTACATTCCGGCGACCTAACCCGGTTACACCGAAATAAATACTGTCTGAAGTAACCGTGCCCCGTCAAGAACTGGGTTAGGTAAAAATTAACCTCCCCAAACCCTCGTCCGGTCCACGATACCAGGCTGCTTATCAAGCGTCTTGTCCACGTAGCAGTGGCGTCCGTTAACCAACGGTCCGTCCATTCGCGCATTGTCCTGTCTCGTTCCTCAACTGCCGCGTTTGTTCTCCCTACGTCGGCACTTCGTTCGTAAGTCCGTTTCCGTTCCCTAGCGAGCAGGTCAATGGGTATTACACCCGCTACCACCAGGACGGCCTCCGCTGAGACCGTCCTGTAGGCGCACGCGATACGTAATGCCCCCTGTCTCTGTACGTTTGTCAGTCGCTTGCGGTATTTCTTTACCTCAAGCGCATCGGCCCAGACTTCCGCCCCGTACAAAAGGATCGAGTGGGTGGTAGCCATAAGCAACCGTCTTTTCCCCGGTCTCGGTCCATATGTGTTCGCCATAAGGCGGGAGAGCGCGGAAACCCGCGTCGCCGCCCTATGTGCCGTCTCCTGTATATGAGGCCAGAAGGTCAGCTTCGTATCTAGAGTTACCCCTAGATATTTCACCTTCCTTCCGGTCTGCGTCTGCACCGACCATTATTATTATTATTATTATTATTATTATTATTATTATTATTATTATTATTATTATTATTTTTTTTTTTTTTTTTTTTTTTTTTTTTTTTTTTTTTTTTTTTTTTTTGGGGGAGTCTGTGAAATGCATTCACGCACAGTGTGTGGGACTCGGCAGATCCACTGCCCATACCCACTAAAAACATATCTCCCTGTTCGCACCGAATCCAGCCCGGAACTGTTTATCACATTTCATCAGTCTGGGTGGCAGTTCTTGCGTGTCCAAAGTTACACGTTCATTCCTTTTTTCTTTTCTACAGCCATGCTCGAAAACATGCACTCTCACTCTCGTTTAGTTTTCCAGGCATTCATCTTCCATTTTGCTCCGCAACACTTGCGTGACGTAGCTTGCAATCATGCGCCAGTTGTCAGCGTTTGTCGTCATCAGTCTTGTCACGTTTTCCGGCGTGATCGCCCCTATCTCAGTTCCTAGTCTATGTCGTCGCACGGTCAAACGGTCACACACGAAAAACGTGTGCTCCACGTCGTCCCGCGGCCATCCGCAATACTTGCATTCCGGGGAGGAAACCCTACCCATCCTGTAGAGGTAATTGCGGAAGTACCCATGTCCTGACAGAAACTGGGTGAGGTAGAAGTCTATCTCTCCATGCTGTCTGCCTGTCCACTGTTGTACGTCTTGTATCAATCTATGAGTCCAACGCCCTTGGTCGTTTGTTGTCCATCTGTTCTGCCATTTTTTGAACGTCTCGTCTCGTGCTTCGTTTGCAGCGTCTGCCCTTCCAACGATAGCGCTACGTTCGTATATGCGCTTCCTCTCTGCCGCCAGGAGGTCGATCGGGACCACCCCCGCGATAACGAACACCGCGTTCTCTGATACCGTCCGGTACGCGCACGCAATTCTCAACGCGCCCACCCTCTGTACGCTGGTCATGGCTTTAGCCCGCTTGCGCACTTTCATTGCATCAGCCCATATCTCGGCTCTGTACAGCATGATCGAGTGTGTCACGCTCATCAGTAGTCTGCGTACGAATGGTCTGGGACCTTTCGTGTTGGCCATTAGTCTGCTCAATGCCTTTGTCTTTTCGGCTGCTTTGGTCGTGACGTTCCGTATGTGAGGCCAAAAGCTCAGTTTTGTGTCCAAGGATACCCCCAGATACTTAACCTCCTTTTTAGTCTCCAGTCGTTCCGTCCCGACTGTTAGCGGAACCACCGTTTCTATACGTTTCCGTGTGAGCAGCAGCAGCTCAGTCTTTTGCAGTGCTAACTGCAGTCCGTGCTCTGTCATCCATTCGTTCACACGTCTCATCACCTGATTCAGTTTGAGCTGAGCCAGGTGGGTGGTGCGAGCCACCATAACAATGGCCACATCATCCGCATACGCGATGAGGCGCGTGTCCGACGGCATGTCCAGTCTTAGTAAGCTGTCGTACAGAACGTTCCAGAAGTCAGGGCCCAGGATAGATCCCTGTGCGACCCCCGCGGATATCTGTCTTTGTCTCGTACCTTCCATCGTTTCGTAACGTATTGTACGGTCCCACATGTAGTCGTCTATAACCCTGCATAGGTAAGCGGGAACCCGGAAGGTTGTGTCCAACGCTTCCAGAATATCCGACCACCTTGCAGAGTTAAACGCGTTTCGTACGTCAAGGGTTGCCAGTAATACCAGCGGCCTGGCACCATGACAAACCTCATTTGTCTTCTGTACAAGTTCTGTAACGTCTTTTATAGCTCCAATGGTGGAGCGACCCTTCCGAAAACCGTGCTGGCGGTCTGAAAGGTCACCAGCGTTCTTTAACGCCATTGTCAGTCTCAGTCTCAGCAGAAGCTCATACAGCTTTCCTGTCGTGTTGAGGAGACTTAGGGGCCTATAGGAAGACGGCGAATCAGGGTCCCCCTTACCTTTAGTAAGGAGCACCAGTTGAGCCGTCTTCCAGAGCTTGCTGAATACCCCCGCTGTCAGGCACCCGTTGTACAGATCTAGCAGTACATTTGGGCAACACCGGGCAACGAACCGCAATAGTTCGGCCGGTACCCCATCGGGACCTGGAGCCTTATTTGGCTTCAGCGAGGATATTGCTGTCTGGAGCTCCTCCTTCGTGAAAAGGGGGAGTTGCATGTCCAAGTCTTCGTACGTCGTTTCTGTTCTGTATGGTTGAGATGGAAAGAGTCCCTCAACGATTCTTTCCATCGAGTCCGCGTCCTTTGTAGCCGGTGGGCTGCGAGCCCCTAGTTTGCGGGTTACAACTTGGTAACCCGTTCCCCACGGGTCCAAGTCTACCTCTTCCGTCAAACGTCTCCAGCACTGTCCTTTGCTGTAGTTTATTGTTTGTCTGAGGCGTTTTCTGACGAGTTTATACTCTTCCGAAAGAGAAGTCGCCTCCTGTCGGTCTTTTGCTCGTTGAGCGCGTCTGCGTAGTCTTAGGCAATCCCGCCTGATGTCAGCAATTTCTGCTGTCCACCAGTAGGCCTGCCGTTTGTCTCGTCTGTATTGTTTCCGGGGCATCGAGGCCTGGCACAACTGCCGAAGATACCGTTCAGTACCCTCGGCAAGCGCTTCAGCCTTTCCGCGCCCAGTCAGCTTGTGTGGCCCTCCGTATCGGGGGTTCTGCATCTTGCAGTTGCCTTTTGAGCTTGTCCATGTTCACGCGTTTGATGTCCCACCTCAGGGGTCGTGAGTCCCGACTTCCTTTCGTCACCGTTTTGTCTGTCACGTCAAAGGAGATGTACTGATGATCGCTGGCTGTGTAGTCCTCGATCACCCGCCACCCCCTTATTTTCGTCAAGATCCTGTCTGAGGCCAAGGTCACGTCCGGTATGGAGGTCCCGTACCCGGGTCGTCTGTATGTTGGCGTGGTTCCTTCGTTGACTACTGCTAGCTCTAGCCTTGCGGCCATTTCCAGCAGCAGTCGTCCTCGTCTGTTTGTTGTAGACATTCCCCACTCGACCGCCCGCGCGTTGAAATCGCCCGCTATGATAATGCTTCCAGGAATGTCCCTCACAGCGTATTCGAGGGCTTCCAATTTACTCGCGTATTCGTTCGCGTCGCAGTTTGGGGAAAGGTAAACGCTGATGATAACAACAGCGCCCACCCTCACCCAAACATGGTCCGTGCCACGTCCCGTTTCTGTCACCCGCGCCGCGTAGTTCCCTCGAACCCACACCGCCGCCGTGCCCGAGCTGCTAGCGAGCCACGTCGGATCGGGCATGTCTCTGTATTGCTCGCTTATCACGAGCACGTCCGCGTCCGTTTCCGCCGCAATTTGAGGGAGCAGCGCATCGGCTACGCTGCTCCGATTCATATTGCATTGGAGAATCGTCAGGGCCATCTCGGTGGTTTGGTCCTCGCCTTTGTCAGTGCTGCCTTAAATGCGCCGCACAAGTCCGTACCCGGCGCATGACCAAGATCTTGGTTGGCCAAACCTGTGCAGAGAAAGCAGGCAGGGACACTGTTACATGCCCTGCCCACATGTCCCTTTTGGCCGCATCGCCAGCAGCAGTCGTGTCTGTCCGGTCCCTTACAGTCCTTCTTTATGTGGCCAAAACCGAGGCACTTGTAACACCTTACTACGCGTAGTCTGGGTCTGACGCGGCAGTTGACCCAGCCTATCCGGATCCTACCTTTTTTCAGGAGGTCCGTCGCCTCCGTGGCGTCGAAGTCGCAGACGGCCGTGGCTAGTCCTCGACTATTGGACGCGAAGACGTGAACCGCCCGTTCCGCCTCGATTCCGGTTTCGCGATTAATCGCTTCCGCGACGTCCTGCCCTGTCGTGACGCAGTCAAGGTCTACGAACTCCAGCGTCACCCTGGACGTCATGTCTTTTACCGTCGCTGTTGTACCGAGTACGTCCTGTAGAGCCTTTTGAAAAACCTGTCGTTCCTGTTGCTTTTCAAGTTGTAGCAACATCGCGCCGTCTTTGGTCTTTTGTAATTGTCCTAACTTGTACCTTTTCCTGTTGTGGGTCCACCTTTTCTCGTATGGTCCGTAGAACGTCCGCATACGATTGACTACTAGTCGGTTTGATCAAAATTGCACCTCTCCTGGGTTTCAGGCTAGGGCGATCAGATCCCCGATTTCGTGGCTGGGTGGCTTTCTGTCCCGTCTCGTCCATCTTGGCTGTACCCACGTTTGTACCCTTCCGTTTCTTTCTTAGGGCAATCTTTGTCCATACCTCGTCGGAGGTCCCCTGCTGTGGTACGGCAATGCCCTGTTCCGGAGTTGGGTTCTGGTTTACCCGTTTCCGTTTTTGTTGAGGGGTTACCCCAACCTCAATCACACGTCCAGTGTCTGTTACAGTCATTCGTCGGAGCTTATGCATACGGTTCAGAACATACAGCCCGACTTCCGTAGCCTCGTTTATCTCACTCATGCCTGTCGTTATGACGGTACTCACATTCCTTTGGACTTTGGTTTTTGCCGTCATTCTTTCTAGGACGCTGCGTATATTTAGAAGCTGCTCGCGCAGTTTCCTCTCCGCAGCCTCCCAGTTTTCCAGCGACCCTCCGTACCCGCCCGTCCTTTCGCGATTTCCTGTAATGTTGTCTAGCCGACCAGCCAGGTCACCTACTGGTGTGCTAGGGAAGTTGGGATTCTCCCGCGACTCTCCTGAGTCTTCACGCGCAGGCTGCACTTTATTACCTGCAATTTTAATAACTTTTTTCATTTTAATTTTCAAAAAACCCTTCCCTTCCCGAAAGTGTGTTTAGTGTGTTAGGTGGACAGTCAGCTCGCTAAAAAGTGGTTCCAGCATTTCGTCCTGGGTTCTCCTATTGTTCGAGCGCTTCGACAGTGAGGTGGCCTCGTCCGTTCCTCCCCCACACCTCAACAGCAAGATCCCATCCGATCGCCAGACGGTGTTACTGCTGGAGGCGGGATTTAGCGCCTTTTGAGCGCTTTACCACTGTGCAGGGCAGCCTCCCATGCTGGCTGGGCCAGGTTCGGGCCCCCCACTAATGGCGGCCCAGGAGTGCGAAACTGGTTTTACAAATGTACCCTCCAGAGTGGAAGCGCACACGACCATGACAGAACCCCCTCTTAAAAGCTTTCGCCACCTAATCAGGAGCCCTGCGTTGTATTCGTGTCCGTCCTCGAGGCTCGGGCGCCCACATGCAGTCTCGGGAAGGCCCGTTTATAGAGCCCCCGACCAGTCATTTCCCGCGTGCAGTGTGCCCGTTTATAGGGCCGCTTTCCGATCATGGGTGATACCCGTTTATAGGGCCCCCACTTTCATACCACGCTAAGTCTCGAAGGCTCGCACGAAGGTGTCAGTGTACTGGTGATGTGTTTGTGTAGTTCCATTTTCCTGTTAGCCGTATGTAAGACATACGTTGCCCGCCCTGCACGTGAGAGTTCTTGGACGTAGGGTTGGATTTTGCAGAGCATTATTATTATTATTATTATTATTATTATTATTATTATTATTATTATTATTATTATTATTATTATTATTATTATTATTATTATTATTATTATTTTTTTTTTTTTTTTTTTTTTTTTTTGTTTCGGTGGTAAAAAAACGGGGAATCTGCCTTAACCAGACCATCAGTGAGGACCCCTTTGCCTACCTGTAGACGCGGGGGGACCCACCGGTGTGACGGGTTCCGTAGTCACGTCAGCTCTGGCCTCGGATGGGCTCGATTCCTCGCGCACATCCGTGGCAAGGGCATCGGCAACCCCGGGGACCGTCTAACCCGCCATACGCCAGCATATGTCTGATATAAACCATAGACATATGATGCGCGGATGGAATCTCCACCTTCTGTCCAACCTGCAGCGTGGATCTACTTTCGTATTGCTTCGCCGCTGCAGGTTCTGTCCATTCGTCAGTCCGTTCCCCGTAAGGTTGTAACCTGTCTCTGTCTCGTAATTCCTTTCATACGATCCTTTCATTCACATTCACTCACTGACTCGTGCTTGTGCTACCCGTCACCAACTACTCCAAACACCCGTCCGCCTTCTTACCCCTCAAGACAGTCTCGACGAAGGTAGCTATCGCCGTCCAACTGTCCTCGTCTTGCAGCATCCTCGCCACTGTATTTTCGGGCGTGATGCTGCCCGTTTTCGTCTCAAGTGCCAGTCTGTCTGTAGTCCATCGTCGGCACACATAAAACGTGTGCTCGGCGTCATCGCGCTCGTAACCGCAGTATTTACATTCCGGCGACCTAACCCGGTTACACCGAAATAAATACTGTCTGAAGTAACCGTGCCCCGTCAAGAACTGGGTTAGGTAAAAATTAACCTCCCCAAACCCTCGTCCGGTCCACGATACCAGGCTGCTTATCAAGCGTCTTGTCCACGTAGCAGTGGCGTCCGTTAACCAACGGTCCGTCCATTCGCGCATTGTCCTGTCTCGTTCCTCAACTGCCGCGTTTGTTCTCCCTACGTCGGCACTTCGTTCGTAAGTCCGTTTCCGTTCCCTAGCGAGCAGGTCAATGGGTATTACACCCGCTACCACCAGGACGGCCTCCGCTGAGACCGTCCTGTAGGCGCACGCGATACGTAATGCCCCCTGTCTCTGTACGTTTGTCAGTCGCTTGCGGTATTTCTTTACCTCAAGCGCATCGGCCCAGACTTCCGCCCCGTATAAAAGGATCGAGTGGGTGGTAGCCATAAGCAACCGTCTTTTCCCCGGTCTCGGTCCATATGTGTTCGCCATAAGGCGGGAGAGCGCGGAAACCCGCGTCGCCGCCTTATGTGCCGTCTCCTGTATATGAGGCCAGAAGGTCAGCTTCGTATCTAGAGTTACCCCTAGATATTTCACCTTTCTCCCGGTCTGCGTCTGCACCGACCCCACCGTCATCGGTATGACGGTTTGTATCCTCCTTCCGGTAAGGAGGATCAGTTCGGTCTTTGCCAGTGCTAAAGTCAGTCCGTGAGTCGTCATCCACCCGTCTACCCGTAACATTACCCGGTTTAGCGTCAGCTGTGCCAATTCTGGATTGCGCTGAACGATCACTACCGCCACGTCGTCGGCGTAGGCGATGAGTGAGGCGTTCTCAGGCATTTCCAGCCTCAGCAGGCCATCGTAAACCGCGTTCCAGAAGTCAGGTCCTAGTATTGATCCCTGCGCGACGCCCGCAGTTATCGGCCTACTTGCCTGTCCCTCCGTGGTCTCGTACGTAATTTGTCGGTCCGTTAAGTAATCTCCCGCCACCCGCAGAAGATAGGGAGGTACCCTGAAAGCCCGTAAAGCTTCCAGGATATCCCCCCACCTTGCGGAATTGAAGGCGTTCTTTACATCTAAGGTCGCGAGCAGTACTAGTGGTCTCGCGCCGTAGCAGACCCGCCTTGTCCGTAGGAAAGTTTCGGTCACTTCCCTTATCGCGCCTATTGTCGAATGGCCCTTCCGAAAACCGTGCTGATTTCCGGCCAGCCCTCCGGCGGCTGTTATCGCGCTTGTTATTCTCGGTCTTAACAACGCTTCGTAAAGTTTGCCCGCTGTGTCTAAAAGACTCAGGGGCCTATAGGAAGACGGTGTCTCGAGTTCCCCTTTACCTTTATACAAGAGGACCAATCGAGCCGTCTTCCAACGCGTTGCAAACCTCCCGGTCCGTAAGCTTGCATTGTACATGTCCAAGAGTATTCTCGGACGTACAATGGAGATTTGCCGAAGAATCTCCCCCGGGATACAGTCCGGTCCAGGCGCCTTCCCGGATTTCATCGAGGACGTAGCTTGGAGTAGCTCCACCTCACTGAATTCCGGGACAGCTAGGTCGCGGTAGTCGGGAGGCCCCTCCGTCACCGGATGGGTCGGGAAGAGACCACCCACTATCGCATCCATGGTGGTTTTGTCTCTGCGTTCTGGTGGACCGAAACTACCTAGTTTCTGTGTTACTATTTTGTAACCCAGTCCCCAAGGGTCCCTGTCCACCTCCTCGCATAGTCTCCGCCAACACCGTTTTTTACTGTCACTTATAGCGTACGTCAGTCGCTTCCGTGCTGTCTTGTACGCAACCGATAATTCCTCGACGTTAGGGTTTCCCCTTTTCCGCGCGCGATGTAATCGTCTACGACACGCGATACAGTCTCTCCGGAGGAGACTGATTTCATCGGACCACCAGTACATAGCTCGTCTGTCCGGTATGTTTCGTTTGCGAGGCATAGAAGCCTCGCACAGTTGCGTTATCAGTGACATAGTCTCTTCTACTATGCTGTCAGTCCACGTGACCGTGCCTTCCGTAAGGTCTTCTGGAACGGCCTCGGAAGGCGCTACTGCTTCCAAGAGTGCCTCCCTAAAACGGTCATGGTTCTGTTTCGCGAGGTTGAACCTTTTTGGTTGCAGACCCCCCCTATGTACGTTTCGTTGCGTCGAGGTACTGCTCAACACTTCAAAGACGATGTACTGGTGATCGCTGGCCGTAAAGTCATCGATCACCCGCCACCGGCTTATCCGCGAAGAGATACTGTCCGACGTCATCGTTACGTCAGGTATCGAAAACCCAAACCCTGGTCTAAGGTACGTCGGCGTACGTCCGGTGTTGGCCACCACCAGTTCAAGCCTCGCGGCCATCTCCAGCAGCAGCCTACCCCGTTTGTCCGTTGCCGGCATGCCCCACTCGATCGCTCTGGAGTTAAGGTCGCCTGCGACGATGAGATCCCCCGGGAGATCTCTTAGGGCGTCCTCCAGTGTACCAATCTTTTCCTCGAAGACCCTCGCCGCGACGTTTGGGGACAGGTAGACACTAACGTAAGTGATAGTGCCAACCCTAACCCAAACGTAGTCCTCTCCATACGAGGAAGCTTGTACCCGTCGGCCCATCGCGCCCCTTACCCAGATGGCCGATGTGCCCGAGGCATTCGAAAACCACCCGTCCGTGGTGCGTAGGTCTCGGTACTGCTCGCTCAGTATCAGTACGTCTGCGTCTCGTTCCGTCGCAATCTGCGGTAATAGCAGCTGGGCTGCTTGGCACCGATGCAGGTTTCCTTGCAGTACCCCCATCATGCTGTGGACTTTTTCTTGAGGTTTTCAAGCGCGGCCCTGAAAACCCCACACGCCCCGGAACCCGGCCTATGCGCGACTTCCTTGTGCCCCGTCGCAGAGCATAGGAAGCACTTGCTGTCCTTGGTCTTGCACGTCTTACTGTCGTGGTCTTTTTGCCCACAAGTCCAGCAGCATCGCGACCTGTCGGGCCCTTTACACTCCTTACGAGTGTGTCCGTAACCTAGGCACTGGTAGCACCTAGGCACCGTCAGCCTACGTCTGACGCGGCAGTTCGTCCATCCGATTTTTATTCGTCCTTTGCGAAGGAGGGTTTGGGCCGCGCCCTCCTCCACTTCCACAACGGCCAAGCAAATGTCTTGCTTGTTGGGACCGAAGATGTGCACCCTCGGATCCCTGCCGTCACCCGTTTCGCGTCGCAGTGCGTCCGTTATGTCGGTAACGTCCGTCACGCTGTCTATGTCGAGTATCTCCAGCCGGACGGCTGGAGTAAGGTCTTTTACCGTTCCGTCACCTCCCAGAGTCTGCTTGAGCTTCTCCTGGAAGTCCCGTCTTTCGGTTGCACCGCTCCTAAGTCTGAGGAGAAGCCCACCGTCTTTTGTCTTACGACAATTCTGAATCTGCACCTTAGCAGATTCAGGGTCGACCCCTGCCTTCAAACGTCTAAGTGCGTCCGCGTACGTCACCCCGTCGCTTGGCTTGATAAGCACTGCGCTGGTGCGCGCCCCGCCCTTTTTGTCTTGTTTTGTCGCGGTTTTCTTCGCGTTCTTTTTTAATTGAGCCGATTCCGCGCGTTTCGACTCTTTCTTAGTCTCCGCTACTGTCTTTTTTGAGACGACTTTCTTCCAGCCCCCGTCGTCTGCCACCTTTTGGTAAGCAGCCGACTGTTCAGGGCTGAGTCCCGTCGCCTCACGTTTCCGTTTAGTCGCTGTTATCGTTGGGTCACTCTTCGCCGCGGTGCCCGAGGGGCGGTCAAGGCGGTCGCATTCCCTCTGCGCGCGCTCTACAGCCTCCCGTATAACAGCCATGCCAGTTTTGATAGGTTCCCCGACGTTCCGTTGCTTTTTAGTCTGCGCCTCCATGGCTGTGAGGGCAGTCGTTATTCGTGCCAGCTGAGCTCGGAGAGCCAGCTGGGGGGAAGTCACGTCAGTCTTTGTGTGTCCTGTAACCTTTTCCTCCGCAGCAGCCAGGTTACCTACTGGTGCGGTGGGGGTGCTGGGCTGCACCCTAGACTCTTCCGAGTCCATATTCGTCGCAGGCGGCACTGTCGAGCCTGCTTTATTTTTTGAATTGTCCATTTTTGTTTTATTAGTGTTTGTGTAATTAGAGTGCATAATGTGGTGGTCAGGAGGCTCAGCGAGTGGTCAATACAGCGAACCGTCCTGAATTCTCCCGAGAACTAAGCCCTTCTACAATCCGGTGGCCTCGGCAGTTCCCCCCCCGCCCTCCGCAGCAGGGTCCCATCCGAACGCCAGTCGGCACTACTACGGAGAACGAGATTTGGCAAACGCTCTACCAATGTGTGGGGCAGCCTCCCATGCTGGCTAGACTGGGTCCGACCCCCCCCAACTATTGGCGGCCCAGCAGTGCCTTACTGGTTTTACAGCTGTACCCTCCAGAGTGAAAGGGCACGCAGTCTCGAGAGCATTCCCTTTTGAACGCCTTTTAGATCACCACCCGGTGAGCACTGCATAGTGCACATTGTCTACATCATGCCTTTCCCCGGTAGTCCATGACCCGCCGGAGGATATCCGTTTATAGGACCCCCCAGCACCACACGGTATGTTGCCTGGTTTATAAGGCGCCCCGATCCACGTCCCACCGGGTTCTGGTCGTGCAGACTTGAGCACTCGTAGTTGTGTAAGTGAGGTGGTGGTTGGGCATGTTAGCAAGGTACCACTATTCCATGCATCATCCATGAGTCGGAGCCTTCTATCAGCCGATCTCGTTTTCGCGCTGCTGCAAGAGCATCGACGCAACGAGACCGTTGCTGCGGAAGCAGGCCTTGGGCCTAGAAGGACGACGTTTGCTCTGGGCAGGGTTTCCCACTACCCGAAGCCAGCTTCCCCCTCCTCCTCCCTCTCCTAATAAAGAAGAGGTCCCGGGCTTGGGACCGGTATAGCGGAGTTATTATTATTATTATTATTATTATTATTATTATTATTATTATTATTATTATTATTATTATTATTATTATTATTATTATTATTATTATTATTATTATTATTATTATTATTATTATTATTATTATTATTATTATTATTATTATTATTATTATTATTATTATTATTATTATTATTATTATTATTATTATTATTATTATTATTATTATTATTATTATTATTATTATTATTATTATTATTATTATTATTATTATTATTATTATTATTATTATTATTATTATTATTATTATTATTATTATTATTATTATTATTATTATTATTATTATTATTATTATTATTTTTTTTTTTTTTTTTTTTTTTTTTTTTTGTTTCGGTGGTAAAAAAACGGGGAATCTGCCTTAACCAGACCATCAGTGAGGACCCCTTTGCCTACCTGTAGACGCGGGGGGACCCACCGGTGTGACGGTTCCGTAGTCACGTCAGCTCTGGCCTCGGATGGGCTCGATTACTCGGGCACATCCGTGGCAAGGGCATCGGCAACCGGGGACCGTCTAACCCGCCATACGCCAGCATATGTCTAATATAAAACCATAGACATATGATGCGCGGATGGAATCTCCACCTTCTGTCCAACCTGCAGCGTGGATCTACTTTCGTATTGCTTCGCCGCTGCAGGTTCTGTCTATTCGTCAGTCCGTTCCCCGTTAGGTTGTAACCTGTCTCTGTCTCGTAATTCCTTTCATACGATCCTTTCATTCACATTCACTCACTGACTCGTGCTTGTGCTACCCTTCACCAACTACTCCAAACACCCGTCCGCCTTCTTACCCCTTAAGACAGTCTCGACGAAGGTAGCTATCGCCGTCCAACTGTCCTCGTCTTGCAGCATCCTCGCCACTGTATTTTCGGGCGTGATGCTGCCCGTTTTCGTCTCAAGTGCCAGTCTGTCTGTAGTCCATCGTCGGCACACATAAAACGTGTGCTCGGCGTCATCGCGCTCGTAACCGCAGTATTTACATTCCGGCGACCTAACCCGGTTACACCGAAATAAATACTGTCTGAAGTAACCGTGCCCCGTCAAGAACTGGGTTAGGTAAAAATTAACCTCCCCAAACCCTCGTCCGGTCCACGATACCAGGCTGCTTATCAAGCGTCTTGTCCACGTAGCAGTGGCGTCCGTTAACCAACGGTCCGTCCATTCGCGCATTGTCCTGTCTCGTTCCTCAACTGCCGCGTTTGTTCTCCCTACGTCGGCACTTCGTTCGTAAGTCCGTTTCCGTTCCCTAGCGAGCAGGTCAATGGGTATTACACCCGCTACCACCAGAACGGCCTCCGCTGAGACCGTCCTGTAGGCGCACGCGATACGTAATGCCCCCTGTCTCTGTACGTTTGTTAGTCGCTTGCGGTATTTCTTTACCTCAAGCGCATCGGCCCAGATTTCCGCCCCGTATAAAAGGATCGAGTGGGTGGTGGCCATAAGCAACCGTCTTTTCCCCGGTCTCGGTCCATATGTGTTCGCCATAAGGCGGGAGAGCGCGGAAACCCGCGTCGCCGCCCTATGTGCCGTCTCTTGTATATGAGGCCAGAAGGTCAGCTTCGTATCTAGAGTTACCCCTAGATATTTCACCTTCCTCCCGGTCTGCGTCTGCACCGACCCCACCGTCATCGGTATGACGGTTTGTATCCTCCTTCCGGTGAGGAGGATCAGTTCGGTCTTTGCCAGTGCTAAAGTCAGTCCGTGAGTCGTCATCCACCCGTCCACCCGTAACATGACCCGGTTTAGCGTCAGCTGTGCCAATTCTGGATTGCGCTGAACGATCACTACCGCCACGTCGTCGGCGTAAGCGATGAGTGAGGCGTTCTCAGGCATTTCCAGCCTCAGCAGGCCGTCGTAAACCGCGTTCCAGAAGTCAGGTCCCAGTATTGATCCCTGCGCGACGCCCGCAGTGATCGGCCTACTTGCCTGTCCCTCCGTGGTCTCGTACGTAATTTGTCGGTCCGTTAAGTAATCTGCCGCCACCCGCAGGAGATAGGGAGGTACCCTGAAAGCCCGTAAAGCTTCCAGGATATCCCCCCACCTAGCGGAATTAAAGGCGTTCTTTACATCTAAGGTCGCGAGCAGTACTAGTGGTCTCGCGCCGTAGCAGACCCGCCTTGTCCGTAGGAAAGTTTCGGTCACTTCCCTTATCGCGCCTATTGTCGAATGGCCCTTCCGAAAGCCGTGCTGATTATCGGCCAGCCCTCCGGCGGCTGTTATCGCGCTCGTTATTCTCGGTTTTAACAACGTTTCGTAAAGTTTGCCCGCTGTGTCTAAAAGACTCAGGGGCCTATAGGAAGACGGTGTCTCGAGTTCCCCTTTACCTTTATACAAGAGGACCAATCGAGCCGTCTTCCAACGCGTTGCAAACCTCCCGGTCCGTAAGCTTGCATTGTACATGTCCAAGAGTATTCTCGGACGTACAATGGAGATTTGCCGAAGAATCTCCCCCGGGATACAGTCCGGTCCAGGCGCCTTCCCGGATTTCAGCGAGGACGTAGCTTGGAGTAGCTCCACCTCGCTGAATTCCGGGACGACTAGGTCGCGATAGTCCGAGGCCTCCTCCGTCACCGGATGGGTCGGGAAGAGACCACTCACTATTGCGTCCATGGTACTTTTGTCCTTGCGTTCAGGTGGACCAAAACTACCCAGTTTTTGGGTTACAAGTTTGTAACCCAGTCCCCAGGGGTCTCTGTCCACCTCCTCGCACAGTCTCCGCCAACACCGTTTCTTGCTGTCTTTAATAGCGAACGTCAGTCGCTTCCGTGCTGTCTTATATGCGACCGATAATTCATCGACGTTAGGGTTTCCCCTTTTTCGCGCGCGATGTAATCGTCTACGACACGCGATACAGTCCCTCCGGATGAGACTGATTTCGTCGGACCACCAGTACATAGCTTTTCTGTCCGGTACGTTTCGTTTGCGAGGCATAGAAGCCTCGCACAGTCTCGTTATCATAGTCATCGTTTTTTCTACTATGTAGTCCGTCCACGTGACCGTGCCTTCCGTAAGGTCTTCTGGAACGGCCTCAGAGGGCGCTACTGCTTCCAACAGCGCCTCCTTAAAACGGTCATGATTCTGTTTCGCGAGGTTGAACCTTTTTGGTTGCAGACCCCCCCTTTGTACGTTTCGTGGCGTCGAGGTACTACTCAACACTTCAAAGACGATGTACTGGTGATCGCTGGCCGTAAAGTCATCGATCACCCGCCACCGACTTATTCGCGAAGAGATACTGTCCGACGTCATCGTTACGTCCGGTATCGAGTACCCAAACCCTGGTCTCAGGTACGTCGGCGTACGTCCGGTGTTGGCCACTACCAGTTCAAGCCTCGCGGCCATCTCCAGCAGCAGCCTACCCCGTTTGTCCGTTGCCGGCATGCCCCAGTCGATCGCTCTGGAGTTAAGGTCGCCTGCGACGATGAGATCACCCGGGAGATCTCTAAGGGCGTCCTCCAGTGTACCAATCTTTTCCTCGAAGACCCTCGCCGCGACGTTTGGGGACAGGTAGACACTAACGTAAGTGATAGTGCCAACCCTAACCCAAACGAAGTCCTCTCCATACGAGGAAGCTTGTACCCGTCGGCCCATCGCGCCCCTCACCCAGATGGCCGAAGTGCCCGAGGCATTCGAAAACCACCCGTCGGTTGTGCGTAGGTCTCGGTACTGCTCGCTCAGTATTAGTACGTCTGCGTTTCGTTCCGTCGCAATCTGCGGTAATAGCAGCTGGGCTGCTTGGCACCGATGTAGGTTTCCTTGCAGTACCCCCATCATGCTGTGGACTTTTTCTTGAGGTTTTCAAGCGCGGCCCTGAAAACCCCACACGCCCCGGAACCCGGCCTGTGCGCGACTTCCTTTTGCCCCGTCGCAGAGCATAGGAAGCACTTGCTGTCCTTGGTCTTGCACGTCTTACTGTCGTGGTCCTTTTGCCCACAAGTCCAGCAGCATCGCGACCTATCGGGCCCTTTACACTCCTTACGAGTGTGTCCGTAACCTAGGCACTGGTAGCACCTAGGCACCGTCAGCCTACGTCTGACGCGGCAGTTGGTCCATCCGATTTTTATTCGTCCTTTGCGGAGGAGGGTTTGGGCCGCGCCCTCCTCCACTTCCACAACGGCCAAGCAAACGTCTTGCTTGTTGGGACCGAAGATGTGCACCCTCGGATCCCTGCCGTCGCCTGTCTCGCGTTTTAGAGCGTCCGTTATGTCAGTAACGTCCGTTACGCTGTCTATGTCAAGTATCTCCAGCCGAGCGGCTGGAG